>SJYO01048061.1:5296759-5335813 GCA_006410555.1 Capra ibex | reverse complement strand
GTAGTACTAATAGACCCAGCACTTCTAGAAAAAACATATCAAGAAGACACATAAGAACGGTGGAGAAGAATTATAGAAGACGAAGACAATCCAGGTATGGTAAAGACAGGAAATAGCTCGGGTAGAAACGTACTTTACAAGGGAACCATAGTGATTAAAAGAACTTCTCTAGAGATCAGAAAGGGTAAGACAACAAAAGGAGATAAAAAAACGTAACTAGTGACTTCTTCCGAAAGAATAGAGAAGAACGATAAAAAACCTTGAGACGTAAATCTACGGATATAGAAAGGAAAAGAGGAAACGAAAAGTGGAGAGAAGAGAAGTGTCGATAAACATTCCGGAGGGGTCTGTCGGTAAAACGAAAAAACGTAAAGAAAAGGTACCCCTACCAGAACTAGGGACAGAGGACATGTTACAGTGCTTGGAGTAAGGTATCAAGTAGTCCGTGAGATAGATAGTCTAGATCCGGGAATTTAGATAAAGAGTAAAGGTGACATATTAGTATTCCCTAAACTAAATCCAGTATGGACTTACCAGATCGCCAAAAGGGATGAGAGAAGTTAAATTCAGACTTAAACCGTTATCCCTCAAGTACTATATTCGGTGTCAGTCGAGGACCAGAACAAAAACAACCGACATATCTCGAAGAGGTAGAAACCGACGTATCTTATATTAGTTAGACTAAAGCCACAACTGGTAGACCACTACAGGTACATATCTCAGAAGAGAACACAACAACCTTCTCCCACAAACGATACTGGTTACGTAATTTAATAAATTTAACAAAAGTTTCTATAAGAAAGATATTCGGTGAACTTGGTTTTACAGTGGACCAAAATAAATTCCAGTTGTCATTCTTGAAAGACTCTTTTCATCCCTGGAGACATTGAGCCTATGGTCCTGGTTCCTTATTTTTTTGTCACAGGGTCCAAAGTCATTGACGATCTCCTTAGACGAAGGACGGTACCGGACCTCAGTCCTAGCCAATGACATTGATCCTTTGGAGTTCGGCAATGGACCAGGGGACACTATCTGTCACGGACGTCGGACCCGGGTAGTCTATTGTGCTTGAGTCCCAATAGTGGTTCCCTTCGTTTCGAGGGTCACGGGTGGACACGGGGAGTGGAGGGATGAGGGTTCTTTTATAGTCTACCAAGACTCTTATTCCCAGTAAGACGTGACTTTTTTGTGTGTTGTCTACCCCGATTTCGTCCAATTTTCGGTGTAGAGTCTCTACTAGACGGGATTGTGTAATTCGTTCTTTTCCCCTAGTACCTCTTCGGGTTCACTTAAAAATATATCCTAGTAAAAGTAGAAAGAGGAAAAGGTGGTATTTTCTGTAACTCTATGAAACTCATACAGTTTCCTACGCCGAGAAGACGACCCGACGAGACTTTAGATCAAGTACCCCTAATAGCCTAGATAAATATTTGGGGTTTCCGGCGCTTTAATGTTTATAGTCACGAGAGTGGATCGTTTTACTTCTGAGTTAAATATTAATATTGTGTCTTTTACAAGGAGAGGTAAGAGATTCTGAGAATTCCGTCCAATCGAAGAGTGGATCGACTTTTACACTTTCTTCCACCCGGGTACACTGGGTAATGGTGGATCCTGGCTCCGGTTCTATCGACTTGGGTCTTAGGATCATGTAGGTTTTGTCGTCTCTCTATGACTCGAGTACTGTCGTCTTTATTGCATTTAGTGACACTTCGTCCAAAATGTCTCCTTGTCCCCTTTGGTGCAAGAGTGATCGAGACGTGACCCTTTAAGTTTCGGACGTTATAATTTATCACAAACAATATTCGTGTGTTTATTTGTGTTCTATCTCAAATTTTTTTTTTTCCTTTCCCTTTTTTTTTCCGGATCGTCATGACCCTTCAGTCTGATCACCCTAAAGTCTGATCCCTTCTTTAGTATGGACCGAGGAGGAAACGGACACAAGAAAGTCCTTCTACTAGTTATTATTGACATGGATTACATTTGTGGATCCCCATGGACGCATTTCCCATGTGTCGTGAGGGACCAAAATCAGAACGGAAACACACGTTCGAACTTTAAGTTATTTTCAAGGTTTTTATCTTACCCCCCCTTTTCAATCATTAAACGGAATGTACACCCTGTCCCAAGGAAGACTTCTTCTGGTTACGACTTGCTCGAAAGATCTTTGAAAGTTTTCGTTTTAGACGTAGGGACACACCTTCATCCTAAGAAGAGGATCCTCTACCCCACAAACAAACCCGTCCCCCACGAGAGCACTCACCCCTTCCTGTGGAGTCCTGTGGACCGTCCCTTTCGGTCGACCCGAAGAGACGGACCTCTACCTCGCCCCGTCCCTGACCTTCTTTTCCGTCGGACCGTTCGTGAGTCGATTGACGCCAGCCGGGTCTTTGTGTCCCGACTCCCCTTTTCTCCATGTTCCTTAAACCTAACCCCAAAATTACCTTTTGTTATACGTTAATATACTCTGGATTCGCTGTATTAGTTAATATAATTAATGATGAGACGTGGGCTCAAGGATTGAAAAGAGGTCCGAAAGTTGTCCTGAGAGAGTATTCGGACATGACGGAGAGAGGTCGAAATTTACGTCTGTCTGTCGTCTATGTCTCTTCTCTCGAGACTTGCTAGGATCTTCATACGGATCTTCATACGGCACGATCTGCGGATAACATTTAAGGATCGGGTTCCGTAGACGCGAAAAAGGCTTTATCCGGCACGAAAGGGTTTCGTGGGAGACTTGGTTCATAGCCGACGTGATCGTAGAGTCCCTGCTCCTTAAAATTGTTTTCACGGAAACATCGACTTACTTTGTCTTGGAGCAGACCAATAACATAAGGTGTGGTTTACGAAGTTTCTACTGTTTAAATTTAAGGTCTTCCAGAAGAAGGTCAAATCACTTGTGTTCACGGAGGGACCTTTAAAAAAAAAAGAAAAAGAATCCTTCTTTCGTGATCTATATGAAAACCTGGTAAAAATCTTATATACTTTTACGTTGACACTCTCACCAAAACGGTATGTCTGATTATTATCCGTTAAATTGAAGGGGGACCCGTGGGTCGCTGAAATAACAAACTGTGACGAAACCGTTGTAATTTACCACGACTCCTTCAACAAAAACTCGAACAGGAAATTTTGTTTAGAATTACCTTTTGTAGTTCCCCTCTAAATTTATGATTTGTAAGTTTTATAATATGTCTATACAATTATAGGAATATTTTCTATTGATTAAAAAAAACATGTAATAATTGAGACTCCCCTTTTTTCTACAATACAGACATTACTAAGTCGATCCACACCGGGTCCGAAGTGACACTCATTTTGGTCGAGGATCAGTAGGTCTTGTTTCTTTGTTCGTTAGATGTTCAGTAAAGACTTACCTAAATATAAAACCCCGTTGTTTGACAGGAGAGGTCAAGACAACAGATTCAATTTTATCTACAGCACCTCGCTTGTGTACGACCTACCGACGGGTCGCAAAGGGAGTCAGGGTAGTGTGCGAAAAAAAGACTTTACGGGGAAAAGGATATTGGGGGAGACATCGTCACGCCCGAGTGAGTACGGTCTCGTCCAACCTTCCGCCGGGTCCGGTCGGGTAGGGACCCCGGTTCTTCGTCAGGGGACGAGACTTCTTTCCGTCATTCATCGGAATGTTTCGGTCTCCACATCGGCACCCCGAGGGACTTCGGTACAAGGATTTTACTGGGTTCCAGGGCCGGTGTCTCCGTCCAAGATTCCTACCAGTAGTCTAGGTTAGGTCCAGGGGAGGAACACCCACAGTCTCTACCCGGTCAGAGAACAGTCCATCGATCTGAGAGTTCTCACGGTAAAGGGTGGTGTACCTAACCCTCTTTTTCTTCTTTCCCCTCCGTCTCTTACTCTATCAATCTTTGTTACTAGTGACTGAGTTACCTGTACGTAGACTCGTTTGGGGTCCTCTGTCACTTCCTGTCTTCTCGGACCGCCCGATTTCGGGTACCCCGACGTTTCTCAACCTGTGTTGAGTCACTGACTTGGTGTTGTCCTGACCCTCGTCTCGTTCCGTTGTCCTGACCCTCGTCTCGTTCCGTTAGAGGTTCATCTCTTCCTGAGTTTTGGAATTCCTCTTGTCGTCCCTACTCCCTCTCAAATGACTTCCGTCCCTTTGGGGATCTATGTGGGTCGACGTAGTGAGGGGATTCCGAGACCCTCTGTGGGACGTGGAAATATTATGTGACTGACAGGAAACAGTGAATGAATCTGACTGAATACAGTGAACCTTGGTTTTAAGGTTTAATTATGTTTCTAAAAGTCGTCAGTGTGATTTTTTGACCAGGTTTTATGGTCCACTTTCTATGGAACCCATATTTTAGAACGTTCGTGTTTTATCTATGGTATCTTATCCCCCTTTTAATATAAAAATTTCAGGATTAAATTTTTATTAATGGGACGGTGAGTCCATCCCCTTCACGACCGAACTCGACCAACTGACCAGAAAGTAGAGACTAAAGAAATGATTTGGTGACTGAATCCCAGTTAAAACGTAAATCCCCTGAAGGTGTAGAACGATAATGTGTTAAAAGGAGGTTTATTTTCTTATCAATAAACCTGTAAATTTACAAAGACATTATGATTATACGACGGAAATTTCTTTTTTGCCATAGAATATTTACACTTCACATGTTTAATATTTAAATTTTCACCTTGTCGAAGTTTCGAGAAACTTTGTCATTCATTTTGGAGGAATTCCCTATCACCAAAGTTTTTATGTCTATTCGTCTGCGCCTCAAGGTACGACCGAATGTTCTCTGATTTCCTGCTCGTCCGTGACACGAATTTGCCATTTGATGAACTGTACATAAATTGACTCAAACTTCTGTGAAAGTAAGTGTGACTAAAAAGAATATGACTGTTATGTGGCAATTAAAACAATTCAACTTTTGACTACTCTAGATGTAAGTGTTGAGATTCTCTTAGTGGATTGAACATAACCTGTTATAAAGTTTTCCGTTTTAGTCCCAACCCTCCCGATAAAGTTCATAAACATATTATAGAGAAGGTTTTGGTATGTACTGGGTGTATGGTTCTTTTTATACTTTACGGGGTTGAAGTTTTTGGGGTCAGAATCATTAAATCTGGATGTCGTATCGTCAGGCCCGGAAGGGGCTACCGAGTCACCTATTTCTTGGACGGACGTTACGTCCTCTGTGTCCTCTACACCCAAACTAAGCACTCAGTCCTTCTAGGGGACCTTCTCCTTTACCGTTGGGTGAGATCATAAGAAAGGACCCTTTAGGGTACCTGTCTCCTCGGACCATCCGATGTCAGGAACCCCGACGTTTCTCAGTCTGTGTTGACTCGTTGATTCGTCCGTGCGGATACCGTAATGGACTGTAGAACTGTGTCCGACACGGCGACCCGAGTTCGTCCAGTTCGTTTTTGGGTCTGCCCTGTAGATGGAAACAGTCACTGGGGTCCTGGGAAGCGGAATTCCGACGTAGAAAGGAATGGGATTGGTCCGAGATACACAGGGCGTCCGGTCTCGGTGATTGGTTCCCAAAAGAGGTTCGTGGGGCCAGTTTTGAGTGGGTCGTCTCCGGGGACCTGGATAGATAGTACGAGGTCACTCCGGTTGGCCACCTTACCTCGTCTCGGCTCTCGTACGACCCACCGTGACGGGTAGTTGTCGTCGTGAGACAGGGACGTTCCTGGGGGCCCGGAGGACACCTCGGGGTGCGGTCGGGACGAGACCCATGTACAGACGTGGTTGGTGCCGGGAATGGGTCGTGGTGGAGCAGCCACTTAGGTTGTGTGTCGAACGTAGATAATGGAATGGACCGGAGAGCCTTCGAATACTGTTCGAATACACAGGCACGGACCTTTACGAGAAGGACCGAAGGGGCTGTGGGGTGGGAGGACCTACGAAGTATAGAGAGTCCCAGGTCTGGGGGGCACTCCAGAGGAGAAGGTGGTGGCTCGGGTATTTACCACTACCTCGGTGAAGAGAAGAGGAGGTGTCAGAGAGGTATCCTTTAGAGTGTGGTGAGGGAACGAAAGCTCGATACAGGTGTCCCTCCGGAATTTAATCCAATGACAAACCAGTGATTCAGTACAGGTTGAGAACCCCATCTAGGTGGGTCTAGTCTCTATTGCTGAATTATGTGTATTTCACTTCAGATTCTTAAACGTAAAAATTGGTCGGGGGGACTCCAAAACCTAGGACTCGAGACACATAGTTGGTCGATGAGTCGTGGAGATATGACTCATCTGTAGAGTCGCCCAGGGTGACGTCCGCACGACTGTAGTGGACGAGCGAGGAGATGGACACCGAATTCGACCCGTGTGTCCGTGTCGGGAACTCCAGGGGGGATGGAGACAGGGAGGGTGTAGATTAGTTAGTGACTCGGGGCAATTCAAGTGATAGGTGAAGGACAGTAAGGGTGACGGTAAAGGAATCAAATTCGGTCGTCTCAGAGAATCTCCCTACGGACGGAGATGGAAAGGTTCGGTGAGAGGGACGTCGGTCTTACTAGAAGGTTTTGGTTTAGGTTGATGTAGTCGTGGGACGACTCCTAGGAAGTCCGCTGGGGTTGGTTCGAGTCCAATTTTAAATGTAATTTTTTTTTTAGATCATTCTATGTTAAGCCCGAAGGGACCACCGAGTCGTCATTTCTTCGACCGACGTTGTGTCCTCGACTTCCTCTACGTCCGAACTAGGGACCCACCCCTTCTAGGGGACCTCCTCCCGTACCGTTGGGTGAGGTCATAAGAACGGACCTCTTAGGGTAACTGTCTCCTCGGACCGCCCGATGTCAGGTACCCCAGAACTTCTCAACCTGTGCTGACTTCGTTGAATCGTGTGTGCATACGTTCTATGGTAATCTGTGGTGTTTTAGGTAAGTTTCATATGTTGAGAGACTAAAGTTATATAGATGTCTCAAGAGTTGTAAGTGTTGTTAGATTAAAAAAAGTGAGGTTTTTCTTTGGAGTTTGGGTACTCGTCAGAAAGAAGTACGGGGGAAAGGGGTCAGGGACCGTTGTCGATTAGAGGAAAGACAGAGACACCTGCACGGGCAAGACCTGTAAGATTTATGCACAAGAAAATAGACCGAAGAAGGCGAATCGTACAAAGTTTCAAATAGGTGCAACACCCTACATAGTCATGAAGTGAGGAAAAATACCGATTTATTATAAGGTAACATACCATATGATATAAAACAATTGATATTATAAACAAGAAGTGGTCAAAATCTATACACCCAAGAGAGAAAAAAAAAAAAAAAACCGATAATGGGTATTATAATGATACTTATAGAGAACACTGCCAATTAACATACACAGTTGAACTGACCGAGTGTCCCACGAGACCCAAACAGACACTCACAAAGACCTATTTTAATCGTAAACTTAGTCACTTGAGTCATCTCGTCGAACGGGAGGGACACACCAACCCGTAGTAGATTAGTTGTGTCGGGGGCTTTACCCTGGTTTTCCGTCTCCTTTTTGGACCGGGAAGGACGGGCTCCTGAATTCCGTCCTGCAGTTAGAGGGAGACGAGAACCATGAAGGCCAAGAGTTCAGAAGGCTGAGGTTTACTTAGTATGGTGACCGAAAGGACCCAGAGGTCGGACCTCTGTCGTCTGACACCCAGGCGAGTCAGAGACATTAAAGTAGTCGGTTGAGAAGTATCATTTGAAGAAGTACCCACACACACACACACACACACACACACACACACACACTTGCAACGAGTCAACACAGACTGAAAAACGTTGGGATACCTGACATCGGACGGTTCGAGGACACAGGTGACTTAAGAGGTCCGGTCCTATAACACACACACATACATATACCGAAGGGTCCACGGAGTCACCATTTCTTAGGCAGACGGTTCGTCCTCTATGCCCAAGTCAGAGACTCAGCCCTTCTAGGGGACCTCCTTCTTTACCGATGGGTGAGGTCCTAAGAACGGACCCTTTAGGGCACCTGTCTCTTCAGATCTCTCGATGTCAGGTACGCCAGCTTTCTTAATCTGTGTTGAATCACTGATTTATTGTTGTTGTTATATCCATATAACAGTCGGCGAGTCAGTACAGGCTGAGAAACACTGGGTACTTCATCTTTATCTACAAAAAGACCTTAAGAGAACGAAAAAGCTACTAGGTCGCCTACAACCGTTAGACTAGAGACCAAGGAGACGGAAAAGATTTAGGCCAAACTTGTAGACCTTCAAGAGCCAAGCACATGACAACTTCGGACCGAACCTCTTAAAAGTCGTAATGAAACGATCGTACACTCTGCTCATGTTGACACGTCATCAAACTTGTAAGAAACCGTAACGTTAATAAAAAAATAATAACTTCACATCAACTAAATATTACAACAAAGTCCATATATCTTTTTACTAAGTCGATATACACACACACATATATATATGTGTGTAGATATAGACATGAAAAAGTCTAAGAAAAGGAATATCTAATAATGTTCTATGACTCATATCAAGGAACACGATATGTCATCCAAGGACGACCAATAAAGAAAATATATGTCATCACACGTATACAAGTAGGGTTTGAGTATTAAATGGGGAGGGGTGATATAAGTCGAAAGACTTCTTGTCGGTTTGACAAAAGGTTTCACCGACGTGGTAAAGTGTAAGGGGAGTCGTTATTTACTCCTGAGTTTAGACAGGTGTTCAAGTCGTTGTGTTGTTATTGTCTGTTCCCGACAACGGACAGAAATCCAAGGTCGGTAGGATCGTCCCCACTTCACCATCGAGTGACACCAAAATTTAATGTAAAGGGTCTACTGATTACAATTCGTCTAAGTGAACATATAAAAGAAATTTCTTTGTAAAGGAATCTAAACAGTAAAAAAATTGTCTTACCAGAAAATAATTGCTCAACATTCTCAATAAAACGTGTAGGAAAAGAGAGTAAGTCACCCAATAAAAGGGTGAAAGTATCACAGGAAACTTTGTGTTCAAAAGTAAAACTATTGTAGGTTAAATAAAAAAGAAGGCAACGAACACGTTTAAATTCTTTGGTGACGGATTGGGTTCTAGTGCTTCTAAGTATAGATACATGAAAAAGTACAAAATATCAAAATCCAGAATCTGCAAATCCAGACACTAGTTAAAACTCACCCTAAAATGTGTACCACTCTGTCTTCCTAGGTCGAAGTTAGAAAAACGCATTCCTATAAGTCAACAGGGTCGTGACAAACAATGTTTCTGATAAGATAGAGGTAACTTGTCAGAACCATGAAGACACTTTTTAGCTAACTAATATTTACATATAGGTCAAGTTCGGAGATGTGAAAGGTGAAATGTACGATTAGGATATAATGGTCATTATTTTACCGATCGTATACCATATACAAAAGTGTTTATAAAAAATTTTTCGTTCTATTAAATTAGGGTATAGAATATTTTAATAGAGTCATCGGAATATTCGATTTGGACTGATTTTCATACTGGACGACTGTCGACGAGATTCACAAATGACTCTATGTTGTCACTTTGTTTCGAATAAGTAAGGTATCTTGTGGATTTTTGAATAGTTATAACGCTCTGTACCTCCTTCGCCCTTTCAGTTCTTCTGTGTCTTCCTACTGTCCGGGTACCAAAATTATGTAAAGAGGGAGTGGGGTAGAGGGGGGGTTTTGACACAAAATGAGAAGACGTAGAAGAAGATATTAAAGTAGAGGCAATGTCGGTTCCAAAAGGCTGAATGTGTTTGTGTGTGGAGAGTGAGTGAGCGATTCTATTTAGACAGAGAGAAGTCTCTATGAGGGACCGATCGTGAGGTGGAGGATGTGTCTGTTCTACACTTTGTACTACTCAATTGACCGGAAAGTCGAACAGTTGTGTGTCAAAGGTCTGGGTTTGTTAGAACCTTGTTAGTCTAGACTGGACACCGTCTCACCCCTACGGTCGGAGGTTCCCATATTTCAGTGGTGACTTCCCACACCGTACGTGGGTTCTGCCGGAAGACCCCCACGGTCCTCCAGAAGACTGGGAAGGGGTGTGGGTGACGAGGTCCTTCTACGACTAAAAGGAGAGGAAACGGTGTGACACGGTTAAAAGGTGTAGGTACAGAACGATCGGGCGAGGACATGACAAGTCAGCAGGGATCCACGAAAGATTAAAAGGATATTGTTTGTACAGAACGAGAACGTCACTCTACTTTAATCAAGTAAAAATTTTCGTGGTTTCTTACCAGGGGATTCTCGTATATGGTTTTGCGGAAGAATGTTTAGATTAAGTTGTTCTTAAACGGTAGAATTCACTAAAAATTTGAATTATTATTTATTTTGAACCTGTCGCAAATGTAAATGAACATGTCAAGTGTCGGGGGAGGGTCCGTTTGAATCTTGCTGGAGTACCCTTTGTTTTTTGATAAAGTAAAGAAGGTTAAACAGTACACGATGTCTAGAGACACAGACTGTTTAAAAATTTAGTGTGTCGTGTGGGAACATTTGAATAATTCGTGGCATTTATTTTCCTCTTCCTGAGACTGAACCGGACAGACTAAAAGAAGGGTTGAGGAGGATAAGGAATTTCTGTGACCCTTCTTGCTCCATACAAACAGCTGTAAGTGTGGGGTTCGGAGGAGGTTGTCCTATAGAGGTAGGCGACGAGCGAAAAACAAGTAACGAGTCTTGTCCTTTTGAGCGAAAGGACGAAAGAGTTATGGTTTACCCAATCTCGCCGCCTCCCTTTTGTAGGGGAGTCTTGGGTGGGGTTCCGATGTGTCTTCCGTTCTCTTTGTTTTCGACCAGGTAAGAAAAGGGTTTATAAGGGGACCGTCCGTCGGCTCCCGGCGCGGTCGAGTCACGAAATTATAGGACAGCGAAACCGCCTTTTCTATCTCTTAATCCTTCGACGGTCGGGTCCTTCGGTCTTAGACGAGACGACCACAATCATAGATAGACGACCCGTAGGTAGTGTGGTGGTGGAAGGTGTCTTTCTTTTCGGCCGACAACCGTCTGTTCACTGTCTTAGACCTTTTCCGGATGTCTTTCCACGTTCCAAATCTTCTGTTCCCCAGGTCCTTTTGGTAGTTGTCTTCCTTAGGAAAAATTACAATCTTTTTAACATTTCTTCGTAACCCCTTTGTTTTCTCTTTTGAGTAGTAATTACAAACACGTCTTACAGATCTGTCTCTGGTGCGTCCTTTCTTAGTCCTGTTCATTTTCTCCTTTTCGTTAGAGTCCCGTGTGTCTTTCTGTACTATTGGACAAGTATAGGCCACTCGGGTTTCAGTGTGGTGCTCACTACCGTGTCTTCGGGGTCGAAGAGTAGGAGACAGCAGGGGAAGAGGAGGACGGACGTTAGAAAGAGTTGTAGTTCTAGAAAAGGTTAGTCAACAGAGAAGTGTAGTCCACCGGTTTCATAACCTCGAAGTTGAATTCGTAGTCAGGAAGGTTACTTATAAGTCCCAATATAAGAACCGTCGACTTCTACCTCTGTGAGATATGTCAGTCGCTTTTGTTCTGGACCTCGACTGACACCAAGTCTAGTACTCGAGGAATAAAATTCTAAGTCTGAATTTAACTTTTTTCATCTTCCCGTACCGCCGCCCCATTATATGTGTCAGCATGGTTTAGAATCCCGACCCGGAATGGACCCACACCCTGTCCTCCTTCGTCTTATTCCTTCTCACTCTCTCTTTGTTTGTGTACTTGTCCTTTAGTCAGGACTTATAAGTAAGCTTCCTGATTAGACTTCAAAGTTATGAAGTCGGTGGACTCCACTTCTCGGCTGATTGACCTTTTCTGGGACTAAGACCCTTTCTAACTCCCATCCTTCTCTTCCCCTACTGTCTCCTACTCTACCGACCTGCCGTAGTGACTGAGTTGCCTGTACTCAAACTGGTTTGAGGTCCTCTATCACTTCCTGTCCCTTCGGACCACACGTCGGGTATCCCAGGAGTTCTCGACCTATACTGAATCGTTGACTTGTTGTTGTTGTCATAGTTTCCTTCTACCCTAAAGTTTCTCCGCTCTAGATACCAGTTTCCTTCGTTTCTTTAGGTTCTCCTCCTTTTGACTCTTGTGAAAAGGTAGATATTAAATAGTTAGGTGCACCATTGAATCGAACATAGTCTTTACAATTTCTTCGAGTGTAGGTTTCTACTTGACCCCGAGGTAACATGTTTCGTCAGTGTAAATATAAGAGAACGGATTTGGTTCATTTACTGTCATTACACGTGTTATTTACCCATTGTTTTACTTGATGAATAATAAATAGAAGAGAGATTTATTAACAAATACTTGGATGGTAAAAATTTCCGAAATTAAAAAGGAATTTTCCCCTGTCCCCCTTTCCAGTAAGGTCTTTTGACTATACTTCCGTCTGAAAACCGGAACTCCTGCATCATCATCTCTTCCGTCGACCAACCCCGTGTGATTAATGCCTCGTCAAATTTTTCCTGTTGTACCCACCAAAAATTTCGAAAGACGAGATGGGAGTTGTGAGATTTTTTCCTCCCGGGGATCGTCGAGTGACGACTACGGGAAGAGGTCATCCCCACCTATTACCCTGGACTCTGAGAGTGGACAGACAAATAGACTTTCGTCCTCTGGTCTATTTGACCTGTGACCTGTGAGGGAAGTTTCGGACTCCTTCTCCGCACTCACAAGAGCCTAAAGATACAGTGGAGGAAGTACCAGAGGGTGGACGTTGGATTCCGATACAAATTACGGAGGTCGAAGGGTTAGAGTGAATCGGTACCTCGTGGGTCGAGTGGAGTCACTTCCTCCACCTTCCTAATAAGTCAAGTCAAGTGAAGTCAAGTCAAGTAAAGTCAACGAGTCAGCACAGGCTGAGAAACGCTGGGGTACTTAGCGTCGTACGGTCCGGAGGGACAGGTAGTGGTAGAGGGCCTCAAGTGAGTCTGAGTGCAGGTAGTTCAGGCACTACGGTAGGTCGGTAGAGTAGGAGCCAGCAGGGGAAGAGGAGGACGGGGGTTAGGGAGGGTCGTAGTCTCAGAAGGTTACTCAGTTGAAAAGCGTACTCAACCGGTTTCATGACCTCAAAGTCGGAATCGTAGTAAGGAAGGTTTCTTTAGGGTCCCGACTAGAGGAAGTCTTACCTGACCAACCTAGAGGAACGTCAGGTTCCCTGAGAGTTCTCAGAAGAGGTTATGGTGTCAAGTTTTCGTAGTTAAGAAGCCGCGAGACGGAAGAAGTGTCAGATTGAGAGTGTAGGTATGTACTGGTGTCTTTTTTGGTATCGGAACTGATCTACCTGGAATCAGTCGTTTCATTACAGAGACGAAAACTTATATGATAGATCCTTCCTAATAACCATTTATAAATGATTTATTTATTAGTTAGGTACCGACGTCTACCACTCACGTCAGTACTTTAATTTTCTACGAACGAGAAACCTTCTTTTCGATACTGTTCGGATCTGTCGTATAATTTATCGTCTCTGTGATAAAATGACTGTTTCCAGACATATCAGTTTCGATACATACCTACACTCTCGACCTGGTATTTCTGTCGACTCGTGGCTTCTTAACTACGAAAACTTGACGCCACGACCTCTTCTGGGAACTCTCAGGGAACCTGACGGTCCTCTAGTTTGGTCAGGTAGGATTTCCTCTAGTCAGGACTTATGAGTGACCTTCCTGACTACGACTTCTATTTTGAGGTTTTGGAACCGGTGGACTACACTTTTCGGCTGAGTAACGTTTTCTGGGACTACGACCCTTTCTGACTTCTGTATTCTTCCCTGCTGTCTCCTGCTCTACCAACCTGTCGTAGTGACTGAGGTGTCTGTGCTCAGACTTGTTTGATGCTCCCAACCACTACCTGTCCCTCCGGACCGCACGACGTCAGGTACCCCAACGTCTCAGTCTGTACTGATTCTATGACTTGACGTGACTTTGGTCTCGGTTAGTCCGAGTTTATGAATGGTCGAAATAGGGTTTTAAGAAGAATGTGTACTGGAGAAATGGAGAACGGGTTAATACCGTTTCGTGGTTAAGAGACGGAGGTAGGGGTGAGATTGGTGACCCGAGTCGTAGTGACAGTGGGATAAAGGGATCGTTTCGAGGCTAGGTCCGTGGACGGTCGCGTTTTTGGGTTTGTTTCTTTTTTCAAGTGTTGGTCGTGTGGGAGAAAGATCGGGAGGAACCCAGTGGTCCTAGACGGACGAGAGGGTTGTGATGTGGTCTGAGTTTTTTGGTGCAAGTCGTCTGAAGGAGGGAACTCTGGAAGTGGAATCCCAGGGAGATGGGTCTTATCGACAGTAGAGAGTTTAGCTGAAATCGAGTTTAACGGTGGTAGGAGTAATTCGAGAAATAGTAAGGTAGGTGATGAGAGAACAGTCAGCGAGTCAGTACAGGTTGAGAAAGGCTGGGGTACTTAACGTCGTGCGGTCCGGAGGGACAGATAGTGGTTGAGGGTCTCAAATGAGTTTAAGTACAGGTAGCTCAGTCACTACGGTAGGTCGGTAGAGTAGGAGCCAGCAGGGGAAGAGGAGGACGGGGGTTAGGGTGGGTCGTAGTCCCAGAAAAGGTTACTCAGTTGAGAAAGGTGCTCCACCGGTTTCGGAATCGTAGTCAAGAAGGTTACTTGGGGGTCCTGACTAAAGGAAATCTTACCTGACCAACCTCGAGGAACGTCAGGTTCCCTGAGAGTTCTCAGAAGAGGTTGTGGTGTCAAATTTTCGTAGTTAAGAAGACACGCGTCGAAAGAAGTGTCAGGTTGTGAGTGTAGGTATGTATTGATGACCTTTTTTGGTATCGGAACTGATCTACCTGGAAACAACCGTTTCATTACAGAGACGAAAAGTTATACGATAGATCCAACCAGTATTGAAAGGAAGGTTCCTCATTCGCAGAAAATTAAAGTACCGACGTTAGTGGTAGACGTCACTAAAACCTCGGGTTTTTTTATTTCAGACTATGACAAAGGTGACAAAGGGGTAGATAAAGGGTACTTGACTACCCTGGTCTACGGTACTAGAAGCAAAAGACTTACAACTCGAAATCCGGTTGAAAAAGTGAGAGGAGAAAGTGAAAGTAGTTCTCCGAAAAATCAAGGAGAAGTGAAAGAGGGTATTCCCACCATAGTGGACGTATAGACTCCAATAACTATAAAAAGGGCCGTTAGAACTAAGGTCGAACACGAAGAAAGTCGGGTCTCAAAGAGTACTACACGATACGTATCTTCAATTTATTCGTCCCACTGTTATATGTCGGAACTAAATGAGGAAAAGGATAAACCTTGGTCAGACAACAAGGTACAGGTCAAGATTGACAAGGAAGGACTGGACGTATGTCTAAAGAGTTCTCCGTCCAGTCCACCAGACCATATGGGTAGAGAAAGTCTTAAAAGGTGTCAAATAACACTAGGTGTGTCAGTTTCCAAAACCGTATCAGTTCTTTCGTCTTTCTCTACAAAAAGACCTTGAGAGAACGAAAAGGGTACTAGGTCGTCTACAACCGTTAAACTAGAGACCAAGGAGACGGAAAAGATTTTGGTCGAACTTGCAGTTCCTCAAGTACCAAGTGTATGACGACTTCGGACCGAACCTGTTAAAACTCGTAATGAAATGATCGTACGCTCTACTCATGTTAATATGTCATCAAACTCGTAAGAAACCGTAACGGAAAGAAACCCTAACCTTGCTTTTAACTGGAAAAGGTCAGGACGCCGGTGACGACTCAAAAGGTTTAAACGACCGTATAATTCACGTCGTGAAAGTGTCGTAGTAGAAAGTGCTAAACTTTATCGAGTTGACCTTAAGGTAGTGGAGGTGATCGAAACAAGCATCACTACGAAAGATTCCGGGTGAACTGAAGTGTTAGGTCCTACAGACCGAGATCCACTCACTAGTGTCGTAACACTAATAGACCCAGTACTTCTAGAAAAGACCTGTCAAGAAGACACATAAGAACGGTGGAGAAGAATTGTAGAAGACGAAGACAATCCAGGTCTTACACCAGGTGACCTCTTCCCTTACCGTTTGGTGAAGTCATAAGAACGAAACGCTTGGGGTACTTATCATACTTTTCCGTTTTACTATCCTATGACTTTCTCCTTGAGGGGTCCAGTTATTCAAGGGTTATACGATGACCTCAAGTCACCTCTGTATTGAGGTCTTTCTTGCTTCCCTACCTCGGTTTCGTTTTTGTTATGGGTCGACACCTACACTGACCACTATCTTCGTTCCAGGCTACGACATTTCTCGTTATAACGTATCCTTGACCTTACAATCCAGGTACTTAGTTCCGTTTAACCTTCACCAGTTTGTCCTCTACCGTTCTCACTTACAGCTGTAAGATCCTTAGTCGCTTGATTTTACCTGACCTTACCCACTTAAATTGAGTCTACTGGTAATATAGATGATGACACCCGTCCTTAGGGAATCTTCTTTACCTCATTGGTAGCACTAGTTGTTTTCTCAGGCTTTTACGTCATGAACCTACGTTAGAGTTTTTACTGCCTTACTAGAGACAAGTAAAGGTTCCGTTTGGTAAGTTATAGTGTCATTAAGTTCAGATACGGGGTTGGTCGTTACGACTTCTTTGACTTCAACTTGTCAAGATACTTCTGGATGTTCTGGAAGATCTTGATTGTGGGTTTTTTCTACAGGAAAAGTAATATCCTCTGACCTTACGTTTTCATCCTTCAGTTTTTTGTGGACCTCATTGTCCGTTTAAACTGGAACCTTACGTCTTACTGCGTCCCG
Organism: Capra ibex; assembly: GCA_006410555.1. Taxonomy (NCBI): domain Eukaryota; kingdom Metazoa; phylum Chordata; class Mammalia; order Artiodactyla; family Bovidae; genus Capra; species Capra ibex. The sequence continues at coordinate 5,319,129 of SJYO01048061.1, read as the reverse complement.
TTTCTGATTATCTCAAAACGGTTCTTTTACGTGACCAGTATCGTTTGTGGGAGAAGGTTGTTGTGTTCTCTTCTGAGATGTGTACCTGGAGTGGTCTACCAGTTGTGGTTTTAGTCTAACTAATATAAGAAACGTCGGTTTCTACCTCTTCGAGATATGTCAGTTGTTTTTTTTTCTGGCCTTCGACTGACACCGAGTCTAGTACTTAAGGAATGACGGTTTAAATCTGAATTTAACTCCTTTCATCCCTTTTGGTGATCTAGTAAGTCCATACTGGATTTAGTATAGGGAATACTAATATGTCACCTTCACTCTTTATCTAAATTCCCTAATCTAGACTACCTATCTCACGAACTACTTGATACCTGTCTCCACGCACTGTAACATGGTAGGGGTACCTTTTCTTTACGTTTTTTCGTTTTACCGACAGACTCCTCCGGAATGTTTATCGACACTTTTCTTCTCTTCGGTTTTCGTTTCCTCTTTTCCTTTCTATATACGTAGACTTACGTCTCAAGCTTTCTTATCGTTCCTCTCTATTCTTTCGGAAGGAGTCACTAGTTACGTTTCTTTATCCCCTTTTTTTGTCTTACCCTTTCTGATCTCTAGAGAAGTTCTTTTAATCTCTATGGTTCCCTTGTAAAGTACGTTTCTACCCGAGAAACGACTCATTGGCAATTAAAAGAATAGAAGCTAAACAATAAGAACAAATCAACAACTTAGCACAGGTTGAGAAAACGCTGGGGTACCTGACATTGGTCGGTCGGAGGAGACAGGTACCCTAAAGGGTCCGTTTTTTATGACCTAACTCAACAGTAAAGGAAGAGGTCCCCTAGAAGGACTGGGTCCCTAGTTAGGGTGTAGAGGACGTAACCGTCCACTTAAGAAATGGTGACTCGTTGGACCCTTCGAGTAGAAGTCAAATTTGCACGTATTTCAAATAAACCGGTAGAAGAGAGGGGATAGTCAGGAAGTCGTTCCATCCTTTCCTACAGAATGAGTAGGACCAAGGGGGTCCACGAGTCACGAATCGTGTCCCTCCTTGGATCGTCTACAAGTTAATTGAGGCACGTACACATTTTGTTTTTGAGATAGATAACGACATGTTGTGCCCCTTACGTCACTCATCAAATATTGTTGACATTCACCTTATATAGGAATTTTTGAACACTTAGTGATAAAGGACCACCGAGTCGACTATTTCTTAGATGGACGTTACGTCCTCTGGACCCAAGTTAGGGACCCAACCCTTCTAGGGGATCTCTTCCCTTATCGATGGGTGAGGTGATAAGACCGGACCTCTTAAGGTACCTGACGTATCAGGTACCCCAGTGTCTCAGCATGTGTTTCCTCGCTGAAAGTGAAGTGTATGTATGACATGTCGACTTTGTATATTATACCTTGTGGTTGATATCAAATCAGTCAAGTCAGCGAGTCAGCACAGGCTGAGAAACGCTGGGGTACTTGGTGTCGTGCGGTCCGGAGGGATAGGTAGTGGTTGAGGTCCTCAAATGAGTTTGGGTACGGTAGCTCAGCCACTACGGTGGGTTGGTAGAGTAGGAGACAGCAGGGGAAGAGGAGGACGGGAGTTAAGAAGGGTCGTAGTCCCAGAAAAGTTTACTCAGGTGAGAAAGGTACTCCACCGGTTTCATAACCTCAAAGTCGAAGTTGTAGTCAGGAAGGTTACTTGTAGGTCCTGACTAGAGGAAATCCTACCTGACCAACCTAGAGGAACATCAGGTTCCCTGAGAGTTCTCAGAAGAGATTGTGGTGTCAAGTTTTCGTAGTTAAGAAGTCATGAGTCGAAAGAAATATCAGGTTGAGAGTGTAGGTATGTACTGGTGACCTTTTTGGTATCGGAACTGATCTGCCTGGACACAACCGTTTCATTACAGAGACGAAAAATTATACGACAGATACAACCGGTATTGAAAGGAAGGTTCCTCATTCGCAGAAAATTAAAGTACCGACGTTAGTGTAGACGTCACTAAAACCTCGGGTCTTTCTATTTCAGTCGGTGGCAAAGGTGACAAAGGGGTAGATAAAGGGTACTTCACTACCCTGGTCTACGGTGTTAGAATCAAAAGATTTACAACTCGAAATTCGGTTGAAAAAGTGAGAGGAGAAAATGAAAGTAGTTCTCCGAGAAATCAAGAAGAAGTGAAAGACGGTATCCCTACCACAGTAGACGTATAGACTCCAATAACTATAAAGAGGGCCGTTAGGACTAAGGTCAAACACGAAGAAGGTCGGGTCGGAAAGAGTACTACATGAGACGCATATTCAATTTATTCGTCCCACTGTTATATTTCGGAACTGTATGAGGAAATGGATAAACCTTGGTCAGACAACAAGGTACAGGTCAAAATTGACAACGAAGGACTGGACGTATGTCCAAAGAGTTCTCCGTCCAGTCCACTAGACCATAGGGTAGAGAAAGCCTTAAAAGATATCAAATAACACTAGGTGTATCAGTTTCCGAAACCGTATCATTTTAACTTTTTAATTTTAGATAAGTCTATGTATCTTTATGTCTACACCTTCGTGGATATTATACATATAAATAAACAGTCAGTTCGTGAACAAGTAAGAAAAGGGTCCCCGAATGATTGTATTAGGTATGTCAGAATTTCATCCTTCGTTTTTAGTTTTAGTTAGTTACTTTGACTTATTCTTAAATCGGATTTGATTCATTACGTGGAAATGTATCTTGGTCAAAATCATAAAATACTTATTTCTATAAGGAGACGTGAACTTTTCACCACGAACAGTGCATAGTCGATACGGACAATAATGTATAGTAATAGTCATGACAGTGTATAGTCAATGCGGACAATAATGTATAGTCATAGCCATAACAGTGGATAGTCATAATCGGATTGACGTTAGTTCGTCCTACAGTGGAACGGAGGTTGTCGGGGGTACGATTCATCAGTGATAGAAAATGTTAGTGACTTTTGGGTCCGTTATCGTGGTACGTTTAGACACAAGGTATCTCGAATTTCAGTGACTGTTAAAACGTATTTTTTGACTTAAAGGAAAAGTACGTGTCAAGAGTGTTAGTTAAGTCTAATAAAAATTAGACCTCGGGGTGCTTTTAACCAAAGGAAAAGTGAAGACTTCTTTCGACTCTAAAATGTCAAGAATGTGGGAGTTACTATCGTTATATTTATCGATACTATTATGTGATGGTATAATAAATTGTATTCAAATTATACAATTATACTATGATATAATAAATTGTATTCAAAGTATACTGAATTCCTGATTTATTCCTAGGTCTAGGTTTAGGAACGTATAAACCCCCAGAAACGCTGAGTCTTGAATAAAATCTGCGGTACTCTTTATTTAGAGAATTTGCGGGTTAGACAAGAAGGATCAACAACTTAATGAACACGTGTCGATTTCTAGAATTAAATCCGGAGAAATCCTGCAGTATTCGTTGTAATAGTATTTTTACTTTGCGGAAGGGAGGGAGAGAACGCGAGAGAACACGCCAACTCGGAGTGGGTGTTAAGGGTGATGTGAGGATGGTAACTCCACGTAAAGGAGATAAATTATGGAAGTACTCTGTTTACAGGACAGTGATGAGGATGACTTGTACGTCCAGTTCGAAGCACAAAGGACCCAGAGTCCTTTCGTCACACTATCGACTCCAGGGTCCTGCGAAGACCAGGGGGTCTTCGGTGGACGTGAGAGTCGTGTAAGGATCCTTGAACTGGACGAGAACAGTGTTGACAGGAAGAAGGAAGGTCCCACGTTTGTCGATTCTCCGTCTTCTGACAACTTCCTCTTATGGTTGGGTTCTCGAGGGACCCAGGACAGACGCACGGAGAAGGGGGGTCTGACGTGTGAGAGGCTCCTGTTCCAAATAGAGTAACAAATAGGAAGTCTGAGATGACTGGTGGAACTACTGGTCTCTGTTGGCACCGAGATCACTTGTAATGTCGCGTTCTTGAATTTTCTGTCATAATGGTTGTCCCGTAAAAACAGACGAGTACAGTAACAATTCATCGGTTTATCTTTTTTTACGGAGTCCTAGACGATTCTAGGGTTGACTTCCTATTTGTTCTCCTCGACTTAGAGTCCTCCGAGGTCCCGTTCTGTGGGACTGGACTATTATCTCTTCTACTGCTCCTTCGGACCTCGTCTCCTCTGACCCGAGGTAGACCGGAGACGGGGAGGAGAGGGTTTCCAGTGGAAACTACCTTTACTCGAGGTCCCGTCGTGGTCCGGTCCGAGGTCTCGTTTTTGAGACCAGCCTTTCCTCGAATTTAGGTGACGTCACAGGGGGTGCAACGTGTCCACTGTGACCCAGTTCTGGTACTTCTCCGTCCGTAGTGTCCCCCTTAGGTCTAGAGGACTGTCCTTCGCACCCCGAGTGACCCTGTACGACCCTCCTACCCCCATCCACCAACCCCGAACGAAATTCTGAGGTTCTGCGGTGCACCATTCGTTTCTTTAGTCCTGAGAAGGACCAGTAAAGGTTGTTGACTTCGATACCCTCTCCTGTAGACACTAAGAGAGTCTAAGACCTTCGATAAGACTTTGGGGAAAGGAGTTTACCTGGGGAGAGGGGTTATAGGTGGTTTCCTCGGGTAGGGGTGGTAGGGTGGATCTGTCAGAGGTCGTCCATGCGGACTATGTCATTGACCTCTTTGTGTAACACAGTCCTTAGAGTCGGGTAGAGCCCAAATTCACCGAAGTTCAAAATTCAGGGGACGTACCTAGTGTCAGAACGACACCACTTCCCCGAACACACTGAGTTACTTCGATACTCCTCTGTCTCCTCGGACCGTACGACGTCTGGTACCCCAGTGTTTCTCCGCCTATCCTGACTCCCTGACTTCTTGTTGTTTAGACTATGTAATTAACCGAAGACTATTTTATTTTAAAGTATATAATTAACCAAAAAGTGTTTTAGTGGAGGTTTCTTTAGTCATCTCATGTGTGTAAGAATGTGTGTGTGTGTTTTTTTTTTATTATTATTTTATCAATAAAGACAAGAAAACTTTTCTTTATTGGTTGTAAGAGAGTCTTCCAAAAGAAGGTTCTTATTTTTTGTAAGATTTACCGATACTTGTATACTTTTCTGACCTCTCTTTTTTTTTTTTTCAATTGGAGTCTCTAATTTATAGGACATTTAAGATCGATCACATTACCAAATATTTACTTACATTATATCATATTTATAATACCGTGGAGATGATAGTGGTATCCTTGAGACGAAAGATGAATTCTTTTGACGTTATACAATCTTACTGTCTAATTTATTTAAGAGGTTTGTCATAATGTTTGCGTTGAGAAAGACATTACTATATTGAACTTGTTTGACGGTAAATATCGACTTATAAATAAAATCGGTTCCCTTTCGTCGGGCTTTCCATTTTACTGGGTCTAATTGTCTCAAATAATAAGATGTAATTTCTTGAAATCCAATGATCCAGGTCCTTCCCAAAAAAGGGAGTTCGATGTATTAATAAAATTGGTTTCATGTGTATCTTGATGCTAGAATATAGGGAATTTTTATAATAGACTGATGATTTAATTAAGAAGGAAGTAGTTATTCAAAGATAACTCTAGAAGAAATCTACTTAGAACAGTAAGACCGAAAAAATAAAGAAAGAGAGACAGGATTATAAGGAATTTGGTTTTACTTCTTACATAAAGAACCGAATACCTTTTCACTTACAGTTAGTGGGTATTTGACCGAATCCTGATTACTTTATATATTTGCCCTTTTTCTAGGTACCATGTTTATCTACAAACTATACGACTATAATAGACTAATGGTGCCAGACATTTCTATAAACTACTTTACGTTCTCGTTTGTTCCATTTAAGTTAATAAAGGACACTAGTCACCTTTTATGTAACCTAGTTCTCGGTATTTGACCTAGAGTGAGGACAGACATTATGTCTGACATACTGGTGTCTGTTTGGTTAATTGGTGTCGTGTGGAATAGAAGGAGTAGACATTTTGATCCTTCGACCTTGTTCTGTTGGAGATTTGATGGAAAATGGAGGTTTTGTCATACTAAAGATGGTTGGGTCTCTTAAGTACCATGAAAGGTCTTTCCGTGTGTTACTAAGCTCAATTGGTAAATTTTAAAAGACTCTTTGAGTTTAAAATTTTGCTATAGAAGACTGTCAGGGACGGGAGAATAGTTCTTTTTGACAGTCGGTAGTCGGTCCACTGGAATTCACTCAGTGAACTAAAGAGACCAGACGTCAAAGGAGTAGTTTTGTCTTTAAATTTTTTTGTTTGGTTTTTTTCTTTTGTGTTTTTGAGTGATAGGGACAGATTGATCTAAAAGGTCTCCGAGTTCGTTCTACAAGAAACCTTTCCTAAAATATTTTGACGGTTTACGTTCTAAATTAATAAATTGGACCCAGAGGAAGGAGGAACTTGTAAGTTTTGTCTTGAGAATTGACCAACTGTTATAAGGACGATGGTTCTACGTGCACATATGGAATAAGGTCCTTGTGTAAAATGTAATTCCACGTGTGCGTATATTTGCAATTCTCCATGTTAAAAGTTTCTCATGATTAAACTCACAGAATTTGCTTCGTGGTTTTAAAGGGAAGATATAAGTAATAAAAAAAGAACTATTAATAGATAAGTGAATACTTTCGATCTGTTCTTTGGAATCTTATATATTTCTTGTTTAGTATAAGGGAAAAGTACGTAAAAGAAAGTTTTAAAGAGAATGGGTGTCCAATAAAGAAAGTGTTGACACTGTATGGATAATTACAAAAGTGCATGATAGAGAAAAGGTGGGTTGTAATATTAAAAGGGTAATATTTAAGAGGACTTCCTCGAGATAATTCTCAATATACTATAAACAAAAATCCTACGGGAGTACTTAGTGTTTTCACACATGATGACCCATAAGTGACACGTGGTCTGGGATAAGATTCACAAAAAATACGTAGAAGAGTGAATTAGTGGTGTTTGTAGATTTTCTTTCACAATAATACTATAGGTAAGGACCCCAGTTCTCTAACTCTTTCATCTCGAAAGAGACTTCTCGGTCCAAATCCTAGAGGACTCGGGTCCAAGAATAGGTTATATAGGATAGTGGTGAATAGTGTCTTAATGAGGGGATAATTGTCTTGAACCCATATTGTCCCATAAAAGATATAAGGTCTTAAGTCTCTGATTTGTAGACTATAAATTGAATAAGGACTTTGTTCTCGTATCAAATCAAAAAATCTAATTAGAATAGTAAAAATGAAAAACAAAGGTAGACAGGAGGAAGGATTACCCGAAGGGACCACCGAGTCTCTCATTTCTTAGGAGGACGGTTACGTCCTTTGGACCCAAGTAAGGGACCAAACCATTCAACAGGACCTCTTCCTTTACCGTTGGGTGAGGTCATAAAGGACCGTCAAGTCGACCATTTCTTAGACGGAAGTTACTTCCTCTGAGGTTAAGCTAAGGACCCGACCCTTCTAAGTGACCTCTTCCCTATTCGATGGGTGAGGTCGTAAGAACCCGAAGGGGCCATCGAATCGACCATTTCTTAGGCGGACGTTACACCCTCTGGACCCAAGTTAGTGATCCAGCTCTTCTAGGGGACCTCGTCCCTTGTCGATGGGTGAGGTCATAAGACCGGACCTTTTAGGGTACCCGAGCGTTTCTCAACCTGTACTGACTCGTTGAAAGTGAAGGATCTCTTCCTATACCGTTGGGTGAGGTCATAAGAACGGACCTTTTAGGGTACCTGTCTCCTCGGACCACTCGATGTCAGGTACACCAGCGTTTCTCAACTTGTGTTGACTTCACTGAATCGTATATGGTATTTTGAAGAAGTAGTTGTTTTGTCACAAATATGAATTTTTTCACTTGTTGGATATATGTGATAAATATATAAAAAAATTGAAAAGTACCATTTCTTGAAAGGAATTAGATATACTGTCTTACATATAAAAGAGATACTTTTGTCATACACTTAGACATTTATGTTTTTCTCAAACTCTTATTTGAAGAGCACCGGTTACCTCTGGCATCCGTCAAGTGACTGTAAACGAAAGTCTAAGTCAAAGTCTAATTGTAAGTTGTTTACAATTAGATGTTATTTAATTCACCCGTACAGAGATTGTGTATGTGACTGGGTTGGTCGGAAGGATTCGTCTGTATGGGTTCGTGATAGAATTGATCTAAATAAGGACGGTTGAAGTTTCTTGACCCCTTTTCCCTCTAAGGTTGTTTGGTAAACCGTAATCTCAGGACTAGTCTAATATTCAGAGGAACGGAAGATGAACGACTATTCTCAATTTCCTCAGGTAAGTTCTTTTTCACTGTCTCTACATTTGCTTTGGCTTTTTTTGAAGGAGTAGATTTATGAGAACTACTAAACGTCTTGACTAAGATCACTATCTTTTTGTGAAGGTCTAAAAATAAGAAACACAAAAACAAAACAAGAGTCTATTTACTCAATGGTTTATGGATTGTATTCTTAGTCTAGTGACACAACAAAATGTGTGACCTCAAGTTGTCTCAACCACTTTTGTTTGACGGGTTTTTTTCCTTTAATTGGAATAAACATAATTTTACACAAGCCCAGTCAAGTCAACGAGTCAGTACGGACTGAGAAAACGCTGGGGTACCTGACGTCGTGCGGTCCGAAGGGACAGGTAGTGGTTGAATGCCACTTTAATTTTACGCATCGGTGAGAGTTTCGAATACGTTTCCAGTATGTCCACGTGACGGTTGACGAAAAAGGATTTGATTTCAATACTCGTTGGATCTGTCGTATAAGTTTTCGTCTCTGTAATGAAACGGCTGATTCCAGGTAGATCAGTTCCGATACCAAAAAGGACACCAGTACATACCTACACTGTCAACCTGACCCTTCTTCCGACTCGCGGTTTTTTAACTACGAAAACTTGACACCACAACCTCTTCTGAGAACTCTCAGGGAGCCTGACGTTCTTCTAGGTTGGTCAGGTAAGACTTCCTCTAGTTGGAACCCTAAAGAAACCTTCCTTACTACGATTTCGACTTTGAGGTCATGAAACCGGTGGAGTACGCTTCTCAACTGAGTAACCTTTTCTGAGACTACGACCCTCCCTAACTCCCGTCCTCCTCTTCCCCTGCTGGCTCCTACTCTACCGACCTACCGTAGTGCCTGAGCTACCTGCACTCAGACTCACTTGAGGCCCTCTACCACTACCTGTCCCTCCGGACCGTACGACGCTAAGTACCCCAACGTTTCTCAGCCTGTGCTGACTCGCTGACTTGACTTGACTTTCGTCTGTTTCCCGGTCGGGGTTTTACTACGTAAGAATGAATGTACTTGTAATAGTTTAGATAGTCCGCCGTTACTCTTTGATTACTTTGTTGTGTAGGACATGTAATCCTTTTAATTAGACCGTCTCCCTCTATCCGACCTTACTTTATTTATCTTTACTCAACGTCCCCTCTCTCTGTTTAATCCCCGTCACCCCTTAGTTTTTTTCTAAAATTTTGTTTTGTACAGTCTACATCTTTGAAGTCCTTAGAAAGTAAGTAGTTTTATATGTCAATAACGACAAATCAGTGAGTTAGTACAGGTTCAGACGTTGGGGTACCTGACGTCGTGAGGTCCGAAGGGACAGGAAGTGATAAAGGGCCTCAAACGAGTTTAAGTACAGACAACTCGACCACTACGGTTTTCATATATATATTTTATATACGTATTGACTTAATGAAACGACACGTGGACTTTGATTATGTTGTAACATTTATTTGATGTAAAGTTATTTTTAAATTTTTTATATACAGATAACTCGGGGACGATTAACGGTCCATGACCCCTTTCGTATCACTTGGTTGTCCGGTCCCTCCCTTTGTCTACTGTGTTTGCATATATGTGCAGGTATATATTTAACACAATTCCCATGTTTCCTTTTGTTGTCAGACCCACCTATCCGTTCCGGAGACTCTCCGTTCCTGGACGTTCGTGTTAAGGTTTCTGGGTCCGCCCACCGGACCACCACTCCTCCCTCCGTCCCACCACTAAAGACAGGCGGACCCCCGTTCTCGAGGGCGGTTCCGGCACCCCATGTTCTCTCGGACCGTAGGTCTTCTACCTTTTCGGCCCGGCCACTCGTTACGTGCCCACCACGGATCATTCCTCTCACGGAATATCAAGTCCCTTCTCCGAGGATAAGGGTCCCGTCGTCCTCCGTGACGCCCCTGGCCACACCACACGTCGTGCGAGTCAACGCAAGCTGAGAAAACACTGGGGGTACCTGACATCGGGTGGTCCGAGGAGACAGGTACCTTAAAAGGTCCATTCTTATCACCTCACTCAACGGTAAAGGATAAGGTTGACCACACAATTCCTAAGTCTTGACGTCAGGATCCCTACCTCATTCTCACCTTCGTCTCTGGTCTCTCCTTCCCACAATTGGACGTCCCCGGTCTCCTGTCCGTCCTCGGCCTCTTGCCCAACCGTCCGTCGTCGGGCGTCGCTCTGAGTGGTGTCTGAAGGCGAGAGGTTTCCGGGTGTCCGTCCTGACCCGAAGGGACGGGAGACGTCGACCCTCACACCGGTTCTATTCGTTTTCCCTACCCACCTTTGGGTCCTTGGATACTCCCTCTGGGGTGTACAAAAGGACCGTGTTCTTTTGGGTGGAGAAAGTTCCGTCCCCGGTAGAGTAGTTGGGTCTAGGGTCCTACATCTGTTACACCAGGAGTCGGTGAGCGTCGCCTTCCCGGCGCACTCCCTGTTTGTTCGGAAAGGTAAAGTCTGGCGACTCTGTCCCCTCAGTAATCGGGTAAGACTGACTACGTCTTTATTTTGCACTGTCTACGACACCGCTGTCCTACTCCTTCCGTTTCCTCCACTCGTCTTCTCTGTTTCCTCCTTAGTCTCCAAAGTCTCGACCACTGGTACGTTACCGCGGAGAGTGATTTCTTTTGTTCATGCGTTCTTTCTGTCGACCAAACCCTGCTTTCCACTATCAAATACTAAAGTGTCCACGGTTTGCATTCCCTGACCATTCTGTCGACTCATGTATACAGTCCGTTCAATCGTCTTTTCGTCGAGACTCGACTCCCCCTTTTTTTTAGTTTTGACTCTATTTCTAAACGTTTGACGTTGCTTCCTTGGGTCGAGGAACGTCTCAGTTCCCTTCGCTATTTAACAATACTTGGCTTCCTTCTGTTCCCTGAGAAATCCTTCCCACCACTCCTCGCTCCCCTGCCTCCTCGGCCTCCTCTTGGTGTCCTCCCCTCCTTCCCCACGACTCACCATGGTTTGTCGCACCCACTGTTCGACTTCCCCACTCCTGACTCTGGGACGGGATGTGATTCCCGTCTTGGTCCGACGCCCCGGTGTTGGGTTCCAGTGGGGTACCAATCATAATTTCGCCATTGTCTTGGGTCCGGGGGCTTGAACTGGTGTCCGGAGTGACGGAGGGTTGTGCTAGTCCCTTCTTAAAAGAGTTCAGTAATAAGAAAATTTTGATTTGAAGTACCGTAGTATTTGTTGGGTTGGGGTGTTAAGTAAATCTGATGACAATTCTGGAAATCTCTCAAACGTCACCCAACCACCAAATGTAAAAAACGGGACTGGGAGTCGTGACACTGAAATCTGTGACAGTAAATACATATAAAGTCAGGTCGGGAGTCCCCCTCAAGTATGTCAACAAATTCCTGACGGGGTTTCTTACCCTCGTACAATTTCAAGAACTATGTATATCGGGTCGAGTTCATCAGTATGGTAAGTAGTACAATATTTTGGGTCCTCTGTGTTAAGGGTATTTTGTGGTACACTTACCTTGACACTCTACTCCACTGGGACGTTTGTTTTCACGGGCCGAGCGGGGTAGGAACGTTTTGGAAGAGATAGAAACGTTTAAATAGCCCGTTTCTATCGTAGGACAAAATTAATCACAAAGACCTTAGTAATCGTCCCTCCTTGAAAAAAAAAAAAATGACAAGAAATAACCGATTGACATAAGGAAAGAAACTCCTTGATGGATACTTATAGGAAAGGATAAAAAGAAGGTTGTATAAAAAGAAAAAAATTAACTGAGGATTCTCGAGAGTAATTTAAAAAAGTTTTGAATTGTGGTACTGACTCTATATCTATATGTCTTCTCCTGTTTATGACAAAGATTCGAATACTAACCGAAAATTTAAATACGACGAACACTGTGTCTCTTGCATCCAAACTCACAAACGGACTCCTCCGTCCTCCGTCCCACCGCTCGTCCCTGTGTACCAGACTTCGGTGTCAGGGGTCCAAGTTCTGTGTCTAAGGGGGTGAATGTCGGAGACTGGAACTTTACTGCACTGGAGGGTACACATTTCGGGACTGTGTATAGGATCCTGTGTCATTCACGAATCATTCACGACAGAGGTCTAAGTCAGTTCTACTCGTTAGAAAATAATGTTATACTCGAATGGAAACAATTCGTGAATGATAATTCATAGAAATGTATGTAATTTAGAAAATTAGAAAGAAAATTCTTGAGGGACTCTATTATTATGGGTTGTTAGGGTTAAGAGTCTACTCATTTGACTCTGAATCACTTCTTTAGACTAGTTTCAGGAGTCGAGTAGTTGCCGTTCCGGGACCCAAGTGGAGGGTTCGGGTCCGGTTTGACCAAAACAGGAAATGAAAGTAAGAAATTTCTTTAGGGAGAGATGGGAATGTACTAATAAGTAGGTACAAAATACGACAAAGAAACTGAATAAAATGCATACAGAGGATGTACATCAATAGTGAATAACGTCATACACTATATTCCACCCCAGTTGTGAAAAAATACTGTAGTAAATGAGTCACTACATGGGTGGTCCAAACTGAATGACGAGTGTGCATGGGATTTTCAACTGTGTGTGTCTCCGGGCAAAAACAAGATACGGTTTCTGAAGTGAGACCCAGGAATCCTGACACACTGTGTTTTGACAGTATAATAAATGGGGATTCTAATGCGTCTCCCTTTCTAGAGATTCTTCTCCTACAAGTCCCTGACCAAACTTGGAGAAAGGATTTTATCCAAAGTTTTTCTGTTCTTCTTTTTTACAGATAAAATACTAGACAAGAGTCGGTCAGGAACTTTGACAGGAGGTTTAATCGTTGACATAAAGAATTTTGAAGAGAGGGAAGGAGAATTTGGAACGGGAAGGGACGGGTTCGACGAGACGAGGGTGAACCGGATCGGTCCGGAAACTTCCTACACGAGTCAGAGACGGAGAGTAAGGAAAGACCCTCTTTTCAGAGGGACCAGAACCGTGGAGGGTCCAGGGCAAGTCAAGGAGTGTTCGGGAGAGGGTTCACATAGTTAAGAGACAATGAAGTAGAAAGAGACGAGGAAGAATCATACACAAGAAAGTGTACAGAAGCTACCCAAAGACGGATGACGATGGGATACAACTTCTGACTGGACAGGTGGACAACTCTCAACTCTAGTAGTTGGGAAGTTCCGTTCTCGGACGAGATTTGTTGTCGTCTAGGAGTCGTGGGTCGTTTTTCAGGACCGCGTCTCGTCCGGGAGCTGTTTGCACCCATTTCCAAAGTGTCGAGGTGAGGAGGGAAAAGTTTGAGTTCCGTAATGCTTACGGGAGGATAGAGGGTTATAAGTTTATCTGGTCTTTGGTTTCTTTGTGTGTGGACAACAACTAATAGTTCAACCTCTACCCGGAAGCGGGACGAAGGACATACGACCCTGTAAAGATAACAACCCTGAGGTGGTCTCCTACCTCTTTCTGCCACTCCACTTCGGGGCCGGTCAGGTCAATGGCTAAATGATAGGATAGACTAAATTTTAATGTCGGTTTTACTCCAAAATGCAATAGACCCCTAAAGTTTCTTAAGGTGGGGAGCCCAGAGTCCAATGGATCCTAGTATGACTTGACCCTCCCACTCTTCCCAGGGTCCCGTCGTGAGGCCTCTAATAGTACGGACAGGCAGGGGGAGGTCAATGTGTTTCCCTTGACACCACGGCCGGACTGAACCAAAATGAAGTAGAGTGTGACGTCCCGAGAGCCTACGGACACCTTACCACAGTGGTCGTCCCTGAACTACCGCTTCCTCCCAGAGTTCGACCCGTGCGACTCTATTCTAGCCGTTCCTCCGGTCCACTGAACCCGTCGTTATGGGTTCGTGCACCTCGACGGTTTGGGTGCAACTTCCCGGGGCAGGGTTATAAGTGTGTCTAGAAAGTCTCTTTCCTATAAAAATCCGGGACCCACCATATGAAGGAATCTAGATCCGGTAATGTTACGATAGAAATTATGTAGACTTTCCAGGTTAGTGATGAGTTGTGACGAGTCCCTTAATAAAGATCAAAAAGAGGACTCGAACGGATACTAGACTTGCACGACGGGAGGACTGACGCGAGTTAGTTCCTTTCGATTAAGACCTTGACACTACTAAGAAGAAAATGATGGGGTTTAGTATTTACTGTAGCAGGTGTCAATCCTTGTAATGCTCATCGTCATGGAGATGACGAGAATATTTTCTCAGCCTGTGTTAAATCACTGACTTGCTACTGTTGTTGAGGATATTCTCATAGAAACTTAGCTTCGGACTACCAGCCCTTTCCCTGAGCTCTCGTTAGATCCCGTCGAAGAGTAAATGTTCTTGTCCTCGGGACTCCACGTCGCTTTAATTCCCTGGTTGGGTCCCACTGAATCCATGACCATGCTATAACTGGTCCGTGGCAAATTTTCGAAATGGGTATAACGAGTGATTTAGGAGAGTTGTTGGTACCTTTCATTCATGTTTAAGATAGAGACAACGTGATGTCCACTCCTTCAAGTGGTTCCGACTTAATACACGGATTCTGACGTGTGTCCACCAAGTCCCGTCTCGACCTTAATGTCGGGACCACAAGACTGAAGTCTCGGGTGCGAGACGTGATAGTTTGGAGGGTCTAATTTTGGGTCCTGAGGGTTGAGGGCCCTCCCAAGCGAGGTAGTAATGATTAAGATTTCGAGTACTTTCTTGTTTGGTATAAACTTTGCCGGTCGTTTTGAAAAATCCTAGGACTACTCTTGTTTGATGGTGGTAAGTTTCGACAAAGACTTCGTTTGACCCTTCAGACTTCTCATAAAGTTGTCTAATAACGATTGAAACTGTATTACCGTAATGTCAATACACCCTTTTATATGGATAAAAATTATTATACTGAATCGTTGATTTGTTGTTGACCCATAATATACCTACTTACTGCCCGTAGTATCTTGGGCGTTAGTGTGTTTTTACCTCCCCCTTTCGCCCTGTCAATTTCGTTCAAATCGTTTTAGAACTATTAATAACTTAGACCAACTACCTAATACTTCCAAGTAATACTATAAGAGAGGTGAAAAAACGTAAAAAAAGTTCCAAATGTTTAATTATAGTAGAAATTTCCGGGTGTTTGGACTCGGATATTTTTCACTTGGATAGTTTGTTTTTTTTTTAGACTCACGTGGAATGAAAAAAAAATTACCGTCGGAAATAGTGGGTGACTTAATATATTAAGACAACAAAGACTACAGTATCGGTAAGTCGTCATGATCCTCGAACTCTTCTCGATCAATTCAGGTATGAGAACAGACAAAAAGAACGTCAGTTAGATGTCTTAACGATATCATCGGTCGATCCATTCTTTGTAAATAACACACAAATGATACGATAATCGTGACTGAGTCCGACGGTCTATCTCGTCTCATAGTGGAGGTAGGTCCGACCTAGTCACCTGGGACCCTAAAGTTTGGGACCTGACCAACGACGAGACGGAGGGCTTTCCTAGACCCATGGAAGAATCTGGAAGGATCTTGATTCGGTTCTGTCCACGTGGACGGTACCGAAGGACTGTCTGTGCCTTCGTCGTTCTTCGTCGTCCACCACCGTCTCATGGGTCGTCCTCCACTCCCCCCACTCCCACTACCCGTCAAAAATCATAGACATTCAATAGGGTTTAAGAGAGGTAGACGTTACGTCTTGGTGTCGTTGTGTCAAGGGAAAATCCGGTCCTCGAAAGTTTCCGGGTTCCCCCCGGTGAACTGAACAAAGTAGTCTGTTCGCCAACTTCCATCTGTAGTGATTTCCCAACTCTGTAGTCGGTTTACAGACTGACAAGTGCGAAGTCCCACAGGTCCCTTTTTCTCTACATGATAATTGCACAGCACTCTGTCTTGTGTCGTCGTCGTACAGTGCGTGTCCTTACCCATGAGGACCCAGTGATAGTCATCCGGTCGGAGGATACCCTTCCCGACGACTTAAGTTCCTGACGACGTGTCGTCACCACTCGTCACACCATGAACTGGATTACCGAACAATTTAATCTTGGAGGAAAAGTCAGGCTCAGACAGGCGTCATACCTTGAGTACTAAAATAAATAAGAAGAAAACTAAGTTTAAATATTATCACCCTATAATAATCACGGGAGTCAATTTTCTTGATTCAAATGAAAGTATTGTCTTGTCCTACGGTGTCTACAGACACCCAAAATAGGAATTGTATGTGTGCAACCGTTTTCAGTCCTTCTACGTCCTATATGATGAATCCGGTTTCGTTACTTTCCGTCCTTCTCTAGGGTCCAAAACCAGTAATAGTTAAGGGCGAAATGAGGAATAGTAGTTTACTAGTTGAAGTCATTTTTGTCTTTATGTTTTTAAGGAATAATGACTTGTCTAACGTCAAATTCCTTAGATCTCTCTCGACAGTCTCGGTAGCTCTCTTTTTATTTTGACTCGGTTGATCGATACCTTTAGTCACTTCGAAGTAGAGGTAAGAGCTGTTTGTAGTAAGTACAGTAAGACACAGACCGGTCCTTCCCGTAGATAGACGGTGGTTTTCCTATTCGGTCCGGGACACAATTCCCTGGGTCGTGAGGTGGTTCTGTTATGGGGTGTGTGTTGGGGTGCTTCGGGATTCTTAGTGAAGGTTCCGGGTTGTTCGTGTTCAGTGAGTGGGTGTTTGTTCGGCGACAGTTCTTTTGTTTGCGGTCGCGGGCCACGTTCCTCGACGACTTTCACAGGTCGATGGGTACTCCCGTGCGACGACGAGTCTGTAGCGAGGAGAGAGCGTGACAGGTTCGCTGGTCCCGCATGACGCAAAGGTTTGTGTCGTCCTGGGTCGGGCTCGTCAACTTTTCAACTAAATTTTGAAGTAGAAGGAGTGTGAGTCTCCGGATACAAGTTTTCTGAAAGACAATCCTGGTCTAATTAGGGGCTCCGTCGAACGATGCTTAGGGGGTTTAGCGTCAGTAAACGTGGGAACGCCTTCAGTGGTCGCTAAGGATCGTTCGGAGAATTGGAAAGCATTCTTCGTGAGTTTAGAGTCCTACGGCCGATCCCCCTCCCTCACCTTCTCTCTAACGCCTTGGGGACGGGAAGACCCCGAGTCGGGTGGGTTTCCCCCAGGCGCCCCGGCATAGGGTGGGACCCACAGCCTGACCTTCTCCTTCGAGGGTATAGGTAAGGGGACGCGGGGAGGTCCGGTGTCCACAGTTCGGGGGGCGGGAATTGGGGGCCTTATTCCCTCCTCCTCTTCCCACCCCACCCTCCCTACCCCCTTTCTTCTCTTANCCCCCCACCAACTTTACTTCCTCTACCGCTAAAGGGAGGGTCCCTTAAAGGGTCCTCCCTCCACCCGTCGTCGTCCATCTCCTGGGTGCCCGCGTCCCACCTCAACCACGGGGGAGGTCATAGAAGGGAAGAGGGGACAGGCTGTGGGCGCAGGAGGTGGTGGAGAATTAGGACGTTCGGGGTTCTCCCAGCCACCGAGACGGAGGCGGCCTAGCTGAATCTCCTCGCGCTTTCCCCACCGGCGGGCGGGAGGGCGGAGGGAGGCGCCAGGGTGTGAGTGGTCCTCGTGGCTCGGCGCGTGGTGGAGGCTGTGCGAGACGGCGTCGAGCCGGCGGCACGGCCCGAATGAGTCGGGGGCCCACTTGAAGGCTCAGAGGCGGCTCCGCCCCTCGTCGACGCCGACGCTGTAGGAACGGCGGCGGCGGCGCGGACGAGGGCGTCAGGGGCCCGGCGCGGCGGCGGTCCACGCGGGACCCGCGAGCCGGGCCGGGCGGCCGTCGAGAGGGCCGCGGCGGCGGGCGGGCGACGGGGGTGGCGGGGCGCCGAGCGGCGCGCAGGCCCTCCGCGTCGGGCCCGGCGCGGGAGGCGACCTACAGTGCGGGGCTCGGCGGGGGGGCAGGGATCCGCAGATCCAGCGATCTCGAGACTCGCCGGGGGCCCGAGCGATCCTTTCTGGCACGCACACCGTCGCCGCCGCCGAGGGGGTACGGTGGTCGGAGCGAGCCGCCGTCTAGCGGCCCGGCGGAGGAGCCCCGCCCCACAGGCCGCGCCGCGCCCCGCCCCGCCCCGCCCGCCTCCTCCCCGGCTGCGCCGCCCTGCTGCCCGGGGGCGGACAGGCCGCCGCCCACGGCGCCCCGCGCCCGACGCTCGGCGGGACCTAGGGACCGCCCCGTCCACCCCTGGGGCTCCCCGCCCCTCATTCTTCCCCACCCCCGCGGAGGAGGGGCCAGGCTAATGAGGAGCCCCGGCGTGCAGGCTTCTGGGGTCCGGTCCGGCACATGCGGCGGCCCTCCCGCGCGCTGGGGCCCCGACACCGCGGTTCAGAAGGGCCCCCGGGCGTGGACATGCGCCCCTGGGGGCCGAGGGCCGACCGCCTCGGGGTCGTAGCGCCCCTGTCCGTCCCCAGCCCTCTCCCACCGTGGTGCGGGGGGACCCCGGCGACTACCCCCCTGCCTTCAAAGTCCTTTCGCCGGACACTCGCCGGGAGCCCTCTTGTGTCCCGCCAACCGTCGCGGCCGGCCCGCCTCGCCCTGCCTCGCGGGGCCCCGGGTCCTCGGCCGCTCTCGCTCTCGGCGTGCGTGAACCGTCCCTGCGAAGAGGCGGAGGGTTTTGGGAAAGCTGGGGGTCTCCGCAGCGCGCTTCGCACCTGCGGAGGCGCTCGGGTTCCCTCCCCAGGCGCTACTCAGTGCGTCTGGGACCGGCCGGCCCTGGTCGACGACGCAGTGGCAGTTTTGAAGACTCGGAGCGGGGCGAGGAGACATTTGCCTCCCGGCGTTGGACGGGTCCCCGACTTCACTGTGCCGCTCTCGGCAGCCGGCGGGGGGAGAGGAGAGGCGCCGGGCCGGCTTGGCGACCCGCGGCTCGGGCCCTTTTGGGTCCTCGCGGCCGGACGCTCGGGTTGCACTGGGGCCCTCGACCGCCGGCGCTCGCTGTCGGCGCCGAGACTCCTCGAAGGAGTGTGGGCGACAAGACCGAAGGGGTAAGGATTCCCCGAGGGGTGGAGAAGAGAATAAAGACTCCTTTGCACCTCGTGGGATTGACTGGGAGGACTCCACTCCCGATCTCCCCTCCCTCCTTAAACGCATCGCGGGTGCCGCGTACGAGTGATCAAACCAAGCCTCCGCCCTCAAACCGAATTCCCTCGGACACGACTAACCAACTATACGCGTCCGGTGCGGGTAGCGCACGGACTACCTGTCGAGGAGTGGACGCGCGCGCCCCCGCCACACCGGGGTCGGAAGTTTCTTTAGGGAGGGCGCGGCCACAACCGGAGTCGCAACAGTCGGTCACTTCCTCCAGCGGTCACCGGAGGGTGGGACGAGCTTTCGGTTTGTGGCCGGGTTTCGTCTTAGAATTTTCTCCCTTTTGATGGTTAGATCCCATCTTTCGTTTTGTGGTGGCAAGTCCTGAATTACCCGTCCAGACCGGGTATTATTTCAGACCTCAAAAGCCGTACGTCAACCGTGAGTTATTTACAAAAACGGCCTAGCCTAACAAGAGGGACACAGAACTCTGCGCCTTACATCGTGATGTGCACTCGGACGGTTCGGCCTTCTGTTTTGTTATTGCACGTTTATTATTCTCGTTGATGTGTGATTAGATAAAGGAGACGACGCATTTCGGATCTATAATTGGTCCGACGAGCACAAGGTCCCCTCGCGACCCACTGGGGTCTCCGTCTTCTGAGTCGAAGTGCGCCCTCGGACGCCACAGACCAAAGTGGTAAGTGTAGGGGCCAAACATGGCGACTCGACGTACCCCATCCAGTCAAGTGAAGAATGAAGAATGACAATCTTCGACGAGACTCTTTGCAATTCAAAAGGGAAACTCGAAGACTGTGGACTTCTTCAAAGGTCTATCGTGTCTGGAAATGGGAGGACTCAACGGAACCGAGAGATTTAGCGTAGATGAAGGTCTCTTACGTTTATTACCTAAAATAAGTTAATTTTTGTTGTCTTTTCGTGTTACAACCCGACGAAAGAAAAGGAAAGACAAAAAAAAAAAAAAACGAAACAAGACAAATTCTTTACCTACTTGTGTCTTTTCTCGAACATAGACCTTTCACTTCTCATAGGTAAAGATGGTCAGGATCTTTACGAATGACTGAGTAATACAAGATCTTAACCGTCTAAAAGTAACTCCTTCGTCCCCGACTTGACATTCTATGACGGTCATCAGTGCCTGTTATAGATTTGTTCTTCCTCAAGACCGTCTCTTCCTCCGTACCATTACACTTGATTCAGGTTCTTCCGATTAAAAGGGTCGCTGGGTCTCGTGTCGGAGAAGAAGGACCACTTCAATTGTTTACCCCGTAAATGTAAATTTAAACTCCTCTTTAAAGTAGGAAGGACAAAACCCAACTGAACACAGGGGGAGGAGGGGTGGGGGGGGGGTTCTGTATATCCCGAAAGGAACACCGAGTCGACCATTTCTTAGACGGACGTTACGTCCTCTGGACCCAAGTTAGGGGCCCAACGTTTCTACGGGACCTCTTCCCGTACTGTCGGGTGAGGTCATAAGACCGGATCTCTTAAGGTGCCTGACATATCAGGTACCCTAGGGTTTCTCAACCTGTGCTGGCTCGACACCCCAGTGTTTCTCAACCTGTACTGGCTCGCTGAAAGTCAAAGTGAAAAGTTCTGTATGACTTCAGGACTGAGGTCATAGACACTTACACTGGAATAAACTTTTATCCCAGAAACGTCTACAGTACAGTTCAAAGTCACTCCAGTATGACCTGGTTATACTGGTCACAAGAATACTCTTCTCTTCTCTGTGTCAGTCTCTGTGTGTCGTTCTTCCGGATTCTAACCTTACTTTGTAGACGTTCGGTTCCTTGTGGTTTCTAACGACCGTTGGTGGCCTTCGAACTACTTTATTTCCTAAGAAGGAACTTAGAAACCTCTGTCGTACCGGGAAGACTACGGAATTAACCTAAAGATCAGAGGTCTTGGTACTCTCTTATTTAAAGGAACAAGATTCGGTGGGTTAAACACTACGAAATAACACCATGCTATCAGAGTGTGTGAATGGTTTCCGACAAACAGCAAAAAAACAACCAACAAAAAAAATTAGGGGTGGTCTCACCTGGATCTTAACACACTTAAGAATGACGTAGTCGAGCACCTCTCTCCGTCAGTATGGAAATAGCTTCCTCCGTGTAGTCCAGTTCCAACTTCTACGACGTACTTTACCCCTCCCTACCACAAATTCCACACCACCTTCTATGTAGATAGATGAAATTGAACTCCCCCATTGGGGTAGAAACAAAGTGGTTTTGACATCCTTCTTTCGGTAGGAAAAACAACTCCTAGTATGATCATCCACGACCTTTACTTTATATTAAGGTCCGTCAAAACTTCTAAACGTATATTCACTGTCATGTTATAGGTTTATAAATATTAAATTCGTAATAGGTACAAAATAATTATTAGAGAATGACGTAGTAAAGAACAATCCAATCGAAAGTCAAGTCAAGTCAGCGAGTCAGCACAGGTTGAGAAGCGCTGGGGTACTTAACGTCGTCCGGTCCGGAGGGACAGGTAGTGGTTGAGGGTCTCAAGTGAGTCTGAGTGCAGGTAGCTCAGGCACTACGGTAGGTAGGTAGGAGACAGGAGAAGAGGAGGACGGGGGTTAGGGAGGGTCGTAGTCTCAGAAAAGGTTACTCAGTCGAGAAGCGTACTCCACCGGTTTCATGACCTCGAAGTCGAAATCGTAGTAAGGAAGGTTTCTTTAGGGTCCCAACTAGAGGAAGTCTTACCTGACCAACCTAGAGGAACGTCAGGTTCCCTGAGAGTTCTCAGAAGAGGTTGTGGTGTCAAGTTTTCGTAGTTAAGAAGCCACGAGTCGGAAGAAGTGTCAGGTTGAGAGTGTAGGTATGTACTGGTGTCCTTTTTGGTATCGGAACTGATCTACCTGGAATCAGTCGTTTCATTACAGAGACGAAAACTTATACGATAGATCCAACCAGTATTGAAAGGAAGGTTCCTCATTCTCAGAATTAAAGTGCCGACGTCAGTGGTAGACGTCACTAAAACCTCGGGGGTTTTTATTTCAGACTGTGACAAAGGTGACAAAGGGGTAGATAAAGGGTACTTCACTACCCTGGTCTACGGTACTAGAAGCAAAAGACT
>SJYO01048061.1:5272766-5296601 GCA_006410555.1 Capra ibex | reverse complement strand
TGTTATATGTCGGAACTACATGAGGAAAAGGATAAACCTTGGTCAGACAACAAGGTACAGGTCAAGATTGACAACGAAGGACTGGACGTATGTCTAAAGAGTTCTCCGTCCAGTCCACCAGACCATAAGGGTAGAGAAATCGATACCCTAGACACACAAAGAGTTACTATGTATTAATAAAATTTTAGAGAAGATCCAATAGGACTTTCTTGTGGAGACACTTTTACTTTATACTCCAGGAATACTCTAGTAACTTTGGTCCCAAAGAGTTTGAAATAACACGTATTTTTACTGGACCCCTATGTCTCACGCTAAGTCTTCTAGGCCACACTATGCACTTTAGTTTGAAGTCCTCTACCACTCACTGTCTCTTCGAACCGTACGACGTCGGGTACCCTAACGTTTTCGTAGCCTGTGTAGACCCGTTGACTTGTTACTGTTGGGCTTTAGTTATCAAGATTGTTCGAGGGGTGACTACAGTTTGGGGAGGGGGTTCGTCTACGACGACCACGTGTCTGGTGTAAAACGTTCGTCACTCGTAAGTCTGAAGGTAAAGGTCGTCAAACCGTTTGGTTTCCGGGAATTTTGAAGAGGGGAAAATCTTGTCATACCTCTAAGGACTTTTTTAATTTTACCTCGATGGTATACTGGGACGTTAGGATGAGGACCCGTATATAGGTCTCTTTTCCTCCTAGTTTATCCTATGTACGTGGGGGTCACAAAAAACATCGTGACAAATGTTATCGGTTCTGCACGTTCGGTGGTTTTACAGGTAGTTGTCTCTTTACCTATTTCTTCTATACCATGTATATATGCTACCTTATAATGAACCGATATTTTTCCTTACGTAAACTCAGTCAACATTACTCCACCTACTTGGATCTCGGAAAATACGTCTCACTTCATTCATTCTTTCTCTTTTTAACACGATTTGGTGAGTCCAACCTCACAACAATCAATGTCGATGTAACTCTTGTCAGAACCCAAACCCCTTTCTCTTGCCTTCCTCCATTTGATCCCTCCTCATCAAATCAGCGATTCAGCACAGACTGAGAACGCTCGGGCACCTGTCACCTCGCACGGTCCGAGGAGACAGGTACCCTAAGAGGTCCGTTCTTATGACCTCACTCAACGGTAAAGGAAGAGGTCTTTGGTCCATCCACCGTTGTTGGGTTGGTCTCCCTTGGTGCTGATACAGATAATTAAATACGTATTTTTTGTCGTAGGATACGAAGACTTTTCGATGAGTATCAGATCACCTCTTCTGTCGAGGTATTTATATTGACACTAGGTTACCTAGTCCTTCCACCCTGGTGTTTCCTCTTCGTTGATTGAACTATCCATACTCGGTCCCCGTCAAAGAGTCTCTTTTCCTTCGACCTCGAACAACGAGACGGACCTCCGACGGAACACTGGTCACAGACTTGTTGAAACCGTCTCTCGTGGACCCCGTACAATCTAAACGTACTATAAACTTTTTGTGGTTGCATCCTGGACAGAGTACATTATTTACTAGTCAGCAATGATCGATAATTCATTAATATCCTATAAAGTTCTTTAACAGTAGTCTCGACAAATGATACGTAGGTCCCTCCCAGGTCTAACACTGTATTTTGAGGGATGGGGTTCTGATTCCTCTATGAAAGTAGTGGTTCAAAACGGAGAAAAACTTAACCAGAGTCTAAAAGGGAGGAAAAGTTGACAAGTAGTGGTCGTGAAAACGAGATTAAACACTTGTACAAAGTATTAGAGGTTTCCAACTGACTGTGGTTTTTTCGTTTGTTACAAACAAGTAGAGTAAAAAACAAGACATCGTACGTTAGGTTTTACTGTAATTATAAGAAACATCGTCACACATAGCGTTTCAGATTCAAGCAGTAGTAAAGTATTTTCTTTCGACCCCTGTCTATTCCTTACTTTTAACCGAAATTATAGTAACTTAGAGTTATTGGACACTAATAATGATATGATCCCTATTGTTTTATTACTAGTATATGTTAGTGTGGTTTACGTATTAGGATTATCAAACCAAATTTTTACGACAATAATTTTGGTAAGACTGGAATAGTTTACTTAGGGGTGTTATAAGGATTCACTCAATTTTAAATGTAGTTTCTACTCCATCCACACACACACAGACAGACGGACAGACAGACACATTTCAGTGAGTCAGTGCAGACTGAGAAACACTGGGGCACCTGATATCGGGCGGTCCGAGGAGACGGGGACCTTAAGAGGTCCGTTCTTATGACCTCACCCATCGGTAAAGGAAGAGGTTCCCTAGAAGGGATGGGTCCCTGACTTGGGTGTAGAGTAATCCAGAGTACATAACCGTCCGTCCAAGAAATGGTGATCGCGGTGGACCTTTTTAGAACGTGTTATAAGGATTCACTCAATTTCAAATGTAGTGTCTACTCCATATCTTTGTGTTTATCTTTACGTGAGGATCCATTAAGAGAGTGGTTTGTACGAGTTTACCCTGAACATTTAGTTCTTGTATAGACTCCTCTATTTATCTCGAGAGGATTTAATAAAGGTAACATCAATTCCGAAAGGTTGTTCGGTTATTTCGTCTTTAATCCGTCCTTAAGACGTACTAAAACGTTGCAGATGGACCAATTTTATCCTAGGTTTTCGGTCAAAGGAAACCTTTTCTAAATAAATCGTTTTAAATGTGTTAAAAAGATCCCTTATGGCTTAAATTTGTTTACCCCCGGATTTTGTCAACTGGTACTTTTTTACTTTTAGTCCCCATTTTTTACTCGAACCTTGTCCCGATACGGAGAATTTTTGTATTTTGAAGAGTATCGTCTTTTTACAACTAGAGATTTACGGAAAAAGGTCCGAACCCGAGGTCTTCTTACACCCGGTCCTACTTACCGTGTTCTCGTCCCG
Source organism: Capra ibex (assembly GCA_006410555.1). NCBI lineage: Eukaryota > Metazoa > Chordata > Mammalia > Artiodactyla > Bovidae > Capra > Capra ibex. Next base: position 5,293,706 of record SJYO01048061.1, on the reverse strand, counting down.
GTTTCTCTTAGACACCAATCGTGTTTCCGAACCGTGCCGTCGGGGATGTAACCTGGACCGTCTTTGGAATTCCGTCTTAGGGGAAAGGTGAACCCTTTTCCAGGTCACAGATTTACCCGTTCCTAAGAAGACTCGTGACTGATACATATATTAAACGGTATTAGATGTAGTAGACAAGTCCTGACAGATGTATTAAACGTCTCGGGTCACCTTTTACTTTGACACCCGTAACAAAAAGTTTTTTCTAAAACTTTCCTGAAGGGACCACCAGGTCACCAATTCTTAGGTGAAACGTTCCGCCCCCTACACCCAAGATAGGGACCAGGTCCTTGATTCTAGAATGTACGACGTCTCGTTGGTTCGAGCACACAGTGTTGACCTCTCTTTGGACATGAGACGTTACTTTCTAGGGTACACGACGTTGATTCTGGGTTGTATCGGTTTAATTAATTAAATTTTTTATTTTTCTTAAAGTTCTCGGGTTCCCGGGAAAATTCGTGTCCGGACCTCCAGGGACAGTGGTAGTCAGTAATTGGGAAATTTACTAGGGTTCACCTATCCCTCCTGGGTCTCAATGTTCCACCACCGATAAATAGTCGGTCATTTCTATAAAAAAAGTCCCGAAGGGACCACCGAGTCTCCAATTTCGTAGACGGACGTTACACCCTCTGGGTCCAAGTTAGGGACCTAGTCCTTCTAGGGGGTCTCTTTCTTTACCGTTGGGTGAGGTCATAAGAACGGACCTCTTAGGGTACCTGACTCCTCGGACGATCCGATGTTAGGTGTCCCAGCGTTTCTCAACCTGTGTTGACTCGCTGAAGTGAAGTGATTCCTATAACAAAAGTCACAAAGTCGTTGTCCAGGACATCAGGGTCGGCATGGTCGACATTACAGTTGGTCTGTGACTTATATATACCCTTACTATGTCTGGTTCGAATTTCGAAAGATTGTCTATCCTCTAACTTCTTCATCCCTCTTATGTAGTAAAACTAATTGTCCCATCTTTATATACATCTCTGTTATTTGAGATTTTGTCTTTATTTGTTATTCGGGGTTTTCTACCCTAGATACTAACGAGTTTTCGTTCAAACTTATTTGACTAGGGTTCTTGAAGTTCTCTCTCTTTTCCTCTTTTGTCGTCGTTAAGAGTTTCCGTCTCGACACAAGATTGACACTGGCACCTGTGCCGGTACTTCTCTCTTGACTATTTCGCTACGACACATCTTCGAGTGGGTCGTTTTGGCTTAGGGTCAGTACTGAATCGTTATATCATTCCCGAAGTGTGGGTCATTCTACCGATAATAGGTTTTTTTGTCTTGTGTTCATAACCGTTCCCACACCTCTTTAAAGTGGCAGCTACCTCATGATGTCGATGACGTGTGACATATTTCGTTATGCCACAAAAGAACTTTTAATTTTTCTCTTGATGGTATAGGTCGTCAAGGTATAGACCCGTATATAGGTTTTCTTATCTTTCGATCTAAACCTTCTCGATAAACATGTGGGTACAAGTATCTTCATAACAAGTGTTGTCGGTTCCCCACATTTACTGAGTCCACAGGTTGAATTAGTTTACCTATTTGTCTTACACCATATATGTGGGTTTCATTATAATAATCCGGAATTTTTCCTTCCTTTAAGACTGTGTGTGTTTTGCCTACTTGGAACTCCTGTAATGCCATTCACTGCAGTATACGAGTGTTTTCTGTTTATGATATCTTAAGATAAATCACTCCATATGCACATCGAATCAATTTTAAACATCTGTGTGTCTCATCTCACCACCAATGGTCCCTGACCCCTCTCTCTCCCTACCCCTCAATTACAAATTTACCCATGTCTCAAACTCAAACCTTTTTACTTTTCCTACCTACCATTACTACTAATATGTTGTTCCATTTGTAAGTATTATGGTGACTAGACATGTAAAAATTTACCGATTCTACCATTTAAAACACTGAAGGGATCACCAGGTCACCGATTCTGAGGTCCGAGGGGTACGTCCCCTGGGCCCGATATAAGGACGAGTCCCTTGATCTACGGTGTATGGTGTGGTCATCAAGTGTACGATGTCGATTCTGTCCACGTCGGTCTATGCAATTATGTAATTTATTGTGTGAAAATTTCTCGATGGAGGTTTCTTTTCTACCATTTGAAATACAGTATGTATAAAATGGTGTCAAAATTTTACATAATTTCTATAAAATTTTTCTTTTTTTCATATTTTCTATATTTCGAATATTTTAAAGTTCTCCGGGAGAAAATCTCTTTCTCATGTTTTAATATTTATGGTTTAACCCAAAATTTTTCACCTATAAATCATATTGTTTTTAGTGTGTTTGATGTTAAAAATGTCGATGATTTATGGTGTTTGTAATGTTTTAGGTCTTTCCATTGTCACAAAGATTGATTAAATGAAGGAGTACGTAGAGACTTTACGAAAAAAAGGATGTTATAATCACATATTAAGACTATTAGAGAAGTTTTCTGTCACTAAAATAAAAAAGATAAAGTTATCACACATATCTTTCTTTTAAGTCAGAAAGGAGTATGTATGAATTAACTTTAATAAAATAATAACTATTAAATCTTCTCTAAAGAAAGTCGAAACGTTGATCGTCAATTATCCCAGAATATTGAGAACCTAAAACAGTTTAAACCTCTTTCGTCCGTTCAAAGTATCTACTCGACATTCTAAAGTCTCATAAAATTCGTAAAAAACCACACAGTCACAGAAGTTTAACTGTTATAAGTTGTCAAATTAGTGGTTTTAGGAGTCACATAATCTCCTAATTCAAAATATAAGAGAAATAGTTACAGTTGTAAAGTCCCAATTAGACATTCTTAAAAATTTTAAGAAAAGGTCACTCAAGTGTGTTCGGTGAAAAGTAATTATCCTAAAAGTTTGTCAGGTTTATGATAAACAAAGAGGACTATCTTAAAAGGAAGGAGTATTTCTTACTGACCAAAATCATATGAAAAGAAGAGATATGGTCATATTGAAGATGACTGAATTAGTGAGTAACATTGACAAAATAAAGGACAAGGTCATTAAAAATTGGACTTAAAAGAGGATTAAAAAATTATTTACTTAAATTCCCTTCATTTTATTCGATGCGAAATATATATGTATATATCTTCGAATAGTAAAGAGTACACAAAAACAATTTACAAGGGTTTGGAGAGATAGTCAACGTCAATTAAATCCCATAAGGATTGAGTTGGGAGGGAATCTTTTAGGTTTTTGATAGGTACTTCCGTCAACTCTACCTTTCTGTGTCACTCCAATTGACTGATACCAATTTTATAGGATGAAGATGTTAAAAAATTTTTGAATTAAAACATAGACATACTCTACTACAGACAAGTCATTTGAATATCACTATCGGTAAAGTACTAAATCCATTCAGTTTAGTAATATGGTACGTGGAGTTTGAATGTGTCGTGACATATGGTCAATGTAAAGTTATTTTGACCTTCCTTTTTTTTCGTTTCTACTAAAAATCAACGAATCTTTCTACAGGGTTGTTCACTCTGTTCATCCAATGTCTCATCGTATATGTCACATATTTTACCTTATGTAGTCACATCCACACATAAACTTCTCTGTCTTCAGAAGTACACACATACTTTTCACAAATGGTTTTACAATTGTCACTAACAGAGACTCAATAATCTAAAGACCACTGACAGAAGTTGAAGAGCTTTTAAAAAGACATAAAAAATTAATTTTTTTTTTAGGAATTCTAGCATACTTGTGTAACGATCCTGGGGACGGATCAGAACCTTTCCTGTCTAGTCTCTCCTGGGACTTCGAATCCGTTTGGGTGAAGGTCCGGCGGTCGTGGTTTCTTCGACGTGGGATCCTTGTCCAGTTCAGGTCTACGGTTCGGTCGCTAAACGGTCAACAACATGGTATAAAATCAAAATAAAGCAAAGTACTGCCGAAGGACGGTCTGAGGAGGGAGAGAACGGGATTAGGCACATCACTTCTTAGGACAAGGGAGGGGCGGGGAGGAGGAGAGAACCGACGAAAAGGTAGGAAGAACGTAGGACCCTCTAGTCCAAGACCCCGGGACGACCACGACTGTCCAAAGTAATCGGACTACCTTTCCAAAGAGTAGGAGGAAACCGTCGACGACCCAAAAAGAGGAGGAGGGTCCCAAGTCCAGTCCAGATGCGATTGGGTACGGAACCGTACCCTGTCTTGTCCCGTCAGTCACCTTTAGGTTCGTCCCTGGGACCGACTTGAAAAGGAAATCAAGTGTACTTCTTTTATATAAAACAAGGTACCTTTAGTTTTATATTCCTGAAGTGTCCGTCAGGTCATCACTTCTGAAATGGAAGGTTACGTCCCCCAACCGTCCAAGTTAGAGACCAGTCCCTCCATTCTAGGGTGCACGGTTTTGTATTTCGTCTTCGTTATAACATTGTTTAAACTATTTCTGAAATTTTTAAACCCCTTTTTAAGAGGATATTTTTTTCTTTTCTTCTCTTTTCATGTCGGAGACACGGGACTTAGACTAGAGATAAGAAGTTGGTACGAAACGGGTAGGTGCACAGAAACTAGAGTCCTCGTTTGACTTCTAAGTCCTCGGACGTCCGAAAGTTTACTCCACTGTAGGTTTGACAGTCCACGCAATAGTTGTGGAGCACTAATGTCAAAAGACGTTTACGTTTTAACTTAATGTAAGAGTCACGGTCCTTCACTAGTAAAGTTTCTCGTCTGACGAATACCTTCTTAGGATTAGTAGAACGGTTCGTAGTTCCATTCAGAAGACTCAGTTCCTGGACTGACCGCTCTCTACTCGGTTGACGAAAACGATTACGCTGGATCGTCTGTAGTCTATGGTATGTTGAACCCCCTTCTGAAGGACTCAGTGTAACAGGAGTTGACATTTTTGTTTTCCTAACAATTCGAAGAGGTACGTCGGTACTTTAATTTTCTGTGAACGAGGAACCTTCCTTCGAGACTGTTTGGATCTGTCGTATAATTTTTCACTCTGTAGTGAAACGACTGTTTTCAGGTATATTAGTTTCGATACCAAAAAGGTCATCGGTACATACCTACACTCTAAACCTGGTATTTCTTCCGACTCCTGTCTTCTTGACTACGAAAGCTTGACACCACGATCTCTTCAGAGAACTTCCAGGGAACCTGTCGTTTCTCTAGTTTGATCAGTTTCCTGACCACGACTTCGACTTCGAGGTTATGGAACCGGTGGACTACACTTCTCGACTGAGTGACTTTTTCTGGGACTACGACCCCTTCTGACTCCCGTCCTCCTCTTCCCCCGTTGTCTCCTACTCTACCAACCTTCCGTAGCGACTGAGTTACGTGTACTCAAACTCGTTGAGGCCCTCTACCACTTCCTGTCCCTTTGGACCGCACGACGTCGAGTACCCCAGTTTTCCTCAGTCTGTCCTGAATCGTTTACTTGTTCCAAGGGGGTCGAGATGACGAGATCAGTACGGGTGTTACAAGTAACAGTAAAGAAGTACAAAAAAAAAAAAGGAACGTACACTAGAACCGGAGTAAGAAGGACACAAATGTGTTATTCTTTTTTAAAAGTCTTGGTTCAAGGTAGTCCAGACTATATCGGGTTATTTTTGGAAACCTTATCCTTACCCTTTATGGTGGGTACCAGTATCAGGACCCGAGTTAAAAAGATCTGGGAAGTCCACTGTTAACTAGTCAGAAATGACGTCAGACTTCGTCCCCCTGGATTTGACAACACACGTGAGAGTCACGGTCCTTGAACCGACTCCACAAGAGAAACGAGGCACTACGACCAGGTAAGATCAAGGGACCCCAAGGGAACAACCAGGAGGTAGAACTTTCGATAGGGTGAGCCCACGTGTGTAGAGTCTTGTCACGAGCACAAGTCCTGACTCTCTACCCTCGTGTCTCCCTCCTCTTTCGTAATCCTAAACGAAGGGGAGCACCCTAGTGTCGAGGAGACTGATTTCTCCTTCTGTAGGTGTGACGTCTCAAAAGAAGGTATGGATGCCCAAGGGTGGCGACGACGATACTGACCCTAACGGACCTCCATCCTGAAATGGACCACCGAGTCTACCATTGCGTAGACGGATGTTACCCCCTCTGGACCCAAACTAGGGACCCAGCCCTTCTAGGGAACCTCTTCCTTTACCGTTGGGTGAGGTCATGAAAACGAGCCCTTTAGGGTACCTGTCACCTCGGACCATCCAATGTCAGGTGTCCCAGTGTTTCTCAGCCTGTGTTGACTCACTGAAGTGAAGTCCCGAGTTTTTTATCTCTTCTCTTCCTCACTTTTTCTCAAACCTAAAGGAGGGTTTGAGATAATCCTAAGGAGAAAGACCAACGAAGACGGTCTGGATCTCTCAAAAGGATTTCGAGAAAGACAGGTACTGATGTCAACTGTCGATCCAAAGTTTGTTGGAACTCAGGTCCACACCCCCGATGACCTCCGTCATTTTTATCCTCGAGTGAACGTAGACCACCATCAAGTCGAGACCCGAAGAAAGGGTTAGGGAGACGAGGGAAAATGGGTCTTGGTCTTGAGGATTTGTCTTCCGAAAACTACGTATAACTTAAAATTATGTATCTGGGAAAACTATATGTAAATTGAAAGGTCTTTACATGGATTGTATATTTTAGTTCTCTATGACATAAACTAAAAAACAAATATGTTTTTACACAAATACCGTAAACCCAACGGTCGACGTAAACAATGAAACATAAGAGGTCACTAAGAAATATGTGGACGGAAGAAGAAAGACGAATAACACACGAACCGAACTCCGTAACTTTATAACTTTGTGTATAAATAATATTTAATGAATTAAAATAAAATACATATGACATCTATCCCGTAGTGTCACAAAAAAACATACTACACGAAACCGTCCAATTTCTCCCGAAATTCAGAAAACTGTAATGAGAACAGGTCTCTACGAAGGTCCCAACCGGTCCGTAGAGAGAGAACATTAAAGTCCCTGAGTGGTACACCAGAGAATTCGTAGTACTAGAGTCCCATCGACCTGAATTTGTGTCGTCAAGTCCCGAAGTTCCTACGAGGGTCTCGAAGTCTTGTGTCGACGTTCTAAGAATTCCGGATCGTGACCGACAGGGGTTTCCGATAGAAGATAAATAGTTTGTTCATTGGTTCCCGGTCGGACTTAAGTCCTCTCTATTCCGTCCTTGACCAGTCTTTTCCGACCACGGTCCTTTCCGAACACCTACTCTATTCCTGAACCTCCTGATTCCGAGGGATCTGAGGTCACTTACTAATTTGACGAATTGCTCACTTAGAACTATTAAATATTTCTTTTATCTCTCCTTCAGGGAAGAAACCCACTTAAACGTACATTACATGTCCCATATAAAGAATAGAAACATATCTCGGTGGTTCCTACAGGAACCTTACGGATATTCGTGTCTCGTTTATAAATAAATAAGTTGTAGTGTCACGATTAATACACCCACTATTACAGTCACAGAGACAGGAAGTTCCGATGTTACGATAATAAAAAATTTTTCGTACGTTTATATATATTTACTTCGACACACGATACCAATTTGATACCAAAAAAGTCATCAGCACTCTCAACCCAATATTTCTTTCGACTCACGACTCCTCAACTACGAAAACTCGACACCACAACCTCTTCTGAGAACTCTCGGGAAACCTGATGTTCCTCTAGGTTGGTCAGGTAGGACTTCTTTTAGTCAGGACTTATGAGTAACCTGCCTGACTACGATTTCGACTTTGAGGTTATGAAACCAGTGGACAACGTTTCTTGACTGAGTAACCTTTTCTGGGACTACGACCCTTTCTAACTCACGTCCTCCTCTTCCCCTGCTGTCTCCTACTCTACCAACCTACCATAGTGGCTGAGTTACCTGTACTCAAACTCATTTGAGACCCTCAACCACTACCTGTCCCTCCGGACCGTACGACGTCAGGTGCCCCAACGTTTTTCAGTCTGTGCTGACTCGTTGACTTGACTTGACTTGACTTCGTCACACGTTTTTAATTGTTTCTTCTCGATTTCTCGAAATACTTAGGTCTTCTCTTTAATAGAGAAAAGTAGAGATTGGTAGATAAACGTTAAAGTTGGGACCGAAGGGTAACCTTAGTACACCCCTTGAGAATTTTGTATTGTTGACGAGGGTAGGGGAACCTAATACCAAAATTGACTCCCTACCCCGGGTCTGTAGTTATAAGTATTTCTTCTAACTATTTCTAGGTATACTGAAAGATCATTCACTGCACAGGCTGAGAAGAGCTGGGGTACCTAACATCGGGCGGTCCGAGGAGGTAGGTACCCTAAAAAGTCCGTTCTTATGACCTCACCCAACGGTAAAGGAAGAGGTCCCATAGAAGGACTGGGTCCCTAACTTGGGTCAGAGGGCTTAACGTCCGTCTGTGAAGTAGCAGACTCGGTGGTCCCTTAGACTGAGAGATAATCCTTCGGCGAAGAGATGAAAAGACTACCGAGTCTTGGGTCCCTCCACCTAAGTAGTCCCGCCTCTCCTTGGTCCTTAGACATCAAGGTTGTTAAGGGGTCCCATTAAGAACAGGAGACCCTTGAATTGTGACGACACAAGGGTAGAAAACGTCAGAATTACGTTTACGACGAGACTTAGATTTGAGTTAGAGTTTATATTTTTCGGTAGGGGTGAAGTTTTGTGAGCTATGTTAGGTTTGAAGTTTCGGTCGGGATTTAACTTAGGATACATAAAATAGTATACGGTACACAAGTCAGCACAGGCTGAGAAACTTTGGAGTACCTGATATCGGGCTCTGCGAGGAGACAGGGACCCTAAGAGGTCCGTTCTTATGACCTCACCCAACGGTAAAGGAAGAGGTTCCCTAGAAGGGTTGGGTCCCTAGTTTAGTGTAGACACACAGAGGACATAACATCTGCTTAGGAAATGGACGACTCGACAGCCCCTTTAACTTAGGATTGGATTGCTAAAGAAAGTTAAGGACGGAATCGTGAATGTAGGTTAAAACTGGGTGTTCAGATAATTAATTATAGAGATTCCTTTCACCAGGTATAAACTGGGACAAAAAAGGGTGGTACAAGAAGCGGAAATAGAAATTAGTCGAACAAATTGGGATACACCCTTAGTGACTATGAAACCAAACCTCTGTCTGGAGACGAACTTAGAGTCAAGGTGAAAGATGATCAACAACTTAGATTCTGAGTGGGAAGGAATAGACACTTCATCTCTATTGTTACTGACTAAATGTCCTAACGAACCTTCTTAAATCGAAGGGACCAACCGAGTCTCCAATTTCACAGACGAACGTTACGCCCTCGGCCCAAACTGGGGACCTAGTCCCTTCTAGAGGACCTCTACCTTCGTCGTTGGGTGAGGTCATGAGAACGGACCTCTTAGGGTACCTGCCTCCTCGGACCATCCGATGTCAGGAACCCCAGTTTTTCTCAGTCTGTTCTGACTCGCTGAAGTGAAAGTGAAAACCTTTTTAATTCTTTCATTACAGACCCCCCGTAAATCTCAATTATCTACGTTACTTGTAAGAACGTAGATAATATAGTTGGAGTAACCTTTTCTAGGACTACGACCCTTTCTAACTTTCGTCCTCTTCTCCCACTGTCTCCTACTCTACCAACCTATCGTAGTGGCTAAGTTACCTGTACTTGAACCCGTTTGCCGCCCTCTACCTCTCCCCGCCCCTTTGGACCACACGACGTCAGACACCCCAACGTCTCCGCCTGTGTTGAACCACTGACTTGTTGTTGTTTTACTACTAAGATAAGGTCCGAAGTCAGGGTCTTCGTAGTCAGATTTGAGGACGAAGTTTTTTAGATTTGTTATAAATAAACTGTCACAACCACTACTTGTCTTTTTTTAGAATGGAATGAGTTTTTGTTACTCTTTTTTTTACTCTTGTTAATAGTCCGTTCTTACCAAACGACTCTAAGGACTTGAGAAGGGGAAGACAGTGACTTTTAAGTCTTTCGTTCAAAAATGTTGAATCTTGATGAATTAAACCTTTAAAAATGATATTCGTAATTTCCTTATAATCGTTGTCTACAAAGCACAAGAAAGAGAAAACTGGAGTAAATTCTTAGATGACGACAAGTGAGACAAATATAAAACTTTTTGAACGAAAAGAAAATTTTGACAGTAATCAAAAAGAGATCCTAAATCTAAAAATGTATTTAGGTGTAAAGAGATTTTCTTCGTTTTAGTACGAATCCCTACTAAAGTCGAAATCGTAAAAGTTATAAAGTCTTTTATCTCTTACTGTTACTAAAAAAATTTGATGTCGAAGGGAAGTACATAAGGAGTCACACGTGTCCGAGAAAAGATCTTCATCCTGTATTGGATGAAAATACAGTCAATAATTCTAGTTTTCTTTTCCTTTTTATGAAGATTGGACTGAAAATTTTACCAAAGAAAAAGCCATCTTACCCTTAGTCACCTTTACGTCAAGGGTCATTTTTACCCTTTTCTTCTTTCCAGTAAATATCTTCTTTATATAAGAGTAATTTATGTGTTTGTCAGTCTAAGTCCCAGTGATTATAATTCCTTTTCTTTCACAAAAATAAAAATAAAAAAAACCTTCACAAATAAAATTTATGTATATACTCACTCACTCACTTTCAGCGAGTCGACACAAGCTGAGACACGCCGGGGTTCCTGATATGTCAGGTCCCTTAAGAGGTCCGGTCTTATGACCTCACCCACCAGAAAGGCAGGAGATCCCCTAGAAAGATTGGGTCCCTAGTTTGGGTCCAGAGGGTGTAACGTCCACCTAAGAAATAGTCGACTCGGTGTTCCCTTCGGGTTCTTATGACCTCGCCCATCGATGGGGAAGCGGTCGCCTAGAAGGACTGGGTCCTTAACTTGGTTCCAGAGGACGTAACGTCCACCTAAGAAATAGTCGACTCGATAATCCCTTCGGGATTTATATATATATATATATATATATATATATGTGAATTTGAACCTCTCGTATACACACACAGACACACACCCATATATCTATTTAAGAGGTCTAACTTAAAAAATTTGATGTAACAGTTACCTTAAATCTTAACTTTTAAGTAACGATTCTATAAATTGTAATAATTTTTAAGATCGTTTTACTTACTCTTAATCCCTGTTGGTGTACACTTATAAGTAACCTTCCTGACTAGGACTTCGACTTCGAGATTAAGAAACCGTTGGACTACGCTTCTGGGTTGAGTGACCTTTTCTGGGACTAGGACTCTTTCTGACTTTCGTTTTACTTTTCTCTCACTGTCTCTTATTGTACCAACCTAGTGACTGAATTACCTGTACTTGAACTCGTTTAAGGTTCTCTACTACTTGTCCCGACGTCAGGTACCCCAGTGTTTCTCAATCTGTGGTGACTCGTTGACTTGTCGTTGTACACTTAACTTTTTCTTTTCCAATACAGGGTATGACTTTCTCAGGAAAAAAAAAAAAACCAACCCGTTCTTTTTGTTAGGATAAGAAGAGGGACTCGAAAAACAACATTTTAACGGGGGAAATAAAAAGAGAGGGAAACCACACCTACGGACGAGATTAGTCCTGTGTAGTAAGAATTAAAGAGTCTATAGGTATTTGTACGTTAATCTTACTTTATCTTTTACAAAGCGAGTTTTCAGTGTCGAGAAAATCGGTTTGAAAAGTTAAAGGAAGATGTTAAACATGTAATCAGATCAACAGAGGGCAGACACCAACTCACCATGATATATTTCGTCTCATTTGTTATTTTCCGAACAAAGGCAACATTTTCTAGGATTACAAAGTCTAGGATTAATCCTACATTCTCATAGTGAATGTGTTTAAAGGTTTCACTGGTGGTCGTCGGAAGGGTTGTACACACGCGGTAACAGGAAGTAAGAATTTCTACGACGAAGCCGATTTTACCGTCAACGAAATAACAACAAAAAGGGGGAAAACCAGACCAAACTTACTCTATCGTCGGTGTATGTAACAACGACACGAGACGGTGGATTCCACATCTCGTAAAGCCAGATTTGCATGAAAAACGAGATGTAAGGTATGTTGCATTTTACTTAGTTTCGGGGAAAACCGATTATACCGTCCAAGTGTCCCATCGTTTTAAACAAAGAAAGTTACTCTCCATTTGACTTGTGTGGAGTCATGTAAATGTTAAGACAGTCTCCGACTCGTAGTCTTACTCTCTTTAGAGTCACCACCCAAACATTTCATCTGGTCTCACTTAATTTCTGCTTCCTGTAACGACAAACTCTACTGCGGAACCTAACGCTTGGACTCTACCCTTTATCTTCCAGTCCCTACTCCTCGAATCGTCATCTCGTGATGTTCGGGATGGACACAGGCCCCGTCTCAGTGAAAAGGACTTTTATAGTCCTGATCTCGTCAGATCGACGTGGACCCCCTCCCCTGTAATCAGTGTTGTAAAAATAGTATTGGAAGGACAACACAAATCGGTGATTCAGTACAGACTGAGACGCTGAGGTACCTGATATCGGACGGTCCGAGAGACAGGTACCCCTAAGAGGTCCGTTCCTATGACCTCACCCAACGGTACGGGAGAAGGTCCCCTAGAAGGGTTGAGTCCCTAGTTTGGGTTCAGAGGACGTAACCGTCCACCTAAAAAATGGCGTCTCGGTGGTTCCTTCGGGTTATGGGAAGGGTCATAGAGTGTTTCGTGTTTGTGTATGGGTTTCCCCCCGAAAATAACCAAGGGTCCCTGGTCCGTGATACAACTGTTTTCGAAAGAATCCTGACTAGTTCCTTTGGGTCGTCCAGGGTCCTTTTCACGTTCCCTCCATCTAATATCGGGTTGGACCTCTTTTGGTAGGATTGTTCACCTCACGAAGAGAAGTTCGACGGAAAGGAACCTCTCAGTGGGGAGTGGACGGGACGACGACGACGACGATTCAGCGAAGTCAGCACAGACTGAGACACGCTGGGGTCTCTACCGTCGGGTGATCCGAGGAGACAGGGACCCTAAGAGGTCCGTTCTTATGACCTCACCCAACGGTAAAGGAAGAGGTTACGTACTTTCACTTTTCACTTTCACTTCAGCGAGTCAGCACGCTGGGGTAACCTGACGTCGGATGGTCTGAGGAGGCAGGCACCCTAAAAGGTCCGTTTTCATGACCTCACCCCACGGTAACGGAAGAGGGATCATGGGGACTTACTCAAGAAAAAAATTAATTTTTTTTTTTGAATAAAAACTAACACGACCTGTAGACACCGAGAGTCCGAAAGAAATAACACCACCAGTCCCCGGTGAGACATAAACGCCACGCGTCCGAGCAGTAACGTCACCGAACAGGACGAAGCCGCGCGTCCGAGATCCCCATGAGTTCGAAGTCAGTAACACCATGTGTCGGAGTGGACGAGACACCGTACACCCTAGAAGGGCCTGGTCCCTAGCTTGGGTACAGGGGACGAAACCGTCCGCCTAAGATAGATGACATGGTGGTCCTTTCAGGATCTAAGAAAAAAAATTAAGTATCCTGTGTTAAAAATTTGAAAAATAAATAAATAACAACCGACACGACCCAGAAACAACGACATTTCCGAAAAGAGACCAACGTCTCTGGTCCCGCCCCCACCCCCCGCAGACAGGTCGTCGTCATACGTCCGAAGAGTAACACCACCGCAGGGAACAACATCTCGTGCCGAGATCCCACACCCGAGTCTCGACACACAGCCCGAGATCTCGTTGTCCGAGTTGTCGTCTCCGTGCGTCTAAATCCACGAGACATCGTACACCCCAGAAGGACCTCGTCCCTAACTTGGTGAACAGAGGACGTCACCGTCCGCCTAAGAAAACTCGGTGGTACTATCGAAAAAAAAAAAAAAAAAAAAAAAACTCCACCTGGTAAAAATTTGAGAAATAACTTAAACAGTGTTATAAAAAATATAAAACCAAAAAACCGGGGGCTCCGTGTACCCTGGAATCCAAGGGTTGGTCCCCAGTTTGGACGTGGGGGATGTAACCTTCCGGTTCGGAATTGGTAACCTGGGGGTCCCTTCAGGACGGGGTCTCACGAAAGACTGAGTGTGTCCGAGTCAGGACGGAGTAGGGTACGGGGTGTGCTGGACGTCGGGCCGACCATAATCAACGAGGAAGGGCGTTCGGTCACCCGAACCCGGGTAGATCCGTAGGACACGTGACCGAAACGATTCATGACAATTCATCTTCGGTCCGAATCCCTTTCATGGGAGGGGTGGGGACCCACCGGCGGGACGACCGGGAAGACGGACCGAGGGACTGAGAGGACAAAAGATGATCAAGAGCGTCTTTTCCCTCTCTTCTTTCCTTCCTTTCCTTCTCTCTACGAATGGGCGAAGGAAGATTGGAGAAACGGATTCCAAACGGGACACAACCAAGGGGGTGGAGTCTGGCGGGGGGGGGGGGGGGGGGGCCCCTTGACGTAGAGGTAGTCGACGACCTTCTACCATAAAGGTGGAGTAAGTAGTAAACCCAAGGTCTGCGGACTCCAGCAGACCTCGGCACCAAGAGCGACGAGTGGAAGTGGGTCACACTGAGTCCAAACCGTGCTGTAAGCGAGTCTGAGCGGTGGAGGTAATGAGGTCCCAAGAGGGGGCAGGTGGACTTGTGGGGTGGGTGCACCTGTGGTGACCGAAGTTCCTCACTCACAGGGTAGGGAGAGAGCCCAGTGTCATCCTCATCCTTTCCCCTAGAACTAAGACAGACAGAAGGGGCGTACCCCGTCTACAAGTCCACGGGAAGTGGGGTTTAGGAAACCGTAAGCGAAGGTCTCAGTTTTCGACTGGAACTTTTACAGGTGAACTTCCAGAAAAGAACGGAACCCCTCGTGTGTCCTTGTGTGTCACAGGTTCGTGTCCCTTCAGTCTTTACGACTGACACTTACGGGGACTTTCGCGGGACTTGGTCACCTCTTAACCACCTACTTAGGGGTAGGGGAACAAGGAGCTAACCCAATTAGGACTCACAGTCACGTACCAAAAGACTCTAGCGGTCACCCTGACTTGAGAGAAACGGGTGTCACCGTTGAACGAACGGTTACTGGAAGTTCAGAAGGAAGTGCACTCTGGAAGGCACAGAGCGTAGGGGGCACAGGTGACAAAGGACCCTGGGAGAGTGGGTTTGATGAACTGCATATAGAAATAGAGTCCCAGACGGTTACACGGACTGAGAAACGTTAGGGTCCAGAGTACACAACAAAGGGACCACCGAGTCGGCATTTCTTAGACCGGACGTTACATCCTCTGGCTCCAAGCTAGGGACCCAATCTTTCTAGGGGACCTCTTCTCTTACCGATGGAGGAGGTCACAAGGACGGACCTCTTAAGGTACCTGTCTCCTCAGACCACCCGATGTCAGGTACCCCAACGTTCCTCAATCTATGCTGACTCGCTGTTTGCAACGGTTGCACGTTCCGGACTGTATTACAGATCGTGTGTCATCCACGAGTTATTTATGTACGTATGTAATTCATTACGACCCGTCCAGTAGAGAGTCAAACCATCTCTCCTAAAGACGGGACCCTCTCTCCGATCTGGTATCCTGGTAAGGTCCTCGTTATTGAAAGGGTATATCTTTATCGAAAGGTCGATCCTCTGAACCTTTGTCTCGACACTCTACTTTTATCTTTTTTTTCTCTCTCTCTCTTCGAGAAGAGGGGAGACGTGGTTACGCGAAAGTCTACACTTCCCCTCCCTTCATCTTGGTGTCCAATCGATACTTTAGTACGTTAAGGACCTCGGTCGTGCAACGGAAAATACCTGTGACGTCAGGTCCCAAGACACGTCCCTCGATAAAAAGGTAGTGCCAGATATATTAAGTGTCGAAGATCAGTGTTGTTCTCCTCGGTTTTCATAATATTCTATAAGCCTGAGATCTCATGATATTTATGTCTTCCAGCTTTAGTATATGCTTTATGTCAAAATCAATGGTACACCGATCCTAAGAGTCTTGTGGGGAAATTCCGACTAACCGCGACGTAAGCATAAAGACACAATGTTCACTCCTTTACTCCGTGTTTTAGACAGTTTTCTTGCACGGCTTCTGAGACGCGTCGGCAGACTCCTGTCGACCCTCTCTTACAAGGGCTACTAAGAGGAGCATACGAGCTCGGTTGTACCCCAAAAGTAGTGTGAAAGTCTGAGAGTTTAGGAGGACTATATAAAAATACTCTCTTGTTTTAGAACACCAATTACTCGATATCTTCTCGGTAAACACTTTCCCTCAAACTACTTTAATATGTAAATCCTCCATTTTACTCTTACACTTTTAGTCTAAAAAAAAAAAAGGGTATTGTTGCTACTCAAATTGTACAAACTTTTTTTAGTCCACAAAAAAGTCCTGTCGATCCTCAAATTGGAACCGTCAAGTCGACCATTTGGTAGACGGACGTTACGTCCTCTGGGGTCAAGCTAAGGTCCCAACCCTTCTCGGGGACCTCTTCCCTACCCGATGAGTGAGGTCGTAAGAACCCGAAGGGACCACGAGTCAGTCATTTCTTCGGTGGACGTCACGGTCTCTGGACCCAAACTAGGGACTTAACTCTTCTAAGGGCCCTCCTCCTGTACCGTTGGATGAGGTGATAAGAACGACCTCTCAGGGGTTCCTGTCTCTTCGGAGCGTCCGGTGTCACGTACTGCAGTGTTTCTCAACCTATACTGACTCATTGATTCGTGTGTACGGCCTTCGGTCGCACTCCTTAAGGTGGACACTGTTCCAGTACGCCGTCTCTAGACTACCCGTCCCAGTTCAGTCTAGATTCCAAAAGGGGGACCGTAAAGGACTCGTACATGGGGTTTTCTATTCTTAGACGGACGAAAAGGTGAGAAGACTGTAAGAGACTTTTCTCAGTTAAGTCCCGAAATCAGAAGACGTAAACTTTCTCGCAAAGTTAGGGTTTTGGGGAGACTACCGAAAGATCGGACGGACGTCCTGAGCATGTCGACGCGGACACTAACAAACTCCGGAGGACTGGTGTCCTCCGTGTCCCTCGAATTTTGTAGGATCCTTACATTCCCAAAGGCTCCTCAGTTTTAGTAATCTTATCCTGACTAATTTTCAAAGTAAACAACTCGGTTATGAACGACGGTTTAAAAGTATAGAAATAAAAATCTATATCGACCATATATCCTTTTGTTCATCATCTGGACCATAATCGTTGTAATCTAGAAACTCAATTCATGGAAGAAACGATATTCGGTGACGTGGAAACAAGATATCTCTACATTGAAATCACGAAATTCCTCTACGTCTAATTTCTTTTTGTGAAGTCCCCTTTGCTTTAATTGTAAGTAATTCCTTCTCTCGGTTTTTTATAATTGTTCGGAGAACCGGTCTTCTATTACATTTAGTGGACTCTGGAAAACATATGTTTTTCTACATGTCTTTGTCAGACCCGACGATTGCGATGTATTAAAACATAATGGGTAACTGGAGATACATATTAATTTTCATATTTTCCGGAACTTGCTGTTATCTTCCTCTCGGTCAGCGACCTGACCAAAGGGGGCACAGAGGAGAAATGAGATTAAAGTCCGACTTAAAGGTAAACCCCGCACCTCCGAGTGACACAGATGAATGAACAGGTCCGAAGATTCTAGGCATCCTCTCTCTCGGGTTCCGCCCGTGAGAGGTTATAAGTTTACCCGCGACCGCCGGATTGTATCTACCACGTTCAAGGAACAGACCTTAAAATAACCAAAAGGTGCATTAGGTTCAATTAGTCGGAGAAGAGAGGTGAATTAAAAGGATGATGTGATAAAGAAGGATTAGATTAGAATATAATTATTTATTTATTCAAAAGGAGTGGTTGAGGCAGGTGGGAAGCTTAAGGGACCTAGTTGGCCCCGACCTGGGGCCGTATGTGTGTGTGTGTCGTCAATATTGTGTCAACAATAAGTCAATGATTCAGTACAGGTTGAGAACCGTTGGGGTACCTGACGTCGTGTGGTCCAAAGGGACAGGAAATGGTAGAGGACCTCAACCGAGGTTGAGTACAAGCAACTCAGTCACTACGGTAGGTTGGTAGAGTCGGAGACAACAGGGGAAGAGGAGAACGGAAGTTAGAAAGGGTCGTAGTCCCAGAAAAGGTTACTCAGTCGAGAAACGTTGTCCACGGGTTCATAACCTCAACTCGTATACATTTTACTCCAGGGGTGGAGATTCCTCGGCGGGACGACTCTTCAGGGACTTAACGTGTAGGAAAGATAGTCTTGTCCTCGAACCCCTACCTCATCTGTCCTGTCCTCGTGGGTCCTCCCCAGACGTGGACCTCAGATGGGCCGAGGATCTCGATTCTTTCTACACACCTCCCTCCCCTGGGTCAACGTCCATCGTGAAGTGGACGACCCTCCTGATACTGACTGTCACTCGGTCCGTCACGAATCGCGAACCCTTTAGGTCTTTTCGTGTCGACCGGGAGACTTAAGGGTCCAAGGTGTGGACGTCTAAGTTGGTTGACTTCTAAGTCGGTTGGAACTCAACCCCCTCCCTCCTGGGGTCTTTCGAGGTTTTTTGTTTTGAACTTGAACGGTGGACCAGGGTTGACAAACCACCGAGTCTACCATTTCTTCGACGGACGTTACGTCCTCTGGGTCCAAGCTAGGGACCCAGTCCTTCTAGCGGACCTCTTCCCTTACTGTCGGGTGAGGTCATAAATAAACACACCCCTCTTAGTGTGCCTGTCTCCCCGGACCACCCGGTACTCAGCGTTTCTCAGTTATCCTGTCTTACACTGATTCGTGTTTCTTTCCTGTTTTTTGAATGTACAAATGTAACATTAATGTTGTTAAATGTATCGTGAACACATAATCTTCATTAGATCTCTACTAAAGTTCGTTTCTCTTCTACCACATCTACGTAAACGTAGGTGGTACGGTAAAATATATTCCCTGAACTCATAATCCCTAAAAGAATAGAGGGACCTTGGTTAGGGCGTCGGGATGACTGTTTGTGTCAGGTACCGACGAGACGTCTGTGACTCCGTGTCCCACCCACTATACCCTACCAAGTTTTCCTGTTCGTCATTGCAGACTGGCGGCCTCCCACCAATTTCCTCGCCAACGAATAGTCCGGTGCTTTCGCTCGAATCTTCAGTTCTCTGTGCTCTTGGTTCACGATTCACCCCTGTCCCACAAGTCGGTAATCTTACTCTTTCTCCAATCTCTTTTAGGTCGGTCTGAATCGTCCTGAGTGAGCTCCTTACGTCCGTCGGAGAGGTTTGAGCTCTTGTGTACCTTTACTTAAGAAGGGTTTCAGAGGTTCTCCTTGTTTCAATTCGACTGTAGAATTAAAATCATGAAGACTGTAGGTCTTGTCATTATGTACATTCAGTGAGGTCCGGTGACTCAACGTCATTAAACAATCTCGTCATTACCCTGTGATTATGTTTATGGAATGTTTCTGTGTCATCGGTGTCTCTTTGCTAGTCCTATCAGTGTTATCAAACCAAAATCTCTTTATTTTAACAACCTCCTCTGTCTGTTTGGTCAACTTAATTTTATATTTTTGTCGTGTACTATTCTAAGTAGGTGTTGGAAAGGTCTTGATTTTTGTAAAGATTGATTATATAATTTTCTCTTTTATCACTAACTATTAGATTGAACCACCATACCTTCTGTTAATCTTATCTTCGAATTTTCTGTCTTACTTATATGTTTCTTTAACTTTGATACTCTCCCTTTTTTTTTTGGGAGGTTTCTATATTGATCTTCTTTTTGTCTTTATTCTCCGGAGGTCTTTCTATTTCTCTTTATCCAAACGATCTTTTATCTTAGTTTAGAAGACACGATTGTACAAGTACCCCGCACTTTCGAGGGCCTTCGTCACCTCCCCCTCTACCCCTGCTCCGTCCCTTTCTCTCTCCCACCAATATTTCCCTATACATGACTCGACGGATGTCGAAGTATTCTTCGAGTCGACATTCGAACCGGGACACACTACATAAGTCTGTCCACCATATTTGGCGACGTAGGGTCTTTCTGAAAGTCTTTCCCATCTTAACTGAGAGGTCGGAGATGACCCCAAGACAGAGGACGACCAGTTTCCAGCCCCTGAGATTACTGTGTCTACAATCTATGAATCAATGACAGAGTGTCCAGGGACTCCGAGACTAAAGAGAAAAGAGGGGGGTCAGAGGAAAGAAGGAAAGAACGATAGACTAGGAACTTACATATAAAGTACCGACTACGGGTCCCACGGACGACAGTTCGGTAGTAAACTAATATATTGACAGGAAGGAACACGACGTCGTAAAATTTTCTTACCGTGGAATCTCTTTACTCAGTGTTTGCTTTATGGGTTTATCAGTTTTCCCGGTTACAGAAGTATTTATTCGGCGATGTAGTTTGTGACTCCGACTGGTGATCCTCTGGTCGCTAATTTTATAGGTAGTAATTTTTAATTGAACAATGACGCAACTAATTGTATTTGAGTAGTTTTATACCTATTCTCCTTATCCTTCACTCGAACTTTCATTGTCTAACTACATAGTGTATTGTCGCACCTTTTT
Organism: Capra ibex; assembly: GCA_006410555.1. Taxonomy (NCBI): domain Eukaryota; kingdom Metazoa; phylum Chordata; class Mammalia; order Artiodactyla; family Bovidae; genus Capra; species Capra ibex. The sequence goes on along the minus strand of SJYO01048061.1, from coordinate 5,273,214 downwards.
AAGTAAAAATAACGACAAAATAAAAGATCTTGTGTTTCTTTCTCTTTATTTAAGTTAATTTGACAGTGTAATTTTTTTTAGGGGCTCTTTGAGATGACCCTGAAAGACCGTCACGAGTCACGACCTAATCTATTTCAAGTTATTATTGAAGTCCTACAGGACCGAGAACCCGGGTTCCTCTTTGAGTATCAGATGTATATACATATACGTAACCGACCTCCTCCTGTCTAGGAGACGGCAGTCGGGGAATGAAGGAGATTACGGGAGAGTCTTCTGTCCAAATGACGACCTGCTGAGTCTTCCTTTCCAAGACTTACTTTCGGGTCCTGTTCAGTTTGAAACCGTCGGTCTTAAGTTCCCTCAGGAAGCTCGGTCTCTCGCCTTCTTCCCGGCCCAGCCCCTTCCTTCTGTACGTCTTTACGACACCTCAATTAAAAAAATAAAATAA
>SJYO01048061.1:4984867-5272704 GCA_006410555.1 Capra ibex | reverse complement strand
CAATGACGCAACTAATTGTATTTGAGTAGTTTTATACCTATTCTCCTTATCCTTCACTCGAACTTTCATTGTCTAACTACATAGTGTATTGTCGCACCTTTTTAAGTAAAAATAACGACAAAATAAAAGATCTTGTGTTTCTTTCTCTTTATTTAAGTTAATTTGACAGTGTAATTTTTTTTAGGGGCTCTTTGAGATGACCCTGAAAGACCGTCACGAGTCACGACCTAATCTATTTCAAGTTATTATTGAAGTCCTACAGGACCGAGAACCCGGGTTCCTCTTTGAGTATCAGATGTATATACATATACGTAACGGACCTCCTCCTGTCTAGGAGACGGCAGTCGGGGAATGAAGGAGATTACGGGAGAGTCTTCTGTCCAAATGACGACCTGCTGAGTCTTCCTTTCCGAGACTTACTTTCGGGTCCTGTTCAGTTTGAAACCGTCGGTCTTAAGTCCCCTCAGGAAGCTCGGTCTCTCGCCTTCTTCCCGGCCCAGCCCCTTCCTTCTGTACGTCTTTACGACACCTCAATTAAAAAAATAAAATAACAAAAGAAAAGAAAAGAAATAACAAAAAGAAGAAAAAAAATTTTAAAAAAAGATACACCTCAAATTATTCTCCCTTCTCGATAATTTGTATAAATGAAATAATAAGAAAAATTAACGAGAAACTGTGAAACCAGAGTGTCGGTGTCGTCCTTCCCTCACTTCTTTCTCTTTTTACTCGTGATTTCGTATACCTTAAATCAGGTCATCTAAAATTGGTTGAATCCTTCGGTGACCGTTGCAAGATACCCCTCTTCTGTATTCCCCGGTCCACTCTTCCCTGTTTAAAACACACAAAAAGGTCTGTTGATAGTTGAGATTAAGAGTAGTTCCTAAGTCCCGGTCGTGCCTTAAACATTAAAGTATTAAAGTCTCACAAGACCCACGACTCCCGAGGACTCGACCCTCGTGCTTCCCAGACCAGCCACGACGTCTTCCTGGTCATTCTCCGTCATGGACTTGGTTCGGTCCCTCAGTCTCCACAAAGGTCCAGTCAAGTTGGTCTTGGGAAGCCTCTTTTAGTTGTCTTTAGTCTACGACACGACTCCCATCCCTTACACACGTTTTACCAACACACACATACACACATTCATCCCTTAAACACACTTCCACCTTGTGTCCTACCTCGGACCAAGTGGCCCCCAGTACCTTCATATTTCAGCGAGTCCTCGTAGCCAGACTCACCGCGTAGTCAGGTTTTTACAAATTAACATATGTTAGAAAAAAGAATTCCCCGGTCGGTTACCCTGTGTCCGCGGTGCTGTTCCGACTTTCGTCTCTGGGAGGGGGACCGATTCTGTGCCCTACCAAGGGACGTCCTAAGGAGTTGTGACCCTCCTTTGGTGTGAAAGATTCGAGGACAACCTCTGAACCCCGAAGGGTCGACCGTGTCACCAGTTCTGTACTGACTCGGAAATTGTGAAAGCGAAAAGTTGCGGAAGAGAGTGTCAAAACCTCCGGTGTACAGACTTTAGTTCCACGGTCGGTCCCAAACGAGGTAGACTTCCAAGATCTCCTCCTAGACCGGGTACGGAAAGAGAGTCGAAGACCACAGCGGGTGGTAGGACCCGTAGAAGACCAAGTATTTGTGTAGTGAGGTCAGAGGTGGAGAAGGACACAGGTACATAGAAGAGAAGAGGTTCCTGTGGTCAGTATGACCTACTCCCCGGCATTGGATTACTCGTGCCGGAGAAAAATTGAACTTATGTAGAGATTTCCCGAACATTATCATACTGAAATAGATACTCTGAATTCATAACCCAACCAGTTCTTCAAGTAAGTCTTTTGGACTGGAAAAATCGGTTGGGTTATAAATGTAAACACAAAAATGAAGGATATCAATTTCGACCTAAGGAAAAGACCATTCATGATCAAAACTTAACCTTTAATACACGGGCATTCACAATGAACGTACTTTGTTGACTTAGTAATTATTATATTAGTAATATAATATTATATTATTATATTAGTAATTATTATTTGACATGTCTCCAATTCTTACACCTGAGAGGACAGCCTGTCGAATCCAAGAGTAGTCGAGACATTGGATAATCGACACACTGGAATCCGTTCAATTAATTAAAGAGACTTGAAAGTAGGGGAGTCAACATTGACCTCTACTCTTGTCATGGCAATAAAACTTCGTGAGACGAACCGTAAACGAGTGTCAATTGTGAGACTTTATAATAGATAATAAAACAGACTCCATAAGTAAATATGTATTATTCAGGCCTTTACATTTCTGTATTATCTTCATTTTAAACAATAATATAAAAATCCATTTTGGAGTGTGAATAGGTCCTTTCGTAATGATTATAAGAGGAAATTTTACTTTCTGATATTAATCAGAAAAGAGAAACAGAAAGACTTAATTTGATAAATAATGGTTCTATTTCAATAACAAGATTGAGGAAAGTACTTCCTTTTTTTACATTAACATATGTAGTGATTTTCTTTATATTATTTTTCATTCAGAGGAGGGGGAAAAGGGTTTAACCGTGTACTGGAAAGGTCCCGTTGGTGACAACCTATATATTGGGGGTTTATGTTATTTAGATAGTCATTCCAGTCTCTGAACGTCAAGACGTCAATCGTCCCAGTCCACCGAACCCTACCTCACTCCGATCACCTGAACCATTATTCACTATCCATTCCTGTGTCCAGGACACTTCGCTCTCGAACGACTATGTAATTTCGCCACCGTCCTCCACCTTGCCTGTTCCACTCTCTTTCTCTACAACTAAGACTTCGAAAACCGGACTCATTGGTCTACCTACTACGACAGTAACTGATTCTACCTGTTCTAAAACCCCCCTCTTTCAGATATTTCCCTGAAGGGACTTTCAAGTCTCCATTTCTTGGGCAGGTGGTTACGTCCTCTGTACCCAAGATAGAGACCCAGTCCGTCTAGGGACCTCCTCCTTTACCGTTGGGTGAGGTCGTAAGAACGGATCTCTTAGAGTACCTGTCTCCTCGAACCACCCGATGTCAGGTACTCCAACGGGTCTCAGCCTATACTGAATCGTTGGCTTGTTGATGTTCAACAAAACCTTTGTACGAGGATGTTCGGACCAAAGTATTACACTATGTGTGTTCCACTATGTAAGTCCAGGACAAGGAAGTAACAGATGACTCCAAGAAGGGTAGTTTCTCTTCACGACTCAGTTTGATGTATGAGTCGTACAGAATTTGTCAGAAATGATTCAACGTACAGGAGTCTGCACCACTGAAACTCCGGGTCTCTCGATTGCAGTATGGACGTTGCACCAGAGAAGACCCCTGAAGTCGATACGTCAGCGACCCTCGACACAGGACCCAACTAAATTTACTCAAACTGATCAAAGGGGACTGGACCGAGACACAGACCCTAACTAAATTTACTCAACTGATCAAAAGGGACTTAAGTCCATAAATTGACCGTCCAACTCAGTCAAATTGTTGAACCGGGACCATTGTGTTCTTTTTGTTTTTTTATAGTCTGACCAAACATGTACAGGTCTCTCTCCCGGTACCAGACAGTCGAGTCAACCACCCCCGTCCCCTTTCCCAACTTTAAAAGTCTCTGAAATATTTGTATTTTAAGGTGTACCTACTAATTATGAAGACACGTTATATTACCCACAACCGTGTGTCACCCCTCTTTTAGAATGAGTTTCATCTTTTGTCACAACACCCTACTAGGGTTCCCCTTAAATTCGGTTAGAGTTCCTTTAGAGACTCTCGGAGAATTAAACAGAAAAGCACATAGGGAAACTGTCATTTTAATTACGGTTCGTAATGTCCTACGTTACTTCTCGTCGACGGTTCCTTGTGGGACTGAAGAAGGTTAGTGGTTCGGGATTTATAGAAGGAGTTGTCGAAAGTTTAGACAGATAGAAGAAAGACGTCGAAGTACTCATTTGGACACGGAGTGGTGGTGTTCGATAGTCTGTAAGGGACGGGGAGAAACCACAAGACATTTAACCCCTTTTATTATTCGAGTGACATGTCTCTCATCTGACAAATCAATACTACGAAGGAAACGATAAAACAACCAAGACTCGGTGACTTACCAAAGTCAAGACCAGTGGGTCGACTGAAAGGATTATTACAGAATCTCAAAAAGGTCTCCGATCCTCTTATCTTGCGTTTGTACGGGATGTTCCCTCGAAGTTATGGAACCGTCCGTCCAATGTTTGATCTCATTGAGATCTTCCCTGTCCGAGTCCAATGGCCGGAACCGGTTAACATAAAAGAACTCTACCACTGGAGCCTGACGTTCCTCTAGGTTGGTCAGGTAGGATTTCCTTTAGTCGGGACTTATAAGTAACCTTCCTGACTACGACTTGGACTTTGAGGTTATGAAACCGGTGGACTACTCTTCTTGGTTGAGTAACCTTTTCTGGGACTACGACCCTTTCTAACTCCCGTCCTCCTCTTCCCCTGGTGTCTCACACTCTACCAACCTACCATAGTGACTGAGTAACCTGTACTCAAACTCATTTGAGGCCCTCAACCACTACCTGTCCCTTCGGACCGCACGACGTCAGGTACCCGAGCGTCTTAGCCGACTTGACTTGACTCTACCACTGTTGCGATCTAAGGGTAGGGGACACACGGAGACGTTACACTGGAACAGTGAGAGCGTATGTTGACTCCCAGAGTAAGGGGCACGGAACTTAGACCTGGTCATAGTCACTGAATGAAAAGGATCTCTTACAACATCTTCCCTACAAGACCCGAAGTTACCTGTTTAGTATTATTCGGAACGTCGAAGACGGACCCTTACACCTCGAGAACGAAACCCGATGAGGGAGAAACTTGGGTCGACAGTCTGACACTTTTCGTGTACCCCTCCGGTCCGAACCCACGAGACCAACTGTCAGGGTTGTCTCGAGAGTCGGTTATCGGTTGAAGTGGGTGTCCAGTACTCTCACTCGGTGAAACCTACAAGTCAGGTCCACTCAGATGTCGAGTGACTCTACGGTCGACTGTAGACAAACGGTGAAGTGCTCTCTGGAGATCACTCTTGAAGGGCAAACTCGAGTCAGTTGGGTACCTTTACACTTGCCGAACAATAGTTCCTTATCAGTGACTTTACAAACGGTAAGATCCTCTTTATCCCCAGTCCCTTTCATTTTAGTTACTTGTGTGTGACTCATAAGATCTCGTGATCTGAGATACCTTCTATGTTCTTGGACACACGTCAACTCTACGCCTCTTCCTTGTGAATTGTATTTTCTCATTCTTTACCGAGTCCCATCGTGCACTGAGGATTTATATCCACGCATCCCTTGTTTTATCTACGAAAACTTGACACCACAACCTCTTCTGAGAACTCTCACTGAACCTGGCGTTCCTTTAGGTTGGTCAGGTAAGACTTCCTCTAGTCGGGACCCTAAAGAAACCTTCCTTACTACGATTTCGACTTTGAGGTCATGAAACCGGTGGAGTACGCTTCTCAACTGAGTAACCTTTTCTGAGACCACGACCCTCCCTAACCCCCGTCCTCCTCTTCCCCTGCTGGCTCCTACTCTACCGACCTACCGTAGTGCCTGAGCTACCTACACTCAGACTCACTTGAGACCCTCAACCACTACCTGGCCCTCCGGACCACACGACGCTAAGTCCCCCAGCGTTTCTCAGCCTGTGCTGACTTACTGACTTGACTTGACTTGACTCCCTTGTTTTCTTAGTCACCTCCGACCTTCAGAAGGACCTCCTCCTCCCTGAAATTCACTTTTACTTGTCTATCCCCTCACGTCGTTCGTCTCTTCTTCTTCCGGACCTCTGTCGTACCTATCTTCGCACCAAAATCTTTATACGGATTACGAAGTTCTAACTCATCTAGTTGAACCGGCCTTGTGTCTTAAATATACGAATACATTGTCGACTATTTCAGTCTCTGTCTGGGCCTTATTGTTCAATTTGACCAATAGTTCTCTTTCCGATTCCGTTCTCAAAACTTCTCGGTAGATACGAATCCACTCTCCACTCTGGTACCTTCACTTTCAGGGGTTACTTTTCTCGGAGTTTTATTGAAACATCCTCATATCTTAGAAAATTTGACTAGTAAATAAACCCCCCCTTTTTTTGGACTAAAAAAGTTTTCGTTGAAGTCCAACTAATTCCCCTTTTTCTTGGTAAGTCCCTTCCTCTTCGTGAATTCTACTAGTAACAACTCCTCTTGTTGCTATTAGACCTTACCAAGGTCGGATGGGTTCCTCTTCAAGTCCTTAGTGGGTGGTCATTAGATTGACCACGACTCTAGTGGTAGGGTCGACGACTCTTGTCCCGGCAGGATCGACAAAGTCAATGAGAACTCCGACCAAAGTCCTTTGTCGGTCTAAGGAGGAGTCGGGTTGGGGTCGGAGGACCCTCCCTTCGTCTCGACCTCTAACTCTAGTTAGGGGTCACTGGTTACTAAATTGGTAAGACGGATACATCACTGTGGAGTTAAATCGTTTGAGATTTGTTGTCGAAGGACCTACCGCTCGTCAACTACATGGTCAACCCACCGTATGGGACTGGGATGTCCCTGTCTTTGTCGACACGGGACCTGGGAAGGTTCGGAACAGGATACATAGAGAAGTAGACCGAGAAATGGACATAGAAAATATTGTTTTAGCATTAAAATTCATCTCGTGAAAGGGACTCAAGAGAGAGAAAAAAACGTGTACACCAATAAAAAAAAATAAAAATTAATGAAAAATAACCGCATATCAACGAAATCAAAGACGACATTTCACTTAGTCAGCGTACATATGTGCATAGGGGAGAAAACACCTAAGGGGAGGGTAGATCCAGTGGTGTCTCGGGACTCATCTCAAGGGACACGACATGTCATCCGAGAGTAATCGATAGACAAAATGCACGATACGACACGAAGAGCGAGTCAGCACAGGCTGAGACACGTTGGGGTACCTGACATCGGACGGTCCGTGGAGACAGGTACCCTAAGAGGTCCCTCCTTATGACCTCACACAACGATAAGGGAAGAGGTCCCCTAGAAGGACTGGGTCCCTAACTTGGACCTAGAGGACGTAACGTCCGCCTAAGAAATGGTCGACTCGATTGTCCGTTCGGGGCAAAATATGTATCATCACATATATAAAATATGTATCGTCACATATATACAGTCAGAAAGTTAAGTAGGGTGAGGACTCGAAAGGACTCAAGACACTCTAGAAGGTCACTCAATAGCTTACATTCTCCCCGTAACACTCCTGAGGACTTAAAAGTCGGTTCGACCTGTCTCCTCACCCACCGGGATCCTGGACACTGACCGTGGACTTCACCTTCGACAGAACGTCTTGACTCGGGATTGGACACGCCCAGACGTAATTGAGATCCATCAATCACAGTCTTCCTTAAGTTAACCTCCTGTGAGTGAACCACTACCCTTCGTACTTCCTCCCATTGGGTCGACACGCAGCAGTAATTTTACGGGACACACATATTCCGGGAAGGGATATCACTCCCTCAAACCCTACCTGTACATGTGAGACGATATAAAATTTACCTAGTAGTTGTTCCTGGATGACATCTCGTGTCTCTTGAGACGAGTTACAATGTACCGTCGGACCTACCCTCCCCACAAACCCCCTCTTACCAAGGTACATATACTTACCGACTCAGGGACTCTCATAATGTTGGAACAAGTAGTCGATCTGGGATTATGTTTTATTTTCAAAAATATTTTTCCGGGAAGGGAACACATTATTTCCCCTTCCTCAGTACAACTACTCCAGTCTTGGAGACAGAGAACGGGAAATGGTGTAACCATTCTCTCGGTGGGTGTGTTGGTCACACCAGACCGTGAACCGCGGTTCAATGCTCCATTAGTTCTTTCCCCGTTCTTGACGAAGGATCTACAGAACTCTCGTTCTCCCTTCCTTAAATCCGTCTCTACTCCAACTTCTTCTTAATTTAGAGGGGTTGCGTACCTAAACCGCTGTACATCCCGGGAGGACTAAGTGGAAACCTATTCGTATGGAAAGGATAAGAGTCACATGTACCCCACCCACCCTCGACTGGGTGATGGACCGAGGACTGGGTGCAGTCACTAACCAAGTCTACCCCGGGTGATGGATCCGGTCCGGTTAGTCTCTGTCCTTCGCAGTACGGTCCTTAAAACGAGAGTGATGAACCCCCTTTTATACGAAAAGAGAGGAGACCCAAACGTTCAATCCTCTACATTCGGATCTTTCCACCTACCCCCTGAATGATCGACCAGGTCACCAATTCTGAAACGGAAGGTTATGTACCAACGACTTGATTCTAGGGTGTTCGGAGTTCCACGTTCTTATTTTTACACCACCCACAGAACTGAGGTCGGATGGTTTCTCACTTTGGTTGTCCCTCCTTTCGTCTGGCCTCCTCACTCACCTATACCCACATGCACACACACACACACACTCACTCTCTCTGTCTGTCTGTCTATCTGTTACCGTCTCCCTGTGTCCCTCCGTGTCTCTCTATACCTACTGTAATGGAGACCTTCCTGAACACACTCTCATAAGACAGAACCCTTCGTTAGGGGGTTTTCTTACTTGCTGACCCTTATCACTTTATGCTCTCTTCCGCTTTTGTCAGCCCGCCACAAAATAAGTCAACGAGTGACGACACTGGATGACTGAGACCTAGGGTGACTCGGGAGGTTCTTTGGTATGACTCGTGGGACCTTGTCACGTCTTCTCCCGTTTTAACTGGATTCCGTGGTCCAAGGGCTTCCTAGCTTCCTACGAGGTACTTAAAAGATATCTCAATCAAATAAATTAAAAATTTAAATAATAATAAATAATTAAAATAAATAAAATCATTTTGATCTTCTGGAGACCCGAAGGACCATCGAATCAGTCGGACGTCACGTCCTCTGGGTCCAAGCTGGGGACCCAGCCCTTCCAGGGGACCTTTTCCTTTACCGATGGGTGAGGTCATAGGAACGGACCTTTTAGGGTACCTGTTCTTCCCGGACCACCCGACGTCAGGTACCCCAGTGCTATTCAGCCTGTGCTGACTCGTTGATTGCGAAAGTGAAAGAAAAGTCTTCTGGAGATTTTCTTATGACTTTAAAAATTGGTCAATTCAAGTCAGTAAACTAAACTACACTTTCACACACAAAGGGAGTCGTTTACAAGAGGGTTTAACTATATATTACCCTCTTCCGTTTTGGTTTCGGAAAGTGAAATTGTCAATTCTTCGTACTTGAAGAAGAAAGGATCTCTAACCTCTTTAAGGTCTTAAACCCCCTATAAAGGGACACTGACTCCTCTCTTTGTAGAAGTCTCTGAGATTTATCGTGATCGGGTACCAAAAAACAAAAAAAAAATTTAATTAAAAACAACCTCATATCAACTAAGTGTCCCAACTCAATCAAAGACGACATGTCGTTTTACTTAGTCGTTGTGCATGTGTATATCGGTAAGAAAAAAGTTAAGAAAGGGGTGTATCAGTAATTTCTTGTAACTCATCTCAAGGGACACACCTTTTGGGTGTGCTTGAAAAACCGGTGGGGTCATGTTCAACTTATTGAGAAATAGACGTTATCTCCCCTTTTAAAAAAATTTTCTAAATAAAGCCGAAAACTTACTCACTTTCAGTGAGTCAATATAGACTGAGAAACGCTGGGGTACCTGATATGACAGGTACCTTAAGAGGTCCGGTCTTATGACCTCACCCATCGGAAAAGGAAGAGGTCCCCTAGAAGGGTTGGGTTCCTAACTTGGGTCTAGAGAGCGTAACGTCCACCTAAGAAATGGTCGACTCGGTGGTCCCTTATTTGAAAACTTATTTGAGGCGGTCAAGTGAATTAGGTTCCACGAATTCTGAAGATTACGTATTGCACTCTAAATAAAAAAATTCTTTTCTCTACTAAAATTTTGTAGATCATGAATTAAAACGAATATACTCCATGGATTTTATCAGTTTGAGTATCTTTGTCTTTCAAAGTTCCACGTAGTTTCCTAGGTGCCCCCGACTCCTCTCTCTCTACACCCCTAATAACAAATTGTCCATCTCAAACCCTTCTACCTTTACAGGACGTCTACCTACCACCACTGCCGACGCGTTGTTATGCTTGCCTTACGGTGATTTAACGTATGAACTTTAACCAATCTTACCATTCAAGATACAATATATGTGAATTGGTGTTTTTCAAAATGACGCCTTTGAATCGACATTACTCATTGAGTCCCCCAACGTCGTGGAGGACCCGTCACTCGTCTGGTACAGGGACTTCTAATCCGGTCTGACTCGTGTTTTTCGTTGTCGAAGGTCTTCATGACGACACGAAAAGTAATACTTTGTATGTAAGTGAAAGACTGAACCTCTATCTTGTTGATTCTTACACTAATCCTTACAAGAATTCCTCTTTCCGGTTTTTACACCGGACCCGAGACATAATCGCTACCTTTCTACGTCCCGCCCTTTTCTTAGAAGAGTACCTCGTCCTTAAGAGACGGTAAAGAGGAAATGGTGAATTTTTTTTACCACCTATTAATATCAGATTATCTTTTTTATGACACAAAAAACAACAACAACACCCGTGTTAGATACTCCTTATGTAAGAAACTAAAATAAGTAACAGTGGGCAGGGATACACAATAGTAAAACTGATTATTTGTGACTAATAAAGTTAATGGGCACATGAAATTTAATCTCGGAAAAATTTAATTTCTTAATACATTAAGGATTTGTACGACGACGACGACGATTCAGCGAAGTTAGCACAGGTTGAGACACGCTGGGGTATCTGCCTTCGGGTGGTCCGAGGGGGCAGGGGTCCTAAGAGGTCCGTTCTTGTGACCTCACCCAATGGTAAAGGAAGAGGTTACGTACTTTCACTTTTCACTTTCCCTTCAACGAGTCAGCACAGGCTGAGAATCGTTGGGGTACCTGACGTCGGATGGTCCGAGGAGGCAGGTACCTTAAAAGGTCCGTTCTCATGACCTCACCCCATGGTAACGGAAGAGACAAGGATTTGTATTTAGATGGATTTATCCTTCGAACATAAGATGAAAGAACCTATGAAGAGGAAAGAAACTTGATTCATTCGTACCCGAATCAACGAGGTATCGTCCACCCTAGAAGAACCTGGTCCCTAGCTTGGGCACAGAGGACGTAACCGTCCGTCTACAAAATGGTGACTCGGTCGTCCCTCTTCAGGTCGACAACCTAAATAAATTGTACTCAAAATACGAAAGACCCCGGAGTCCATTGAGTCAGGAGAATTAAATCACAGACTAAATAAAAGTCAGCCATAGTGAGCCAGGCTGATGAAAACGTCCTCTAAAGAACTCCTGTCAATCGACACAACGACTACTCTTCGAATCTGACAGGTCCCAAGGGACTACATGTCAACCAGAAGTTGTCGAGACAGTTATCCGGAATCTCGAAATGGTGGAGAACGTTTCAGGGTCTTAGAAAGGGTGCAAAAGAACCTACACACGACACTCTGACACTTGACAGTTGTGGCCCATTTCGGACGGGGTGTCACGGTCTTGAAAACTATTGTATTTTGGTCGGGTGACTCAAGGTTCCTTCACTCTTTAGATAAACGTATAGTCGGAGTTCAAACGGAAAAGAAAGGCGTCCCTCTCTATACGACTTTAAAACCCAACACCTTACTCAGTCCCACGTTTGGTCATTAAACTGTGCTCACTGGTTTAAAAGTACGTACTTCAAGTTTTTGTGAGTCATCTGTGTCATTTACCTACCTAAAGAGACCGGCGAGTTTGTACGGTTTACACATAAAAACACCTGAATCGAGGTATCTAAATACCCGAATCCTTATTGTAGTCCACCTTTCTCCGGACCTATGACAGTAGACGTGTAGAGGACCTCCCCGAGACTTCGTTCCTGCCCCAGACGATCTATTTGGGGTACACACTCGCGGCCGACCCTAAGACGCTCAATCGTCGACTGTCGACGCCACTTATTTTTACAAAGTGTCATAAAGCGAAGGTTGTTTTTACAAATACCACCATATTTATATTCTCATCGGACTCCCGTACATAAAACCGACTTTTCTTTGCTAACTCTTGGGGAGCAGATTTATCGGGACCTATCGAACTCTGAGTCGTAAGCATGTAAAACATGCACGTAATTAAACTTAGTGAGCAGGGAAAAAGTTTTGGTGTAAGGAAAATACACTCTGTAGTTTATTATCAGCCATACCAGTAGGCTCTGTTCAATATAAAGTTAGAGGAGCTCACTGTCAGTGTGTCGATTATTACGTGTGTCGACCCTTGTTTTAATTCGCAAGACTCATTTTTCCGTACAATTCTTCTGGAGGTTTTACTAACGAGACTATAAGTGTTTGTATCCGTTTCGGTACAGAGACCCCTAATTTGATTACCTACCTGTATTGACGTGTATTTTCTTGAGGTAATCGATATTTCCTGTTATTATTCATCTCCAATAGTAACGAAAAAAAAATTGATGCCTACAAGTAACAAGTAGATCTTATACGACCCGTGACAAGAATCGGTGAATCGACGTAGTCGTTTGTCAAGTTTCAGGTACTATGTATAAGTTTATGACCTGTCTATTATATGTCAGATAAAGGTAGCTTTTATATTTTAGTCCTCTACTGACTAATATGAACTATATTTTATTTCGTCCTGAAGGGACCACCAGGTCACCGATTCTTAGACGGACGGTTACGTCCCCTGTACCTAAGTTAGGGACCAAACCCTTCTAAGGTGTATGGAGCCCCTCTGATTCGGAGTCACGGCGTTGCTGGCTTCGTACGGACGCTCGTGATCTCGCGTACAAGACGTGGAGCTCTTCGGCGAGTCACTCTTCGGACGTGCGGTGTCGACCACTCATCGGGGACGAGCGGTGGTGATCTCTTTAGGGCACACGTCGTCGTTTCTGGGTCGTGTCGGTTATTTATTTTATTTCGCTCCATTCATATCACCCCTCAACGACAAAATGTATCACGTAAGTTCCTTCCGAAGGGACTCCTCCACTGAGGAAGGGACCCTTCCTCACTCGGGGCGCCTCTATCCTTCCTGTTCCCATTTCTACACTCTTGCCTCGCAAGTCGTATGTCTACGATAAATATCTACACCTGAACCCACTCTTACACTCCCATAGGTCTGTCTGTCCTCTCTCCCGTACGGGCGAGTGAGTACCTCACCGATGTCTCTCCTTCTCGACGTCCCTTGTGTCGTTGCTCAGTCCACCCTCCTTTTAGTCCTCTACAGGGGGTTCAGTTCCCGTCTTTCATGAAATCCTTCCTCAGAACTCGTTCACCATTAGGTCCGGAGGGGATTGCACGTCTTTATCTAAGGTGGACTGGATGTACACCTCTCGTTGTGAATTTGGAAAGACTTCCTTAACATCCGTCTATAAAAATACTGGAGTCAGTCACCTTATTACAGAGATTCTTCTGTATTTATCGTGTATGGTGTCTCCCGGTTCTCTTCTGTAAAATATAAAGATCAGTAATTTTTTTATCATAATTTTTCATTTTTCTCGTGTTGGAACCTCCTTTAGAAACGTCGTGGATATTAGTGGTTTTCGAAGAATTATTAACTCTGATCTTTTTCTCGATGTTAAATCATTCTGTTTCTGTATATTCGGTTAATTTTTTTTTTCACATCTACCGTAATTATCCGTAATGAATAATATCCCTCGAACTTACCCGTTATTTGTATACTTTTCCACAAGTTAGAGTAATTATTAAACCTTTTTACGTTTAAAATAAATTAAATAACAATAATAATAAAAAGTCCGGTGGGACACACCGTACGCCCTAGAATCAAGGGGTTAGTCCCTAACTTGAGTGCAGGAGACGTAACTTTTGTACTTCAGAGTTCGTGACTTGGGTGTCCCTTCAGGGGTTTTACGTTTAAAATTAGACGTTTTCTATAGCAAAATATGGACGGTCCAACCGTAGTTAAATTTTTATATTGTTTATTTTATTATACTGTTATGATTTATTACTGTTCCTATATCTCGTACCCTTTATAATGAGTGACGACTATCCTCATATTTGACAAATTGGTGAAAGTCCGTTAAAATCAAAACCGATTAACGGAGAACTCTTTAGACATACGTCCAGTCCTTCGTTGTGAATCTTGACCTGTACCTTGTTGTCTGACCAAGGTTTATCCTTTTCCTCATGCAGTTCCGACACATAACAGTGGGACGAATAAATTGAATATACGTCTCATGTAGTACTCTTTACGACCTGACCTTCTTTGTGTTCGACCTTAGTTCTAACGACCCTCTTTATAGTTATTGGAGTCTATACGTCTACTGTTGTGGGAATACCGTCTTTCACTTCTCCTTGATTTTTCGGAGAACTACTTTCACTTTCTCCTCTCACTTTTTCAACCGAATTTCGAGTTGTAAGTCTTTTGCTTCTAGTACCGTAGGCCAGGGTAGTGAAGTACCCTTCATCTACCCCTTTGTCACCTTTCTCACAGTCTGAAATAAAAAAACCCGAGGTTTTAGTGACGTCTACCACTGACGTCGGTACTTTAATTTTCTACGAATGAGGAACCTTCCTTTCAATACTCGTTGGATCTATCGTATAACTTTTCTTCTCTGTAATGAAACGGCTGATTCCAGGTAGATCAGTTCCGATACCAAAAAGGTCATCAATACATACCTACACTCTCAACCTGACACTTCTTCCGACTTGCGGCTTCTTAACTACGAAAACTTGACACCACAACCTCTTCTGAGAACTCTCAGGGAACCTGACGTTCCTCTACGTTGGTCAGGTAAGACTTCCTCTAGTTCGGACCCTAAAGAAACCTTCCTTACTACGATTTCGACTTTGAGGTCATGAAACCGGTGGAGTACACTTCTCAACTGAGTAACCTTTTCTGAAACTACGACCCTCCCTAACCCCCGTCCTCTTCTTCCCCTGCTGTCTCCTACTCTACCGACCTACCGTAGTGACTGAGCTACCTACGCTCAGACCCACTTGAGGCCCTCAACTACTACCTGTCCCTCCGGACCGCACGACACTAAGTACCCTAGCGCTTCTCAGCCTGTGCTGACTCGCTGACTTGACTTGACTTGACTTAGATAAACTTCCACGTGTATCGGATACTGGGTCTCAGAGGGAGCCCTCTTTGAGAACGAATACACGTGGTCCTTAGGATTTGTTCTTACTCTTATCTTCATGACAAATATTGAAATTTTTGCCTTTATTGTAATGACAGTAATTGTTCTCTTATCTATTTAACCCAATCGGTCAGAGATTCTACCGGTGACTACAGTCGAGGACAATAAGCGTTAGAAACACAACAGGGAAGGGTGTGACTCATCTCGACTAGACACATTGGTTTTCTTATAACATCTTTATTACCGTGTAGTGAAAGTTCCGGTCCATTATTTTCAGTGACACTGAAGACGGAACGAGAGGACCTAGAAAGAGAGATCTTCTTCGGTCGATGGTACAACCTTCCTTTGAGTGCATCGGGACACCACTATTGGTGCACCGCTCCTGGACTCCGAGGAAGGTTGTTGGTCCTGGCTGAGGGTCAGAGGACTGACTCGGTAGAACCTTCGTTTCCGAGGTCGGGGCCAGTTCGGGAGTCTACTGA
This sequence comes from Capra ibex, assembly GCA_006410555.1. Taxonomy (NCBI): domain Eukaryota; kingdom Metazoa; phylum Chordata; class Mammalia; order Artiodactyla; family Bovidae; genus Capra; species Capra ibex. Next base: position 5,257,109 of record SJYO01048061.1, on the reverse strand, counting down.
CGTAGGAACCGTTTACAGGACTCACATTGGAGTACCCTCTGGGATTTAATCTTATCGAGTCGATTCACAGAGGATTTAGGGACTGGATGTCTTTGACAAATCGTGACAAAGTGTGAGGATTTAAAACCTCATTCAAAAAACGTATCGTCATCTATTGATTATGCGTGGGGTGAGGTCGTGAGAACGGACCTTTTAGGGCACCTACTTCCTCGGACCATCCGACGTCAGGTTCCCCAACGATTCTCAGTCTGTGCTGACTCGCTGAAGTGAAAGTGAAAAGTGAAAGTACCGTTGGGTAAGGTCATAAGAACGGACCTCTTAGGGTCCCTACCCCCTCGGACCACCCGACGGTAGATACCTAAGCGTGTCTCAGTTTGTCCTGACTTCACTGAATCGTCGAATCGTCATCTATTGATTATGTCCACACGTTATCTATGACGTGTCGTGATCTTTGTTCGACCCCATTATTCGTCGTAGCACTTATTTTGAGTATTTCTATTACACCTCTCCTTTTTTTTCGTTCAATGTTTCTGTACACGTTATTCAATAACGACTACACTTTCGAGTATTTTGGTTTCACTTTATTGTGTAGCGATCTCTTTATGTACCTATTTTACTTTGGTACGTCCTACCGTTCCCTTATTATGTGTGTTTTAGGGTTCCCCACCAATATAAGGTCTCTATTCGTTAGACTCTTTCTGTGTACTCTCAAAGGTCACCTTCAAGAGATGAAAAATTCGGTGATTACCCATGTGAGTACAAATAATATAAGTCACCAAGTGTCTCATTTCTTAGGTGGACGTTACATCCTCTGGGTCCAAGATAGGGACCCAACCTTTCTAGGGGATCTCCTCCTTTACTGTTGAACGAGGTTGTAGGAACGAACCCTTTAGGGTACCTGTCTCCTCGGGCTGCCCGATGTCAGGTACCCCAGTGTTTCTCAACCTATACTGGTTCGGTGATTGTGTATAAAATAGAAAAATTACCTATTTTGACAGTAACAAAAATTTCCACCCCTTATTAACTAAGGGAAGTTTTGAAGACTTTCAGTCAATACGACTCCTGTTTCCTAGACTGACTGGTAGTAACCCAGAATGGTCCGTCTCCGGTCGTTATTGGGATTGCTCGTACTCAAGTCACTTAGCACACAGTTTTCAGCTGGACCTTTCCCAACGTCTCTCTTACCTTCTACTCCTTCATCTGTGTCGTCCATGGTCGAGACTCTACGAAGGATTTCCCTGTGTCTCTGTCACACTTTCGTTCCTCTTATTTTCCTAGATATGAAACCTCGTCCTACAAAAATTTCCTAGATTGTTCTTCACCTTTTACCAATAAAGTTCTCTTTTATTCTTCACACAGATAAGAACTTTTCAACTCTCTATTACTCTATGTTAAGTTTTCAATTCCTCAACCGGAATCCGTTATCATGTTCTTGAAGTATGACTATAATAAGTGTCCTATCACCACCATGGTTCCGACTCACCCGTCGTTACAAATATGTTCCCTTATCTTGTGTGTCTGAGTGTACCAGTATTAGTTCCAGACTGATAAACCACTACCCCTTCTGTAGTTTGGTAGAGGTCATAGCATCCTGACGATGACGACGACGAAGTCAGTACAGGCTGAGACACACTGGGGTATCTGCCGTCGGGTGGTCCGAGGGGGCAGGGACCCTAAGAGGTCCGTTCTTGTGGCCTCACCCAACGGTAAAGGAAGAGGTTACGTACTTTCACTTTTCACTTTCACTTCAGCGAGTCAGCACAGGCTGAGAAGTTCTGGGGTCCCTGACGTCGGGTGGTCCGAGGAGGCAGGTACCCTAGGAGGTCCGTTCTCATGACGTCACCCCACGGTAACGGAAGAGGTTAGAATCCTGTCCGTTCCTATTTCTGTTTAGATACTTGGACTATGTAACAAAGGTCTTAGATGGAAAACTAGTAAGGAAACAGGAATCCCAAGAAAGGAAAGGAAAGAAGAATATAAGAGAAGGATCTGTTTTTGAAAGTGTTAGACTTGAGTCAATTACTTTAGTGTCCATAAATTATTCTTCATCGTTTAAGTGTACCGAGGGAAACTTCCTCAAAACCGTGAAATTAAGTTAAGGTGTCAACATAGACTTGTTCCCAAGTTCAAGTATCAACTTCTCTTAAGGTATCAAGGTCAAAAATTAGAGATCCAGAGAGGAGGAGGATTTTGATCACACTTAGGCACTTAAACAGGTGTTCATTCACCTGTGACAGAGTTGGATTAAGTTTGGTTACACCTTCCGTCCATAATTATAATATGAAGTTTATTATGTCACAGTCAGACCCAATACTCCCTCGTTGGGAAGAAAATAAGAACTCCACATCTATGTACACAACCTCTTCTGAGAACTCTCAGGGAACCTGACGTTCTTCTAGGTTGGTCAGGTAGGATTTCCTCTAATCAGGACCCACAAGTAACCTCCCTGACTACAACTTCGACTTTGAAGTTATGAAACCGGTGGACTACGTCTCTCGACTGATAAACTTTTCTGAGACTACGACCCTTTCTAACTCCCGTCCTTCTTTTCCCCTGTTGTCTCCTACTCTACCAACCTACCGTAGTGGTTGTGTTACCTGTACCCAAACCCACCTGGGACCCTCAACCACTACCTATCCCTCCGGACCACACGACACCAAGTACCCCAGCGTTTCTCAGTCTGTGTTGACTCGATGACTTGACTTGACTCTAGGAACCCAGGTGGCACCCATGGACACTAGTTCCATAGTTATAATATGTCGACCTGATTACAATTTTCCCCTCAGTAGGTAGAGATACGAGTCCTTGGTGTGGACTCTTACCTTTCATCCCTTCCTTCCACTTTAGAGAGTACAGTCCCCTCGCAGTTATGAGTCTTTCTTTCTTTTCTTTCACTTCAACGAATCAGCATAGACTGAGAAACACTGGGGTACCTGACATCGGATGGTCCGAGGAGGCAGACACCCAAAAAGGTCCGTTCTTATGATTTCACCCAACCGTAAAGGAAGAGGTCCTCTAGAAGGACTGGGTCCCTTACTTGGGTCCAGAGGGCGTAACATCCATCTACGAAATAGTAGACTCGGTGGACTCTCACATAGTTATGATTCTCCTCCCCAGTCAGAAAGTCCGGTCTTCGATCTTACCCCTCCTTCCGGGATTTACTACTTCTCTCGGGAAAAGAAAACCCAATTTAATGTTTCTCCAGTTCCACGGGTCCTCCTTGTACCACCACCCTCCAGTCGACCCTGGTGGATGTCTCTGTCCTGTTCTCGGGAGAAAGAAACCCTGGGGCACACGGTTCCTTTCCCTTGGATCCGGAACTCCTGATTTCCTTTCGTCGCCACCGGTATCTCTGATAAAGACTTTGTCTGACACAAATATAAGGAGTATAACGGAGACAGCCAATGGACAAGCAAGAAGTGACCGGAGGTTACTTCAGAACGACCTCGGACAGACCAGTTATTACCATAGATTGTAATGACTCTCCCGAAGGGAGTACTGAGTCACCATTTCTTAGGTGGACGGTTACGTCCTCTAGGCCCAAACTAGGGGCTCAACCCTTCTAGGGGACCTCTTTCTTTACCGTTGGGTGAGGTCATAAGAACGGACCCTTTAAAGTACTTGCCTCCTCGGGCCGTCCGACGTTAGGTACCCCAGTGTTTTCTCAGTCTGTGTCGAATCGTTAATTTGTTGTTGTTGTTGTTATAATGACTTATGAATGAGACACGGTCTGTAGTGTATTTCGGTGGACTGTTATACTGGGGGTCACCCAATCCCCTGTGAGTTCCCTGTCTTAATTTCGGGGATATCTGGTGGGGGGCTGTGTGTGTGGTTACGTGGTCTGACATTAAGATCCTATTTGAAATCTCCGTGACCACGAAGGGATGAGTTTCCTACGTCTTAGGTTTATCCTCTCCTATATTGTGGACCTTCATCTCTCTTTGACTACTTCAGTCTTGATCCTCTTTGACACCGCTCTTTTCCGTCCCGTCCTTCTACATAGTCTCCCTCTTTTACTCTTTGTCTCGACCTTTGTTTGCAAGGTCTCTTGTCTCTGACCTCTCCTGCAAGTCCTGTCGCCACGTCACCACGTGGCATCACTCTATAATTGTTTATTATTATTGTTTATTTTCCTAACAGGATAATATCAAGAATTTTGACCTAGAAAATAGAGACGACGAAGTTTAAGTGGACTGATCTTAGGTAAGGTCACAGGATTTTACTTTGTTCCAGTCAGGTCCACTTTAAAAACAAGACTTGTAAAATTTCAAAGGTAAGAACAAGGTAACCGACCGTAAATTTCACACCCCTGGACACCCGAAAAAAAGGGAAATAAAAAAAAGAACAGTATCCGGTCTTTGGCATCGTAAAAAGACGGAGACTTCGTCTGTCTTCTTTCTTTTTACACTGTACAAATCGGGGTCGACAGAGGTGACTCCCCGTCCCAGTATAGAACCGGGGTTTCACATACACCAGTACAAAGAAGTTTCGTTGGAGATCAAGACTGAAAGACTTTACCTCTGCTCTATTGGTACCTGGTCCCACTCCCATCGTTACTACGAGTGCCCCGTCTCTCCCCAAACCCTCGTCCTAAGGATCGCCCTTTGACCTGACCGGTGGGACCGAGTGTCGTCCCTCTTTCGTGAGGAGACACTTAAGTCCAATTAACGACGATTTTAATATCGTCTAAATAAAAATGAGAAAGAACAATAATTTTTTTTTAGACCCTTTAAGACGTCAATTAACTGTTTTTCGGCTTTTCTGTCGGACAGTTGTTCCTTCAGAAATCGTGAGCAGGAGTCGTCCGAGACGCTGGCTCTCAAAAGAGGTGGCCGTCTGAGTCCGGACGGGTCAGAGACTCGGTCCTGGATGCGTGAGTCCCGTGTAGTCACATAGAAAGAAATGAAGACTGTGGTACCGAAGGTCCGGTCCAGTTCTTAGACAACGCGACAATCAAGTCAAGTCAAGTCAGCGAGTCAGCACAGGCTGAGAAACGCTGGGGTACTTAGCGTCGTGCGGTCCGGAGGGACAGGTAGTGGTAGAGGGCCTCAAGTGAGTCTGAGTGCAGGTAGCTCAGACACTACGGTAGGTCGGTAGAGTAGGAGCCAGCAAGGGAAGAGGAGGACGGGGGTTAGGGAGGGTCGTAGTCTCAGAAAAGGTTACTCAGTTGAGAAGAGTACTCTACCGGTTTCATGACCTCGAAGTCGAAAGGGCACACCTCATCCCTGGGACAATATCGACTTGACACAGGAGAGTTTTAAGTCAATAATTTCCAGATTTGAGGTCGTCGGAGTCTTACACTGACCTAAATCTGTGTCCGGAAATTTTGTCCATCAATTCTACTTTGTTCTACCCCCTTTACCTTTCCCTCTCTATCTAATCCTTAAACCCTAATTGTATATGTGCGACGACGATTCAGCGAAGTCCGCACAGGCTGAGACACGCTGGGGCATCTGTCGTCGGGTGGTCCGACGGGGTAGGGACCCTAAGAAGTCCGTTTTTATGACCTCACCCAACGGTAAAGGAAGAGGTTACGTACGTACGTACGATTCAGTGAAGTCAACACAGACTGAGACACGCTGGGGTATTTGCCGTCGGGTGGTCCGAGGAGACAGGTGTCCTAAGAGATCCGTTCTCATGACCTCACCCAACGGTAAAGGAAGAGACGTATATGTACGATGATGTGATTGTTCCTGGATGACATATCGTGTTTCTTGATCTTATTTATAAAACATCGTTGAACACTTCCTTTTGATGGCGTGTTAACGTGAGTAGAGTGTACGATCATTTCATTACGAGTTTTAAGAGGTTCGGTCCGAAGTCGTTATGCACTTGGCACTTGAGGGACTACAAGTTCGGTCAAAATCTTTTCCGTCTCCTTGGTCTCTAGTTTAACGGTTGTAGGCGACCTAGTACCTTTTTCGTTCTCTCAAGGTCTTTTTCGTTCTCTCAAGGTCTTTTTGTAGATAAAGACGAAATAACTGATACAGTTTCGGAAACTGACACACCTAGTGTTATTTGACCTTTAAAGACTCTCTCTACCCTTATGGTCTGGTGGACTGGACGGAGAACTCTTTAGACATACGTCCGGTCCTTCGTTGTCAATCTTGACCTGTACCTTGTTGTCTGACCAAGGTTTATCCTTTTCCTCATGTAGTTCCGACATATAGCAGTGGGACGAATAAATTGAATATACGTCTCATGTAGTACTCTTTACGACCTGACCTTCTTCGTGTTCGACCTTAGTTCTAACGGCCCTCTTTATAGTTATTGGAGTCTATACGTCTACTGTAGTGGGAATACCGTCTTTCACTTTTCCTTGATTTTTCGGAGAACTACTTTCACTTTCTCCTCTCACTTTTTCAACCGAATTCCCAGTTGTAAGTCTTTTGCTTCTAGTACCGTAGGCCAGGGTAGTGAAGTACCCTTTATCTGTCCCTTTGTCACCTTTGTCACAGTCTGAAATAAAAAAACCCGAGGTTTTAGTGACGTCTACCACTGACGTCGGTACTTTAATTTTCTACGAATGAGGAACCTTCTTTTCAATACTGGTTGGATCTATCGTATAAGTTTTCGTCTCTGTAATGAAACGGCTGATTCCAGACAGATCAGTTCCAATACCAAAAAGGAGACCAGTACATACCTACACTCTCAACCTGACACTTCTTCCGACTCACGGCTTCTTAACTACGAAAACTTGACACCACAACCTCTTCTGAGGACTCTCAGGGAACCTGACGTTCCTCTAGGTTGGTCAGGTAAGACTTCCTCTAGTTGGGACCCTAAAGAAACTTTCCTTACTACGACTTCGACTTTGAGGTCATGAAACCGGTGGAGTACACTTCTCAACTGAGTAACCTTCTCTGAGACTACGACCCTCCCTAACCCCCGTCCTCCTCTTCCCCTGCTGTCTCCTACTCTACCGACCTACCGTAGTGACTGAGCTACCTGTACTCAGACCCACTTGAGGCCCTCAACCACTACCTGTCCCTCCGGACCGTACGACACTAAGTACCCCAACGTTTCTCAGTCTGTGCTTACTCGTTGACTTGACTTGACTTGACTTGACTACTTCCTTTTTTTAGAAAAATAGTCGGACACGATGACTGTAGAGACTCGTCTCATGTCCCAACCAAATATATCCCAAAAATCCTTCGTGCCTCTAGTCCCTAACCCTCTGAAGGTCTCCGTATTCGCCCAACTGTAGTAGACATCCTCGCACTACGGGTGGCTCGACAACTAACCAACCGTGACCCTCCATATAAATAATTTCACTCAGCTAACGACTAACCGACTAAAAGTATTTGATCCCTGACTTGACTGACTAATTGAACATGTTCCCATAGTGACTCTCTTTCGTTTTCATAAACAACGAGCCAACACAGACTGAGAAACGTTGGGATACTTGACATCAGGTAGTCCGAGGAAACAGGTACCCTAAGAGGTCTGTTCTTATGACCTCACCCATCGGTAAGGGAAGAGGTCCCCTAGAAGGTCTGGGTCCCTAGCTTGGTCCCAGACGACGTAACGTCCGTAGTAGTACTTAGTTAATTTTCTTACACTTTGATTAAGACAACTCATAAACAATGGTACTGATGTTAGTCGAAAAAGAATCCATCCATCCTTTTAAAATTAAAAGTATATAAAAGACACATCGACAAAGAGGTCGACAACTTTTAGACGGAATAGGAGGAACCGTTTCTTACGATTAACGACCTTAAGGGACCACCCGGTGACTAAACCTGAACCACTAACCGACACCGGGTCTACGTTAGGGACCTCCCCCTTGATTCTAGGGTGTTCGACGGTCCGTGGTCGGTCGACCTCTTTTTCGATTAACGGATCTATCATAGGTGAAGGGTGAAAAAACAGTTCCCTTGTCAAGACGAGGTTAGCTGCCACCCCGGAGCGACCTCGTTCTATTCTCAGTAGGTCCCGGAGGCGACCCACTGAGAAACTGGTCCCACGAACCTCTCTTGGGAACCGCTCACCGGGACCGGACGCCCCGTGTATCTCGAGCCAATCTCCTTTCCTTCTACGTCGGAAGCCCGTCTCCCAGGACCCCAGTGACTGTGTCCATCAACAGGGCAGACCCAAAAGACAACTGGACCAACTCGAGTCACCGTACCGGGCACAGTTCTACAGTTGATGACAATTCGACGTCCAGATTTAATAATTTCCGGTCCCAAAAACTTCAACCCCGTGAAGTATAAAACGAACCACACACCCAGTACCTGGCAAAACTCTCTCTATGACATGTTTGTGAACCGAATTAAGAAGGGTCCGGGGCTAAACCCATGTAAGAAACTAGAAAACTTTTGTATCGGATGATAATTATGTTCAATGTACTGAGAGAACCCCAATGTTTACATCTAGAGTAGGCAAAAGTTGTGTTGTGTCACTATCGCGTAATAGTCATATTCTTTTTAGTCACACTTACTGTTATAGAAGTCTGAGTCAATTTATGTACAGTTAATCAAATGACAGATTCGTCTCACAGACGACCAGAAAATCTGACAACATTCGGTCGTACCTCCCGAAGGGTCGACCGTCCCACCGTTTCTTAGACTGACGGTTACGTCCTCTACACCCAAGCTAGGAACCCACCCCTTCTAGGGGACCTCTTCCTTTACCATTGGGTAAGGTCATAAGAACGGACTCTTTAGGATACCTGTCTCCTCGGACTGCCCGATGTCAGGTACCCAGTTTTTCCCAGCCTGTGCTGAATCACTGATTTGTTGTCGTTGTTGTTACAAGGGCTATCTATGGAAGAGGCCTGTCAGAACGGATGACCCAGTTCGTGCACTGTGTCAGGATTGGTTACTCGGTACTCGTCTAGTGACCCATGGGAAACCCCTTCCGAGGAAGTCACCGTTCCTCAGTCACCCGTACGGGAAAGAGAGGAAGGACTGACTTTCCCGTAGTGTAACAAATCCCTCCGTCCGTGGTAGAATCTGGGTACCCTTGATGTCGGTATTTCTGCCGTCTATCTTTCTCTCTCCTTCTCTCGGGGACTTATACCACCTCCCTAGTGTAGGCGAGACCTGACGAGCAGAGGAAAGAGTGTCGACGCACTCTTTTTGGTTCGGAGGTAAACTAAGTCGATGAGTCGATGACACTCCAAAGATAAGTCACGTCGATTTGGAGAAGGATACACTAGTTGGATGGGAAGACAGAAGGAATACTGAAGTGGAGTGTCAGTAATAGTCATCGAGGGCACACAGAAGCGTCCTATTGTCTCACGAGTCGTGTCGTGTGCTATCTGGGAATTATATATAAACAACTCACGTAAAGGGTCTACTCCAGAAACACGGAGGTTTGTACTCCGTTATGCTTCATATTTTGTATTGGACGTTTTGTCCGAACGGTCTTCGCACAGTGGACTCGGGTCACCACTTCCTCGATCCTCTGTTTAAGCCGTACGTCCTGCTAGATCTTGTAGAGTCGGAAGGTTTTTCAAGTCGCACTGTCCTATTATTGGCTCTTCCGCTTTCCCTCCTAATAAGATCTAATTTTCTCTGATGTGTTTGCACTGTTGGGTCACGTTACGTACTTGGAGTAACTTAGGACCTGGTCTGTTGTTTTCTCTAGACCGAGGCGACCATGAGGACCTGAATGGACGGTCCTTGGGGTCTCCGTCGGTGTCACCGGGCACACCACACCTTTCCTGTGAAGAGTTCTCTGCCTATGGGGGGTGAGTACTGGGGTTCGTCTACTGAGTCTAGTACTCTCTTTGACCCTCTCAATAAAAGAGGGGTTTGGTGGGTACATCAACCCAATCTCTTCAGGTCCTCAAAGAAACGGTAAGTAAGATTGCTAGTCCTGTCGGTCTCTCCGGCTCCTTTCGGGACTTTAGCTAGTCCCTACGACGACGTCCTTTACTTTCCGGAACATTGACTGTATACTATTAGAACGGTGTTCGGAACCTTCGGTGGTCCCGACGACGAGGACCCTCCACTCTTAGGTCCCTACGAGGAGTCCCCACATTGTTTTGAGTCGATGACGACGGTGAGCGACATTGTACCGACCACGTCACGAATTTTATTATCTCCACAATAATCACGTTTTTTATCGCTGACACTTTACAGAAGAATGGGTCTCCCTCGCTTCGACCCCTGGACCACAGTCACTCCGTTACGTTCTGGTCCCCTAGGTGGTCCCCCGCCATCTCAGGTGACCAAGTTCTATGTCAGACCTTGGACCTCTTGGGGAAGTCGGGACCGAAGTAGTGTCGTCTATTTACGGGGCTCCGACCAATGTTCAGGAGATTCGAAATCAAAGGAGTAGACATTTTACCTCTACTCTTGTCGTAGATGTTGTCTCCGAACGACACCTACTATTTACTCGAACAGCATAATACACAAATACAAAATACACTTTCAGCGGGTCAGCCCAGGCTGAGAAACGTTGTGGTACCTGAACTTAAGAGGTCCGGTCTTATGACCTCACCCGTCGGAAAGGGAAGAGGTCCCCTAGAAGGGTTGGGTTCCTAACTTGGGTCCAGAGGGTGTAACGTCCACCTAAGAAATGGTCGACTCGGTGTTCCCTTCGGGTCCTTATGACCTCACCCATCGGATGGGGAAGAGGTCCCCCAGAAGAGTTGGGTCCTTAGGTTGACCTCAGAGGACGTTACGTCCGTCTAAGGAATGGTTGACTTGATAGTCCCTTCGGGTATAATTTATAGGTTAAATATTACCGATTTATAAGTAATAAATATCTTCGTTTGTCACGTAGTTGTCTATTGATCTGTTTATCCACCACATATATATTACCTTGTGATGAATCATTATTTTACTTATTTTAAAACGGTAAACGTCGTTGTACCTACCTGAACCCCTTAGGTCGTTGTATCTACGATTCACTTTTTTCAGTCTCTTTCTGTTTATGGTGTACTAAAGTGAAGCTACACCTTAGAATTTTTGTGTTATTCGATCACTGACATTGTTTATTCGGCTGAGTGTCTCTTGTTTGTTCACCGATGACCTCCCTTTCCCTTCCCCTCCCCGTTCTATCCTCACCCTCTCATTCTCCATGCCCGAGGGGTCCACCGCGACCACACTTCTTCGGCGGACGGTTTCCACCTCTACACCCAACTGAGGACCCAGTCCTTCTAGGGGACCTCATCCTTTGGGCGAGGTCATAAGAACGGACCCTTTAAGGTGCCTGGATCCTCGGACCGTCCGGTGTCAGGTGCTCCGGAGTTTCTCAGTCGGTGGTAATTCGTGTCCTTCCCCATGTTTGATGGTAGAAGTTTTATTTATTCAATGTTCCTATGTGACATGTTGGACCTCTTATATCGGTTATAAAGTATTATTGATATTTACCTCATATTGAATTCTTTAACAGTTAGTGACATTATCATATCCCGAAGGGTCCACCGCGATCACCATTTCTCGGGCGGACGGTTACGTCCTCCACATGCTCTACGTCCAAGCTAAGGACTCAGTCCTTCTAGGGGACCTCCTCCCGTACCGTTGGGCGAGGTCAGGAGAACAGACCTCTTAGGGTACCTGTCTCCTCGGACTACCTGATGTCAGGTACCCCAGCGATTCTCAGCCTGTGCTGATTCCCCGAAGTGAAAGTGAAAGTACGTAACCTCTTCCGTTACCGTTGGGTGAGGTCATGAGAACGGATCTCCTAGGGTACCTGTCTCCTCGGACCGTCCGATGTCAGGTACCCCAGTGTTGACTTCACTTCATCGTGAGTGTGTACGGATAATATGTGGACATTCAACGTATTAGAATGTGTCGTTGACATGAAGTTATTTTATTATTCATTAATGTTATCTTCACCAAATTTTATTTATTTTAAACACAACATTTTTATTTCTTTTTACAGAATTAGGTTTCAAATTGACGTTTTTTACATGTACGCGGCAATAATAGTGAACGACTTCTTTTGTATTGTAAACATCCTTTTGATCTTCCCGTTCCGACGGGGACGTGTATATGTTGAACCACCCTCCACGCACACGGCGACTCGTTTGTTCCTGTGTGCAGACCACCTTGAATGCCTCGTTTCAGACGAGTGCTTCCAGTCAACTCCTTACTTAGTGACACCCTTCCGCGTCTGGGCACTGTACAGTCCGCTCCCCGACGGGTGAACCTTCGAGATCGCCTTGGAAAATCAAGGAAAAACAAGAACAAATCAGTGAGTCAGCACAGACTGAGAAACGTTGGGCCACCTGTCGTCGTGCGGTCCGAAGGGACAGGTGGTGGTTGTGAGCCTCGAACGAGTCTGAGCAGGTAACTCAGTTACTACGGTAGGTTGGTAGAGTAGGAGACAGCAGGGGAAGAAGAGGACGGGAGTCAGAAAGGGTCGTTGTCCCAGAAAAGGTTACACACTCGAGAAGTGTAGTCCACCGGTTTTATAACCCCGGAGTCGTAGTGGTAGTCAGGAAGGTTACTAATAAGTCTCAAATAAAGGAAATCCTAACTGACCAAACTAGAGGAACGTCAGGTTCCCTGAGAGTTCTCAGAAGAGGTCGTAGTGTCAAGTCTCTATATCTAAGAAGTAGTGGAGTCCCAAGAAATACCAGGTCAAGAGTATAGACATTTACTAATGACCTTTTTGGCATCGAAACTGATACGTCTGGAAACAATGAAAATTTTTTGTACATTAACACCATTTCCCGGAAGGGTCCACCGTCATTTCTTAGGCAGACGGTTACGTCCTCTGAGATCTCTACCTCCAAGTTAGGGACCCAGACCTTCTAGGGGACCTTCTTACGTGCCGTTGGGTGAGGTCATAAGAGTGGCCATTTTAGGGTAAATGTCTCCTCGGACCGTCCGATGTCAGGCACCTCAGTGTTTCTCAGTCTGAATTGACTCGTGTTATCATCATTTTATGTGTATTGTATTCTAAATGGTAGAATCGTCAAAAATTCAACGTAAATCACGTAGGTGCAACGACACGTTGACAGTCGTGGCAGGTGGAGGTCTTATCAAAAGTAGAACGTTTTGACTTTGAGACATGGGTAATTTGTTGTTTTAAGGAAGGCGGAGTCCGCTGGCGACAAGATGAAAGGCAGAGGCACTTAAACTGACAAGACATCAGATCCAAGGGGACCAACCGAGTCGTCATTTCTTAGGCGGACGGTTACGTCCTCTTCACCCAAGCTAGGGACCCAGTCCTTCTAGGGGACCTCTTCCTTTACCGTTGGGTGAGGTTATAGGAATGGACCTTTTAGGGCACCTGTCTCCTCGGACCGCCCGGGTACCCCAGCGTTTCTCAACCTGTACTGAGATCCATGGAGTACATTCACCTTAGTGTTATGAAACATCGACGGAAGATCTTACAGGAGCCCCAAGTGGGTACACCAACATATACAGTCTTAAAAGAAGGGAAAATTCCGACTTAAGGTAACATACATATATACTGAAGACCGTATAGGTAAACAGACAACTACCCATAAACATTGGGAAACAATCAAGAAAAAATTCGATCCATTATGTAGTCCTTAAAAGACCCTCCCCTATTTGGTGGTTCCCTTGGGTCTCGTCGACTCGAGACCCTACGTTTTTTTCGAGGTTAAGTCGTTTCTCGGTATCTTTACTAAGAGTCTGTTTCCTCCTTTCTTTAAATCGGTCACATGTCTGAGCGTATACACATATCCGTGATTTACAACGAGTACTTCACCTCCCCGCTGAAGGAACACTACCAGTAACGGAGAGTCGAGGTTTGGGCTCGAAAAGATGAACCGAAGTACGATGACCCTCTTCGGAGACGTTTGGTGTGTGACCCGAGATCACTAATCCCCACGTTGTCCTTCCGACGTTCGGACGTCCTTCTCCGTCCCTGAACTCTGGAGGAAAGACGAACGCCAAGAAGTCTCGTTGTAGGGTTGTTACGGAGGAAGTGACCGTCCCCGACACGAAAGGACATGTCGTCAACTTAGGACAAAGGTCAATGAGGTCGCGAATGTCTCTGCCACAGTAACGAGGGGCTGGTAGTGGTCGGGCGGTCGTGGGGGAGGAGTATCCCGATCCAGGACCAGGGTGCCCTGGTGAGGAGACTACACACTCCAAAATTCATTAAGGGGTGGGTAGACGGAAACGAAAGGGTCAGATGAAATTACGTCAATTGGTAAGAAATATAAATCGAGAGAGAAGAGTTTAATAACGACACTCAAAACAGAGGACTGATCTAAGTTTGACGGTGTGGTGATAGAGTTTGTAAATTACGGGAGAGTCTGGGGTACAAACTTGAGTTTGAGAAACGAGATTCATTCCTAAGTGGACCAGAGGTCAAAGTAAGTCTTTTAATTTTTATAATATCCACTTCCCTACAGTTTGTACGGATGGAGGTGGGGTAGATATTTTTAAAGATACCGGGTAAAATACAAAAGTACCGAAACATTAAAAAAAACCGGTGTGGTGTACCGTATACCCTAGAAACAAGGGGTCGCTTTCACTTTCAACGAGCCAGTTCGGACTTAAAGACCCACTTAAGACGTGCGGCTTTGGGTCGTCTCGCGGTCCGTCTCTTACTGTGGGACCCAATCCTCAGCTTAGTAGAGTGGACGGTAGTGATTAGTTCCGGAAAAATTCTGAACGTTCCGGAGGGTCGACATGCATCAGATTTGTTATTCTACAAATGGTCTCAAGAAAGGGTCTTTGAACCTCAGTCGCCACAGATCGAACTCGACTCAACCTCTTCCGGTCGATCCTGGTGACTCGCAGGTCGACCCGTCCGTGCTCACTAGAAAGCTTGTGTACCTCCCGACGACCGACCAATGTGGACACGTCTGATTACTAGGGTGTGGAAAAGGGTTAGTGGACGGGGGGTATGAGGGGCACAGATTCGGGTAGGACGACGACGGAAAAAAGAAAAAAATTCTAGAAGAGAGCGAGAGAAAACGGTGTACCGAACACCCTAAAATCAAGGGGTTGAATAGACTTGGGTCCGCTTTTTCCACTTGGGCCGTCACTTACGCACCCCAGGATTGGTGACCTGACGGTTCCTTAGGGGAGCGGGACGAAGAAATAAGGAATAGAGTACTTGTGGGGATCGGGGGAAGGGAAATCCCTTCGTCTAAACTCCGAACAAAGGATCGACTCGACGGAACGCTTGTCTGGGAGCGAAACGGAACCGTAGAGTCGTAAAATGAACGAGACGTAACCCGTTTGGTCGGACCAACTCAGTGTCCTCCTCCGACCCACCATTGTCAGTCACAGAAACGACTTACCTATTCTACCTGCCCCCCCAGTGGGGAGTGGGACAACGACTTCCCTAGTCAATCACCGACCCTAAGACATCGGTCTCGAGTGCCGTATGGACTCGGTGTGAAGAGGGTAACTCCGGGAACCTGGTGGACGTACCCTTAGTGAACCCCTAAGACGGTTTTTTTATTCCTGAGTGTTGGGTGTACCCTCCCCCTTCCCCATGAGTTTCCCTATGTTCTCGGACTTCTTTCTCGAGGGTCACCGGTTGCGACCCTGACAAACTCGTTGTTTCACCATGACCCAATATTGGGTCTTATACTTTATTTATAGGTACTCAGGTATGACTACATTTATGTACCAACTCATTTACTTGTCCCCTCTTCTCCTTTTAGATACGTCTTCTTAAGGTTTATTAAGTGCGCCCCGAAGACAGGAATTTCTATACCTCGGAGTAAAGTGGGAGTTCACACGCAACGTGTACCACCGAAGGAAAGTTTCCCCCGTCATACTTTTCCTCACGCACAGACACTCCCTCTTTCTCTCCAATTAGACTGTCCTCTCTTTGGGCTGAGTGTGGCGGAGTCGGACGACTAGTTCCAGTTGTGTTTGTCACTCCTCGGTCGGACTGTCATACGTGCGAACCGTTCTTCACTACCTTTGCCGTAAGATGAGAACTTAGAAGGGGGCCGTTAGGTATTGGAGTTAGAATCGCACTCTTTTTGTAGGTCGTTCAAGATTATTTCAAGATGTTTGGCGGACTGGCTATGAGGAGTTTTCTCAATTCCAGTCCCTTTGTCCCTTTCAGACTTTTCGACGGTGTCGGTTCTTCTCGGATTTCTTTGCACTGTTAATTTACACAACACGATAGGACCTACCCGAGGCCCTGTCTTTTCCTACCGTCTATTTTTCCTTTAGACTTATTGCATACCGGAAAGCAAGTAGTATTACACAGTCATAACCAGTATTAGTCATAACCAAATGACTAACCCTGCTTACAAGGTCATTACATTCTACGATTATTCTCTTTGGCCCACATCCAGAATGCCCTTGAGAAACATGATAGAAGAGAAAAAAAAAAGGGGGACACTTAGATTTCGAAAAGATTTTTTATTCCAGATAACTTTTTATAAACCAAGAGAATTTTTACGTTTAGGAACCCGGACGGAAGTTTTAGAATGTATTGCTTGGTGAATTTTGTTCGTATAGTCACCAAAACACGTGTGCGCAGACTCTTAGTCGCAGAATCTCTGGGAGACGAGTCTCCTTAGTTCCGAGGAGCGACCGACACCAACCCTGGGTCCGGTGACACGCCGTGCTAGGGGTCTAGTGGCAACCACGACACTGGTTTGACTGTTACAATTACCCCCGTTACGTCGTCTGTGGTACTTAAAAGTTGTCGACGTCCGGAAGGACACCGTAGTAAACCTAACCCGGTGCCTCTAGTCATACTCGGTTGTAAATTATCGACCTCTTAAGAAGTAGTTTCGGGTTTTGAGACCCAACGTAATGACATAGAGGGGACGGGGTTGGGGAGGACCGTAAAGGAGTACCCCGAGTCTCACCGAGTCGAGAAGTCTGCTCCACACACGACTAGGGAAGTTGTGTCAGAGACGGTACGGGAGAACTAGGAAGGTGAAACGTCACGAAGCAGCGAGTCACAGATTGAGAAACACTGGGGTACCTGACATCGGGCGGTCCGAGGAGACAGGTACCCCTAAGAGGTCCGTTCTTATGATGTCACTCAACGGTAAAGGAGGAGGTCCCCTAGAAGGGTCGGGTCCCTAGCTTGGGTCCAGAAGGTGTGACGACCGCCTAACAAATGACTGACTCGGGGGTCCCTTCGGGGAATGTGAAATTCTCGGCAATAATAGGGTGGACATAACAACCGAAAAGTGTCTTTTTTTTTTTTTTTTTTGAAGAGGTATAGACCCAGTGGTAGTTTTCGCCTTTTTACCTTCTATTTACTTCACTCTGATACGGGAGTTTTGGACCCTCTCTCGTAGAAAAAATTACAAACGAGAGGTGTCATTTACGTGACCTTGTAAGAGAGGAAAATTTTTAAAAGGGAAAAAAAAACCGGTACGGTGTACCGTACGTCCTAGAATCGAGGGGTTGGTCTCTAGCTTGGTCACGGGGCACGTCACTTTCACATGTAAAATTGGTGACCTGACGGTCCCTTCAGGGTTCTTTCGTAGAAATAAACACGTCCACCCTCTTAGAATGGCGTACCGATTCTACGTTCGATTCACACAGAGAACTACCGAATACCGGTCTAAAAAGAAAATCACTACCGGAGACACCTGTAAACTCGGGAGTAAACCTGGGGTCCAGTCGTTCTCTACGACATCGGTGCTTGTCTGGTTTCCACCTATCATCTCTTTCTTCCTTCCCCTTTCAGTTCACTTTCAGCGAGTGAACACAGACTGATAAACGCTTGGGTACCCAATATGTCAGGTACCTTAAGAGGTCCGGTCTTATGACCTCACCCATCGGAAAGGAAAGAGGTCCCGTAAAAGGGTTGGGTCCCTAGTTTAGGGCCAGAGGGTATAACGTCTGCCTAAGAAATGGTCGACTTGGTGTCTCCTGCGGACTCTTATGACCTCTTTCATCGGATAGGGATCGTCTACAAGGACTGGGTCCTTAGCTTGCCCCCAGAGGACGTAACGTCCGTATAAGGAATGGTTGACTCGATAGTCCCTTCGGGTCTTCCTCCTCCTCCTACTGAGAAGAAAAGAGGGGAAAAAAGTGCGGGACCCTTGTGGAGGTCCTCTCGTCGAGTTCAGGGGTCTCTTGGTCCTAGACCGCTTCGATTCGGTCTTTGACGTAGGGGTCCAGGAAGCAGTCTACCACACTAGTACGACAAGGCCAAGAAATAAAGATTAATGAGGAAAACCCTGTTTGACAGAGTACTCACGAGACCGTGTCTATCGGAGCTAAAACTCTCGACAAAGTCGGAGGAACGGTCACAAGTTTCATATTAATACTTTTACTGTTATTATTATTAAGTTCTTTACTGATACCCGTCCTGGACAAGTATCACCAGAAAAAATTTTGTACATAATTGAATAAATTGCGAGTCTTCTGGGGATCTCCATCTATGATAAGGTAGTAGTAAGACAAATGTCTACTCTTTTGCTCCACACCTCTCAACTCGTCTTGATGGACTTCCAGACGTGATCAAAAACAAATGAAAAAGGGTTCGTTAAAAGGGGGGATAAAAAATCGACGTGAGGTTCCCTTCGTCCTAGAATGAAGGGGCTGGTCCCGAACTTGGACACGGGGGACGTCACCTTCGTACCACAGAGTCGGTAACCTGGTGACTCCTTCGGGGTCCAGATGTGATCAACTCTCCATTGCACCCTAAGCTTCCGTCCGAAGACCGAGACTCGTAAACTGGTAACGTGATGCGATGGGACCGAGGGGGATCTCGACTTGTCTATGGATCCCAACAAGTCGAGAATGTTATATAGGTCTACGATCCGTTACCGTGGGGTGAGGTCATGAGAACGGACCTTTTAGGGTACCTGCCTCCTCGGACCATCCGACGTCAGGTACCCCAGCTATTCCCAACCTGTACTGACTCGCTGAAGTGAAAGTGAAAAGTAAAAGTACGTAACCTCTTCCTTTACCGTTGGGTGAGGTCACGTGAACGGACCTCTTAGGGTCCCAGCCCCCTCGGACCACCCGACGGCAGATACCCCAGCGTGTCTCAGCCTGTGATGACTTCGCTGAATCGTCGTCTCCTGTACTGGTGGACAAATATAAAATACACGTATTGTATAGACACAAGTGCAAAATTCTGTTATTTCTTGTACGTTACGTACCACAATCAGTGAGTCAGTACAGACTGAGACGCTGAGGTACCTGACATCGGACGGTCCGAAGACAGGTATCTTAAGAGGTTCATTCTTATGACCTCACTCATCGGTAAGGGAAGAGGTCCCTTAGACGGGTTGGGTGTCAGAGGGTGCAACGTCCGTCTAAGAAACGACAGACTTAATGGTCCCTTTGGAAGTTACATATCATTGTCATATGTTTATTAAAGAAAGTTTATCTAACAACTATTTTTCGAGACTGGAAAAATATAGACCGTACTACCTATCAATCGACCTTAAGTATATTTGATGACCAACACAACTCCCCCGTCAACAAGACGACACTTAAACGAATCTTATTCAAAAAAATGACTATGGAACATAGAATTTTTATATTTATCTAATCAAAGTAATAGGTAAAAAGGAATAATAAGGTAAATGAATAATAAAAGGAATATAACCCAACTAACCGTCTAACACAATCTTATAGGAAAGGAAAGACAATCCTTCAGACCTCGTTCCCAAATCTGGAACAGTCAATAGTAGTGTTTATATAGTACTAGTACTATGTAGTCCATAAAATATGGAGATAAAATACACATCTTAAAGTACATGGTCAATTTGAGGTATCCCATTCTTATTATACCTTTTGACCTCTCTTTATTATTTCCTTATTTTTATTAGTTTCCCACTTTTCCAATGTCTTTATAAATCAGACCCCTGCTCGTCCGACTCCACAAACTCTTTGAATGAAGTTTTTACTGATTCCTGCGTCCTCCTATAACTTGTCTACAGACCAGTCGACCACCGGCCACCTCGTCCAGACGAATTCCTACAATGTGTCTCGTAGATGTTCCCTTATTCCTCGTAGTCGTGGTCTGTACTCCCAATATTGGTCACTACCCGTACAAAGTCAAGCCTTTTACTATCCTCGTGTTTCCGTCACCAAATAATTTCCGAAGAGCCGGTCTACCCCGAAAGACTTACCGCTATCACCCGGACGGTCACGTCCTCTCGATTCTCTGTACCCAACGCTTCTAGGGGACCTCCTCCCGTACCGTTGGGTAAGGTCATAAGAACGGACCTCTTAGGGAATCTGTCTCCTCGGCCCGCCCGATGTCAGGTATCCAGCGTGCCTCAGACTGTCTTGACTTCGCTGAATCGTGGGCGTACGTGTCGGTATACCTGTATGCGAACGTCCGTGCTAGTTCCAGTCAGTCCTAGGGTGGGAAGGACACCCACGAGGAAAGGGGGACCTCATCCCGAGGGAGTACGTCCCAGGTGACGGCCCCCGGTCGCACTCCTTGAGGCGGGTACCGTTCCCAGTCCTCCTTCCTCCGAACCGTATGCGTTTCCGCACTAGTTCGGAGTCCTTTGGGGGACAAGGGCTCGTAGATTGGGGTTTTGGCCTCAGACAAAATACGAGAGGAGGTATTGGCAAAGAGAGTCTCTTCCTCATTTGCACGTCGAGGTTCCGTTATTTTTAAGAACCCGCACTGTTCTCACAAAGTCGAATGCCTGAGGAGACTTCCAATAGATCGGGTGGACATATCCAAGCAGGCCGGTGTACACTAACAAATGTCGGAGGGTTAGACTCTCCGTGCTCTACAAAATCTGAATGATTTCCGTTTAAGAAAACCCCTCAATCTTTAATAAGTATATCACCCAACCAATCCTTAATATAACCACTTCCCAAAAAGTAAACAACACAGTTATTAACGACGATTAAGGGACGAGACCCACCCTGTTCCTACAGAGTCCAGTTTGGAGAGACGACTGTCTGGTCGAACACACTGTCCTAATAGGTATGAGGACGGTGATCCGTGTACTAACAAATGATGGAGAATTGGTATTTGTCGTGTCTCTCAAAACCTCATAAAACTCTCAGAATTAATCGTGTCCCGAAAAAGAAGAACAACTCAGTTACTAACGACGGTCCGGAGGTATAGGAATCCGTGGACCCTTATATAATTAGTTACATAAACCTTATATCGTTTCCTTTATATCATCAAAAACTACAATCGTTATGATCTGAAAAACTCAATTACCTAAAAGAGAAAACATTATCTAGTGACATGAAACAATATTTAGTGACACAGGAACGATACATTCTTACATTGAAATAGTATAGAATTCTGATTTATCTAGAATTCTCCTCGTAACCACTTTCCTAAAAGTAAACAACCCGACTACAAACGACGATTTAGAGGTACAAGGGATGGGAAAATTACTTATATTGATCGTATATCCTTCTTTATTCATAATTGGAAATTCGTATATCCTCTTTATTCATAATTGGAAATTCTGATTAGTACAATTGGAACCCAATTTATTTAAGGAAAGAACTAACATTGAGTGATGTGGGAGTGGGATATCCTTACATTGAAATAAACCTCCCACCACGGACCAAATTCTTTTTTGTGGGAACCTTCTTTATTAAAAAAACCAATAGTCTTTCTTTCCTAGTATTTTACAGTCGTCCAGAGTGAGTACCGGTCTTCTACTACATGGACAAAATATGTAAATACACTTCGTGGACTAAAACTATTTCCAGTCCTGACGCACTGAGATATAAGTAGGAATATACATTGTTTTCCATATATTCGTTTGGGTCTTTATTTCTTTAACCTAGTCAAAGGCCTTTCTGACTAAGGGGGTACAGCGAAGAAAGAACGAGGGCAAAAAGACCCACTTAAGGGTAGACCTCGTACCTACGATAAGGTACATTAGGTTCAATAAGTCGGAGAAAAAGAGGTGATTAGAAGGATGATGTGATAGGTAAAGATTAGAGAGATATAGACACTAATTTATACATAAAAAGGTTTCTGCGGCTGAGGCAGGGGTGGAAGCTTAGTGGGACCTAGGTGGTCCCGACCTGGGGCCGTCAGGTGGACTCAGGGTCCGACACTCGGACCGTACAAACGTGTCCATTTTTGGAGGAACCGGACGTGTGCTCCTGTCTGACGATAGTCAATCAAGTCTTTTGGGTCCAGTAATAAGGGAGTAGAAAAACCGGTAACCACCCCGTGAGTAACGACTTATTAAGGGAATACTTATTTATGACGTCAGGGTCGTCTGTATACCTACATTTATGAACGGTTTAGTCTTGGTGGTGGAGTAAAATCGTGAAATTGGTTGGAGGTCAAGATTTCGATGGATAATAGTAACTCTGTTATATTTCCTCTTACAATTCACGGAAATGACTACGTCAAGATGGTCATCTAAAAGGCTCTGAGAGGATCGTACACTAAATAGAATGTTACTGAGACCTTTAGGAAACAGGTAGGACCACTCCCTTCCCCCACCTCCCTTACTCCCCTCCCTCAGTCCCTCCACCCGAATAGAACTTTGTCTGGTCCCGAAACAAAATTAGTTCGTACCATACCACTGTCGACACCTCTGTGGACGGAAACCTCTTTTCAAATGATGAATGTTAAAGGTACCCCTCCTTCGTGGAACACAATGTCTTCCCCTTCTTGATCCCGGTCAGGCCTCCGTTTCCTTCTCTCTTACCAGGTCTCAGAAAGGACACCAAAGATGTCCCTCCTAGCCCGGTTCTTCCCATCCGTTTAAACTTGTTCAAATCCTGACCTACCGAACTTATTAAACCCACCCGAGACCCTATATCCCCACGAGAGATCGTCAGACCACGACCCGGGACCCCCATCAATCTCGTCCCTTTCTAACCAAACCCCATACTCTCGATCTGTCCGAAGGGACCGCCGAGTCTGTCACTTCTTGGACCGACGTTGCACCTTCTAGATCCAAGCTGGGGACCCAAGTCTTCTAGGGGACCTCCCGTACCGTTGGGTGAGGTCATAAGAACGGACCTCTTAGGGTACCTGTCTCCTCGGACCGCCCGACGTCAGGTACCCCAGTGTTTCTCAGCCTGTGCTGACTCACTGATTCGTGTCGTGTCATGTACTCTCGATCTGTGTCCTCCTCGGGCTCTTACTCTCAAAACCGACCAAACCAAACGGACACTTTCAGTACGAGGGTCCGTTCAACGAGTGGTAGAGACCCTTAGGGATCAGGACTCTCCTTGTCAGAAAGGTTCTTAGTCAGAAAGAGGTCTTACATTTTAGTATTTTGTCTTTTTTTGGTGTTGCTTATGACTTCAGACTTCAGTGTCTTGGTCCAAACTCACTCAGGCACTTTCCGAATCCCGTTTAGAGCTGTCCGACGTGTGTGGACCCCTTGTCCGGTCGACCGTTGCTCACACGGACAGTTTCGTGTACCCCTCCCCTGACAGTGACTAGCGTCGCACACACCTGACGTGTATGTGTGAGACAAATCTCTCGGCTCGTGTGCCCCGGGTAGACAGTCGTTCCCTCGGTCACTCGGGTCATAAGGGTCTTTCCGGTGACCAGGAACCTTCGCCCACCCTACCACATAACTAGTCCCAAGAGGTCTGTATGCCTTGGTCATCCTACACATTGATATAGAGAGACGTAGATGTGTAAAGAGACAGAGGGGTATCTATAGGTAGTAGAGAGAGAGAGAGATAGAGAGAGAGATAGTAGAGAGAGAAATAGACCGGTTTCTCTCTAAGTAATATTCCTTGACCGAATACACTAACACCGACCTCTAAGTCCTTGTCAACGACGACGTCAAGGTCAGACTTCTGTAGACGATCGTCTTAAAGGAGAAGAAATCTCCTTCAGTCAGAAAAAATATCCCGGAGCCTGATAAACGTTCTCGCGCGGGGGGTGGGGGCGGACGTAGTGTTACCCCCCAAAGAGTCAGATGTATCCGACGATGTTGCTTTTACGGTGCTAACCCACCGAATTTGCTATATAAAGAGTGTCAAGACCCCCGATTCTCCTGGGTCTGGGTCCACGACCGGTTAAACCGAAGTCCACCCCGGGAAGAAGAACCAAATGTTTGACTGTGGAAGACCGACGTAGGAGTGTATCGTCTCCAGTGTGAGAGGCTACAGAAGAATGTCCCTGTGGTCGAGATGGGATACTGGATTAATGGAGGGTCTTGGACGTGTAGGTTTGGGGTAGTGTGACCCCTAATTGCGAAGTTGTATCCTTGAACCGTCTCCCTGCTTTTGTAAGTTAGGTCTCGGTACCGTTAGACGAAATGAGTTACAGATGGCTAAATTTACGATTAGAGTAAATTTTTTTATGGAAGTACCATTGACGTCTACACAAACCGGTGTACAGACCCATGACACCCGATCGGTTCAACTGTGTACTTTAAGTGGTAGTGTCTTCCCCAGTCACTTCCTGTTGGTATTCCCACCCTTCAGACCCCCGTGTTCCGTACACGAGCTCTGTCTGTGACTGGAGTCCTTTTCGACTTCGGGTGGGCGGCATCTCGACCCCCCCCTCGTGGGTCGTACCGAGTAAGTGTAGTAAGTTATTTATTTATACCTATAACTTCTAAATGACACAGTTAGTGACACGGTTCCACTATTTTTCTACTTTCTGTCCGGGACGAGCGTCACCTCCTCCCCTCTGTCCGTTAGTGGCCACTCACGTAATCACGCATGAGTGAAAGTGTCTCCTTAAGGTGAGAGTTCCCCTACCTTAGGTCGGTGGGAGTGTCTCGTCCCCTGACCTTGGAGAGTTTAAGGAGACTGGGATGCAGTCTTGACCAGGATGACTGCCCTGGTGTCCAAGTTTACGTCTCCCTCCAGTTCCGCTCGGTACCGACACCCTTCTCACCCACGGTCCACTTGTCCACTACTTCGGTCCACTCACTTTCTTACCAATAAAGAGGAACTACGACCAGTCTAGTCTTTTGTTGTCGGAACCCTGAAGGGGCCACCAGGTCACCAGTTCTGAGGTACGAAGGTGATGTCCTCCGTTCCCAAGCTAGGGACCAGTCCCTTTAAAGTGAACGACACACCATGCCGGTTTTTTCTTTCTTTCTTTTGTTGTCGGAATTGAGTGCCGTCTAAACCACTCGTAGTACCCTTCTTTATAAAATGGTCACTTCAAAACCCAAGTACTAGAACAGTAGTCTGAATGCTGTATGCTCTCGTCTGTATAACAGTGGAAACCCTGACTCCGTAACGATCTTTCTCGTACCACTCGAACCGGGACACCAACGACCCCTCTTCAGTTTACAGTCGAAAATACATTCACCTTTAATTCTCCTTTCCCCATTGTCCACTTATCGTCTGTCTCATTCTTTAAAATTTCATGCTTAATTTCTCTTTTCTACTCACGACAGACCTTGACGGTATTTCTTTCGTGTGTTCGATCAGCTGAATTTTGTTGTCTTTACATAACAGAGTGTGAAGACCCCCGACACGAGAGGACTTTGGATCTCCCTTCTTAGGAGGGAACGAAAAAGGCAAAAGACCCCAAAAGAGTCTTTATAATCCACAAGGGACCGAATCTCTATGTCCGTGAAGTTAGAGACGGAGACACCAGTGCACCGCAACAGGGACACAGACAGACCCTGTAGAAGAGTACTCCTGTAGTTAGTACAAGGTGAAACCAGAGTGAACTGAGGTAATGCTGTAGTAGAATTGATTAATATGGACGTTAATGAGAAAAACGTTTATTCTCGTTTGGGAGTCTATGACCCCAATCCTTAAGTTGTCTGTAAAAAAAACCCCCCCACCACCACTGTGTTAAGTTGAGTTTTGTCCCTCTCTTGATTTCTATTTTTTCTCTCAGGACTTAAATCAAAAGGTATTATTTTTATCTTTTCTATTTCAGTTATTCGTTTCATTTCACTGTATACTACCAGTCAGAAATTATGAACAAAAAAAAGGTCGAATAAAGGATTTTAAATCCTTTATAAAGGTAGACAAGAAAAAAAGGAGAAATTTGGTCGACGATACCATTACTATGAGGATTCATACGTATAGAGATACCATAAAGATATCTAAATGTTATTATTTATAATGATCATTACCTTTATTCTCACTATTCCACAAAGGACGTGTTTTAGTAATACTAATAGAGGTGAACCCTTTTCCTAATGTTTTGATTTGCTTATACACAAGACCGACGTGGCACTTTGTACGTCTTAGAATCAAGGGACTGGTCCCGAGCTTGGACGCGGGAGAGTTGGAGACGTCATCTTCGTGTCTCAGAATTTGTTACCTGACGGTACCTTCAAGCATTTTCTTATATAGAACAAAATCCTGTAATACAACTTGTATGGTTTAGTTGTACGATAGTGACCAGTCGTACTGGACCGGTACTCTACGTGTCGTTTTAATTTGTAGACTCGGTTATTACTGGGAGTGTAGAGACTCATTCGGTCACTCTCTGTTCGAGGGTGAAGACAACTATGTTGGGACCCCCTATATCTAGAACCAGCAATCAGACCGGGTCTACCTGTCCTCCGCTGACCCGTCTAAGGATTCTCCTGTATGACACCCGTCCCGTACTCTAATACTTCAAACCGTACAGACAGGACAAAACTACTACGGGACTTTAGGTCGGACGTAGGACTGTTCCTAGGTCCTGTCGATTGTAGTACCCGGTCCTATTCAGTACGCCATACTTAGGAGTCGGTAGAGGTAGTTCCCCTCTTACGACCGGGTCATTTTTGCAGGACGGGACACCAGACGGCATTCTCCTATTCCCCTTAACTAGTAAACCGGAGTTATGGAAGAAAGGTAAAAACCGTCTACGACGATAACAGGGTTGGTATCGGAGAAACGGGTACAACTTCCAGTGGATCTAGAGGTCCCCTGTTAACATTTTCATGGACACAAAGAGACGGGCTCCCGAAAGAGACGCACGTTCTCGTTCCGACTTTCGTGTCGCCCCACAATGTTGGGAGTCCTCGTTGGGAATAGGTTACTCTTTCCCTCAACCATACCTTTATCGAGCCGAAGGAACGGACGACCACTCTATCAACACTCTACGCAAGACGTGTCCGAGAATCTTCCAGAGATCATCCTGAGTGAAGGTTCACGAGTGTCGACATTGGGTGAGTAATGACTGGTGAGAGAAGGGGAGTGAAGGGATCCAGGAATGGTACGAAGGATCTCAGTGGAGAGGTTACCTCCCCACCCTAAACGTGGCTTTAATAGAGTTCCAACCGAAAGCCCTCTTGTACCTGATTGTCGTGATGTAGGTTATCGAAGAAACTTACTCCTTATAAGTTAAACAAATTTGTTGTGCCTGCCCGATCCTTTACTTCCACACCACAACTGTTGGGACGTTGCCCTTCAATCCACAGGTAAGATGAACATAATGAAGAGGACATGATACTCGTTCTGGAGCAGGTGAACTAGTTTTAATGGGAGTCTTCCCTTTTTACCCATTCCCTGTCTTATAGGATAAACACTTGTTATATTAAATGTTTATAAGATTGGTTGTCAATCACAATACCTCATACATACCGATATAATTATTTCTCGAAGATACAGAGGAAAATACAGTATATGGATTTTTGTTCGGTGTTCTTTTACAGAAAATGTGGACTATACATTAAAACTTCTACGGCATTCTGACGCACCAGAAATAAGTGTAATCCGGTAGGTCTTGGGTTGACATGTACGATTCAGCGAAGTCAGTACAGGTTGAGAAACGCTGACCTGACATCGGGCGGTCCGAGGAGGAAGGTACCCTAAGAGGTCCGTTCTTATAACCTCACCCAACTGTAAAGGAGGAGGTCCCCTAGAAGGACCGGCTCCCTAGCTTGGACGTAGAGAATGTAGAGGACGTAACCGTCCACCCAAGAAATGGTGATCACGGTGTACCCTTCGGGTGGGTTAATCAGACAGTTTACATACGTACCGTATATGTTATATCAGATTACCGAGAGTTAAGATCCTCTAGGTTAAGAGGGAAAATATTGTTTATAAGACATTAAGATTATGGGATTTACTTTGAGTCCTTTTATACGATACGTATTAAAATTATTAGTTATATTGTGGTAATAAAAATACGTTACTTTGTTTCCTTTCTTTACAAATTCTTTAATTATGTATAAAACTAGACACCCACAGACCTGTACTGATATGATCCTCTGTTCGAAGGGATCACCGAGTCACCAATTTATTAGGTGGACGTTACGTCCTCTGCTCCCAAACTAGGGACCCAACCCTTCTAGGGGACCTCTTCATTTACCGTTGGGTGAAGTCATAAGAACGGACTCTTTAGGGTACCTATCTCCTCGGACCACCCGATGTCAGGTACCCCTGGGGTTTTTCAGGATGTACTGACTGACTTGTCGTTGTTGAGATCGTAGGGGGGCATTTATCTTCTCTTCAGTCTTCTAGTCTTCACTACGGTGTGTCCTCCATACCTTTTTACTTACGTGTCGTCTTTCTATTGATTGCCTCCAACTCTTGTACACCATGGTCGTCTGGTCCAATACAAACACTGTACCCTTTTTGTTCCTTGGAAGCGAACCGGAGGGTCTTTCTCGTATACCAGTCTCACTTCTACTCCTGTAAGCTGACAGAGTGTTAGTCCGAGGTATACTCAACGAAATTTTATGAAGGGATACGTAACTCACCATCACTACTTCAAACTGTCTTTTGACTAAAGGACAAGACTGTGGGGTGGTGTACAATCCCGTATACTAGGCAGAGATCTTGAGTCTAAGACCTCTGATGTCGGAAACGATACACTGTCTTTTGTCTCTTCTCTCCTTCTTTCCTTTCTGCCTTCCCTCCCTCCCTCTGTCTCTCTTTCTCCCTCTCCTTCTTTCTTTCCTTCCCTTTTTCTTTCTTTTACTTTTTTTTTTGAGATATCTCATTACTTCACCTGAAGATTTAACCCATGACCTTCTTCTGACCCCCTACGTTTAGTTGGGTAGTGACGACAAATTTTTTTTGTTTGGGTGGGAGACTAAAGGTATACATTAAAAGAGTCGTGTCGGAAGAATGGTGACACGACGTGTTTGTCCTTTCGGTCTCCACCCAACCATGGCAGTACAGGCATGGGATTGGACTCGAAATTGTGGATTCCAGTGGGAAGGGTTGGTGTCGGGAACGAGACGGTGGTCTCGGAGACGGGTGAGTGTGACCCCACCTTCACGACCCCCATGGGGACTCACTGACTGTCCTCAGTCACCTATTATGGCGTCGAGGGAGGGGAAGACTTCGGTCCGAGTCGACGGATGTCCCGACTAAGCAAACTACTAAGTAGAGATAACCGAAGGTAGGAAAGGAAGGGTAAGAGAAAAAGTTTTTTCTCACCAGGAAAAAAACCTGACGACGACGATTCAGCGAAGTCAGCACAGGTTGAGACACGCTGGGGTGTCTACCGTCGGGTGGTCCGAGGGGACTGGGACCCTAAGAGGTCCGTTCTTATGACCTCACCCAACGGTAAAGGAAGAGGTTACGTACTTTCACTTTTCAGTTTCACTTCAGCGAGTCAGGACAGACTTAGAAGTTCTGGGGTACCTGACGTCGGGTGGTCCGAGGAGGCAGGTATCCTCAAAGGTCCGTTCTCATGACTGATGACGGTCTGTTTGAACTTTGACTTAAACTTTGAAACCGAGTCTCAAACGAAAACCCTTTGGGTTTGATTTTGTCCGCGTCGTGTCCACCAAGTCTGTCATTTCTTAGACAGACGTTACGTCCTCTACACCCAAGTTAGGGACCCAACCCTTCTAGGGGACCTCTTCCTTTACCGATGGGTAAGGTCATAAGAACTGACCTCTTAAGGCTCCTGTCTTCTCGGACCCCCCGATGTCAGGCACCCCAGCGTCTCAACCTGTGTTGGCTCGTTGAAGTCTGGTCTTTGATCTCTACCATGACTAGACTTTATAAAATTTTAAAAACTAACTAGTTTAAATTTCTACAAGATTAAGACAGTTTTCTTTAGAGTTTACAACAATGTGAAACAACGAAAACGGTCTTAATAAAGTGACATGACTTTATTATGAGAAATAGATTTATCCGACAACCTTTATTGATATTATTTATTACATCAAGGGAACAACAAATCGGCGATTCCGTACAGACTGAGAAAGGTTGAGTTACCTCACGTCGTACGGTCCGAAGGGACAGGAAGTGGTAGAGGACCTCAAACGAGTTTGAGTACAGGTAACAAGTGAATGTTTCCGAAAGAGAGAGGAACGATAAGAAACCTTGAGACGTAAGTCTGCCCATATAGGAAGGAAAAGTACCTGTTCTCAAACTCATTTGAGACCCTCTTTATCACTCCTGTACCTTGGGACCGGACGTCGTCAGGTACCCCAGTCTTTCTTAGTCTGTCCTGACTTGCTGAGTTATTTTTGTACAGGTAATTCAGCCACTACGGTAGGTTTGTTGAGTAGGAGACAGCAGGGGAAGAGGAGGACGGAAGTTAGAAAGGGTCATAGTCCCAGAAGAGGTTACTCAGCCTAGAAACGTAGTCCACAGGTTTCGGAGGGGTATACACAAGAAATTCTAGACACACGTACGAACGAGTGCGTCAGCACAGGCTGAGAAACGCTCGGGTACTTGACATCGGGCGGTCCAAGGAGACAGGTACCTTAGGAGGTCCGTTCTTTTGAACTCACTCAAGGGTACGGGAGGAGGTCCCCTAGAAGGGCTGGGTCCTTAGGTTGGGCCCAGAGGGTCAAACGCCCGCCTAAGAAATGGTCTGCTCGATAGTCCCTACAGGAGAAATTGCTGGCGTATTGTAGTTTCAAAAGTTCGAGTTGGAGGGAAATTTTCTTTTCATTTAAACGAAATGATTCCTCATTTTTAAAGCGTTCCCCTTTTTTCAAAAAAATTACCGTTCGCAGGCAAATTCCTGAGGTGCTGTCTTCAGATCCCTCGGCCAAGCGAGGCGGTGTCTGAGTGGCGCGGACCACTGTGCTGTGCCCGGTGGTGCCGCCCCTCCCGAACTCCCAGGTCCCTGGTGCCGTGAGTCGCGAAAAACACCCCTAAAGCGGTTTCTGGCTGTGCCCTTTTCCCCCTCCCCTGTCGACCTGGCGGGACGAGGGGCGCTGTTCCTGCCGGAAGGTCGAGGCCCAGGAGAAGGTAGGCTCTTCGACGGAGAAGTCGTGAGCCGGCCTGTGGCCTTGCGCTCCGCCAGCACAGTTGTCAGTCGGCCCCTCGGCCGAGGCGCTGCCGGGTCTTTCCGGACTCGTGCGCGCGTAGCGCGGACCGCGGGGCAGTGCCCCCTCTCCCCAATCTCCAGCTCTCCTCTACAGGGGGCGCGGCCGTAAGGCCTCCGTATACAACGAAACCACTGAGGTGCCCCGCTCCCCGCCGCGATTTCATGATCACGCCAGAGGGGTCAATGTGGGTGAGGAGGGTGTGCGGTAGGGGTGAGGAGAGGGTTCCGAGGGCGCCGGCAGCCTTTTTAGGCTTCTCCGCCTGGGGAAAGTGAAGGCTGCGTGAAGGGAAAGCGCCGTCCTTCATCCACTCCGCCCCCGCGCCCGACCCCTTTTTTTTTTGTTGTGTTTTTGCCTGCTCGGCGCGTACGCAACAAGAGAGCGCCGGAGGTCACACCTCAGCCCAACGGCCTAAGCAGCGAGGCGGGCCTCACGCGGACGCGCCAGCGTCCCAAAAGAGGTGTGCCGGGGGGGGGAAAGTCAGAGGCGAAGGGGAGGGGGACAGGGGGCGCCCCCGAAACTCAGGCCGCGGCCCTGGTACAAGTGGTCGTGGCCGAGGTCACCCGAAACACTCATGGCCGGCGGCGGTAGGACCAACACAGGGGGATCTGCCGTGGGAACCCATGGAGGAACTCCTCCGACCCCCGCCGTCCCTGAGCCCCCAACGTCCTCCAAAACACACACCACCGCCCCTAGCTAGAAGGCAGGGGCAACGGTCTTTGAACCGTCAAGGACGGGGCACCCCCGGTCGCCGGTGGCGGGGGCAGAGTCGGGGTCGAGGGGGGCGGGCGGTGGGGGACACTCGGGGTCCAAGCCACGAGTCCACGAGGGCCCCGACGGCGGTCCACCCGACCCGTCAATCCGAGGCCGACCCAACGGACCACAAGCCCGGGCCGAAGTACGGGAGTCGCCTCTTTGGTCTCCGGCAGGCCCACCTCCGCTATGACCTTAGGATGAAGGAAGGGTCAGTGGAACGAGGTAAGTAAAATCCGATGGCTCCCTGGGTTTGACCGAAGGGAGTCTACGTCTAAAGTTTGGAGACGCAGTCTTGGACTGGGGAATCAAAATGAATTTAACAAAAAAAGGAGGAGTCGGAAGGAATCCTCATAAATCTATTTGTTTTTGACTAATTTTCATGAACTTTCACCTACCTTTACCTTCCCGGAAACGACGACCTACAACAATATAAAATCACCTCATAGTCGACACCCCACAGTTGTCTATCTCCCATCTCTTTATATATCTCGGAAAATTTGTCGAAAGAAAAAGAGCGACTTTACCGGATTAACTGAGTTCCTTTACCGTTGGGTTAGGTCATAAGAACGGACGTCTTAGGGTACCTACCTCCTCGGACCACCCGATGTCAGGTACCCCAGCGTTTCTCAGCCTGTGCTGACTCGCTGAATTGAAAGTGAAATTGAAAGTTCCACCTGACATACAGTCGACTTGTCGTAACTCCAATCCGTAACTGTGTCGTTGTCGCTTGACAAACTTATCGATGTCAAAAACGTTCACGAACAGCGACAAGTACGAAGGAATAGAGGTTTGCACACTTCAATTAGAATGGCTCATGTCTCCGTCAACTGTAAAGGTTTACAAGTACCAGACAACACTTTCAATCCTTAGAAAAATTCTTGTGTCTAGCGTAATAACTGGTCTCCTAAAAACGTCTTCAATTGTGGACACCAGTCGTGAAACAATGTATTCACTTATAATTATACAGAGACCAGTTATTTGCAAGACATTGTTTTCTACATAACTCTATGGACCAGTCATTTAACTATAGAATAAGACCCTCATTCAATCATAGTCCCACTGTCCGTATTCATATTTAGAAGGAGTGAAGAGTCGAAGAGTCCAAAACTTCACCCGAATCATAAATACCAAAGGGAACAAAGTACTAAACTAAATATCGTAAAAAGTTCGTGACCGGAGTCTCATGGAATTGTCGATGATCCATCAATTAGAAGGAGTCTCATGGGAAACCTATCTCTTGTAGTGCTGACAACTTTGACTATCAACTCTACCACCACACAAAAAGGACACTAGGATGATACTCGGTATGTGACGACTTATCCTTTAATCACCAACAATAACAAGTCAGTACTAGCTGACACCCTGGGTCATCTAACGTCGTGGGGTCCGGAGGGACAGGAAGTGAGAGAGTACCTCAAACGGGTTTAAGTACAGGTAAGTACGGTAGGTTGGTAGAGTAGAAAAAAGCAGGGGAAGAAGAGGACGGGAGTCAGAAAGGGTCGTACTCCCAGAAAAGGTCACTCAACTGAGACGTAGTCCACCGGTTTCACAACCTCGAAGTCGAAGTCGTAGGTAGGAAGGTTACTTATAAGTCCCAACTAAAGAAAATCCTACCTGACCAAACTAGAGAAACGTCAGGTTCCTTGAGAGTTCTCAGAAGAGGTCGTGGTGTTAGTTACCATCTTAAGAAGTCATAATAAAGAAAACAGTAAAACTCGATAGGAAGGAACGATTAGTTTTTTGTAATTTTTTAATTTTCTCGTTCGTTTTAGACAATGACCAATGATACGAAACAATCGGTAATACAACGGTCTCATATAAGTTTAAACTACATTCCACTGAGACCCCTTCCATTCTGTACTAATGAACACCGTGTACCAACTATTCATAACTAAAGATCCTCGGTTTGACGTCGGATCCCTCTCCGGATCCGGGCTCCGAGAAGGAATCGACAGAACGGAACAGAGACTTTATTTACACAGACTTCGTATTTTTACCCACCTTACCGGTAAGGAGTCTTCAGGTACAGAATATACGAGGAAATCGCTTGTAAAACTCGTTGAGAATGCCCAACCAAAGACCCCTACACTGTTGAGAACGACCCAAGACCCCTGAACTGTAACCTGTTCAGAACCAGGGTCACAAACGTCTCGAATGTCACAACAAATCCGTGGTAAAAAAGGGGGCCTGACCAGAAAACCGTTCAGATCCGTCTTTGTAAAAGGAACGAGACTTCAAAAAGAAACGTTCCGAGGGGTGACGTTCCCTTCACTAAAGGAAATCTATTCAGCACACGGGAAACCATTTACTCTCAAGACTAGGATTCGCAGGACTCCTACTTACAAACGGATTGGGACGGGGTTCTCCACAAAAAATTCCCTTTTTAGGGCCGAGAAAGGATGGTGGACGTATAAAGGGTGGAGACACTGATCATCTACTACCACAAAAGTACAATGTGAACGAAAGTAGAGAGAGAGTAAATAAATAAATAAGACGTTCACAGACAACTGATGCATGTATTCGGTGTATGCCAAACACATGTCTCCTATTTCACCATGTGTCCTACTTCGTCCGGTCGTAGGTTATTCATACAATGGTACACTAACGTGTATCACCATTCACAGCACTCCTTTTAAGCTCCCATCACCGCATCTGACATCAATATCTCCTGATATCGTCCTGCGGTCTTCTTACGGTTCTTACGACGAAATCGACAATCCCAGTCTCTTCTGCAAGTCCTTCCCCTGGCTTTACCACACTTCCTCGGTTGTCCACTCAAAAACAACTTGTCACACGTAGAGCGTCTTCCCCTCTGCGTTCACATCTCTGAGAGTTCGTCCGTGTCGTCCCGCAAAAGGTCCACAACTTCTTTCGACCACGACGGTCCCGGTACTGAGTTCGTTTTCCGTAAACGTCGGTACAGAAACTTTGACATGACGACAGCCCATTAAATCAGTCAAGTCAGCGAGTCAACACAGGCTGAGAAGCGCTGGGGCACTTAGCGTCGTACGGTCCGGAGGAACAGGTAGTGGTTGAGGGCCTCAAGTGAGTCTGAGTGCAGGTAGCTCAGGCACTACGGTAGGTCGGTAGAGTAGGAGACAGCAGGGAAAGAGGAGGACGGGGGTTAGGGAGGGTCGTAGTCTCAGAAAAGGTTACTCAGTCAAGAAGTGTACTCCTATTTGCACATCCTGAGAACAAGTACGGAGTAAAATCTAGAACGAATCCCTACTGTTGTACAACTCATTATCTACATAATAAAGAATGTAAATAATCATTCGCAAGGGTACTGAATGAAGTGTCACATGAGTGAGACTGGCACCTAAGTTCGTTATGAGTAACGTACAGACTACATAAGGTCAACGTCCAGGGTGGGAATTCCTCAAGTCACAGATCACCCTCTTTTCAACTGTTTTTCGTTACTCTGTTACAGACATGACCCACGACGTCCAAAGACCGTCCCCAACCCGAGCCCTCCCCTCTCCGCGACAATTCTGAATATAGAACCCCTCTACGAAGTCGACTGAAAACGCCGGACTCGTGCTCGACGAGTCCGTACGCTCATCCCTCTCCCGGAGACACTCCCTGCCTCGGACCCGTCCCGGACCGTCTCTCCGGCCTCCACTACTCAATCCCTTAACGACTAAGGCCGCCTCCCCTCGTGAAAGACGTGTCTCCACACACGTCACTGCAGTAAGTCTCCGGTCACTCAGCTCCCGACCCCTACCTTGGACTTCTCCTCTGCACCGGTCGACGGGGAGGGGTCCTTGTGTCTGTCCTCGCCTACCATCTCGGTTCAAGTCCTTCGTCCTCTTCCACTTCGAGACTTCGAGACCAACCCCTCCGAAGTGCGACGACACCCGCCGTTCTACCTTCGAAGGGGAACCCCTAAGCTCGTCCCAAAAGGTATGCGACGGACATAGAACCGACGCTTTCGTCGGTGTCTCGAAAGTCTAAGGACCAGGGTAGGGGTCTCTCAGTATAAGTCTTCTCGGTTACACTGGTAATCTCTAGACTTAAAAATTTTGGTCCCCCTTCTAAGACTCCCTGCCTGAATTTCCGTTATCACACCGGTCGTCCTCCCCGGGTCTCAGGTCGTCCTCTCCGACTACCGGAGTCCCGGGGGTGACCACCCTCGTCACCCCTATCTGCCTCCCCTCTTCCTCCTAAGATTTTTACACATCCGTCCATCCGACACAGTCATCTCGAGTTCTCTAGTCCTCTCTCTTTCCTCAACTTCCACTGACCCATCTGTGCGAGGACAAGTGCCTCCGTCCCTCACATCTTTACCTCCCGAGTCAACCCCCCTTCTGTACATCACAGACTCCCGGACCCTTCAGGTCAGCCTCTATTGGGTTCCCGGTAGACGTCTCTCCCTCGACCGGACCTGTGTCCGGTAATGCCCCGACACGGGACCTACACTTACTGCTGTGGCCCTCGTCGTTCATCTCGACCTTCCGACTCCTGCTTTGAAAGTCAAGTCAAGTCAAGTCAGTGAGTCAGCACAGGTTGAGAAACGTTGGGGTACTTAACGTCGTGTGGTCCGGAGGGACAGGTAGTGGTTGAGGGCCTCAAGTAAGTCCGAGTGCAGGTAACTCAGTTACTACGGTAGATCGGTAGAGTAGGAGACAGGAGAAGAGGACGGGGGTTAGGGAGGGTCGTAGTCTCAGAAAAGGTCACTCAGTTAAGAAACGTACTACACCGGTCTCATGACCTCAAAGTCGAAATCGTAGTAAGGAAGGTTTCTTGTGGGTTCCGACTAGAGGAAGTCTTACCTGACCAACCTAGAGGAACGTCAGGTTCCCTGAGAGTCCTCAGAAGAGGTTGTGGTGTCAAGTTTTTCGTAGTTAAGAAGCCGCGAGTCGGAAGAAGTATCAGTTTGAGAGTGTAGGTATGTACTGGTGACCTTTTTGGTATCGGAACTGATCTGCCTGGAAACAACCGTTTCATTTTGAAAGCCGTCAAGACCAGGTCACAACTTCCACGCCACCTCTGTCCTCTGTCGTCTGATCCGTCTGTACCCACAAAGAGATCCTCTTTTGGCAGGAGTAGGCTGGATCAAACTAAACGGACGAAAGAAACATTTGTTTGAGGACGTCGAAGAAGGGTGAGAGAGTGCCACTGAGACTACCGGTCTGAAGGCTAGAGGAACAGAGGTCAAATGTCGGGTAAAGACCGTAGAAGGTGAAGGTCAGACCTCTGGTACCAACTAAGGGGCTTAACGTAAGGGTAGCTCTGGGAACCGCTGGACCCTAGGGACAGGACGAGAGACTGGACCGTTTCGGGGTCGGGAGCTGGATCACACACCACAGGTACGCTCGACTCAGGAACCGTGCCGACGAGTCAATGTAAAGAACCTAAGACAACAGAGCAGTAGGTCTGACAAGGGTACGAATGAGGTAGGGTCTATATTCCCGGTACCCACAACCGTGGGTACCGGTACGGACCCGTGTAGGAGAGTGATTGAACAAACATAGGTAAGAAAACGTCCACAATCTCCTCTGAACGATTACAACTACTATGAGCTCGACTAAAACCTTCCTGTTAATTCCCAAACAATCCGTACACTTGCGTCAGGAAAAAAAGGGGGGTCAGATTTCCTTAAGAAGATTAACTCCGGGTGGGAAACAGATAAGAATTGAGTAAGAAAATTTTAAATAAAAAATAAATAAACCGACGTAACCCAGAATCAACGTCGTACACCCCAACACAAGGAACTGGTCCCTAACTTGGGCGCCGAGGTCGTAACCCTCGAGTCTCAGAATTGGTGACCCGTTGGTTCCTTCAGTAGGAGACGACGGAAAAGATCACTGTGAGGGAGGAGAGAAGGGTGTACTCAATTTCGACCACGAAAGAGGACACCCGAGAAACCTCTGGGGGTCCTATAAAGTCTAGGGATAAAACACCTCTCCTCTACAATAAGGGATAAAAAAAGTCCACCAACACTTCTACTTTTGTAAATAGTACACATTTGAGGATCTCAACACGTATCGTTTATTTATCCCACTTCATAAAAAAAGAAAAAGATAAAATTAATGAAATAAAACTTAACTTCCTATCAACGAAATGTCATAACACAACCAAAGACGGTATGTAGTCGTGCTTAGCTGGTATCCGTATGTACACAGGGGAGGGAGGATTCGGAAGGAGGATGGAGGGTGGTGTAGGGTAGGGAGAGTCAACAGTGTCTCGGGGTCAAACTCAAGGGACACAGTATGTCGTCTCTCTGAAGAGATCATCGTTGGATACCTTTACTAGGGACTTTCATATCAGAATCCTACTTCATAAAAATTGACCTCTGCAGAAACCTCAGAATTTTTATGTCTTCGTATTGGTGAAGTGGGTAACTGGTGTAAGACATGTACGGGTTGACGATTACTGAAACAAAGAAGAAGGGATGGTTCGAAGAACTTTCTACAGAAGTGAAAAAAGGAAAGAGAGAAGGGAAGTGAGAATTCGAGACGTCAATTAATCGACAAAAGAAAAAAAAAGACTACCAGAGGTCGACACCGGACCGAAGTGTCACGGACGAAGGGAGGGGGTGTCGGTGACTCTCACTCACTGGCCTCTGAAGGAACAGGTGTACGCCCGGAGAGTGAGGAACAGAATCACCTCACAAGAGAGTGGGACCGGAACTACTTGTGAAAAACATGTTAATTTTTTTTTTTTATCTTCACAGCAACTAAATGTTAGAATATAATCACAGTCCACATATCGTATCACTAAGCGTAATAGCTAACGGAAGGTAAGTTTCAATAATATTTTATGACCGGTATAAGGGACACGACATGTAATGGAGGAACACAGAATAAATAAAATATGGGCCATCAGACATGGAAAGATTTTAAGGAACAAGAAACTGAAAGAGGACAGTAAAGGAATCAAAGAAAGTGTAGGAGTCCCCGAGGACTTAAACCGATATTCAATAACAGTGAAATTCTACTCGTCCTAGTAATTCCAGTTTTGGATAAAGACAGTTTCATTTCTCACTTGATCTCCAACAACAACGAATCAACGATTCGGTATAGACTGAGAATTACTGGGGTACCCGATATCGGGTGGTCCGAGGTGACAGGTACCCCTAAGAAGTCCGTTCTTATGACCTCACCCAACGGTAAAAGAAAGGGTCCCGTAGAAGGGTTGGTCCCTACCTTGGACCCAGAGAACGTAACCGTCCACCTAAGAAATGGTGACTCGGTGGTCCCTTCGGGTACTCGGTTTTCATCTCACCTTTATCTCACCTAACAACCCTACCTGTCGACTCGCTCAGAGTCCTTCTGTCTCGACCTCAGTCGGGAAACCTCTAAGTCTACCAAAAGTCATGGGTCCCCATAGTACGATTGATTTCGAGTGTACCGGGACTCAACCCTTGGTCATATTTAAATAGCCTCACACTTTAAGTAAGAATCGACCTTTAAAGGAAACTCACTTTGAGAAGAAAGAAATAGGTTTTTGGAATCAATCCTTCGAACTTAGTTTACGTCAACTACTTAGGCACCATTGTCACCACGGTCGGATACTATTCCTGTAAGAAGAGTGAGGTCTCTACCCACTCGGCATTCCTGGTCACCCAGTAAGTCCCAGATGTTTGGGGTGGGAGTAAAGTCGAAATCCTATAACGGAGTCTTCGGCTCGTGAGAGAGTGGTCGTAGTGTGACTGTACCTGTGAAGCTATCAAAGGGTGACACCGACACCACCACGAGGGTCCTTCCCGGTATGGTACAAGACTATATAAGAAAGAAGTCCATACATGAGTTACACAACTTATGTATTCAACACCCTCTACTAGTTTCATTTATAAAAACAGACAGTGGTAGAGAAATTTTACGTGAACCGAACCTTTCGAAAAACGGAAATACTTTTCCGTAGTCCGGAATACTGAAAAATACGTGAGAAATTCAATAACTAAGTTGCCGACAAATGAAATGGTCACTCAGTCGATAAGATCCTCGAGTCCTAAGCCACCATTCACTTTCTATTTTCCACGTAAGTCCACCGTCATTGGAATCCTTTGTCTTCAGTGTTTTGTATTCGAGTCAAATCTCTAGCTTTCATGGGTCAAGTCACATAAGACGGAAGTAAGTTTCCATTCTGAAAAAGAGGGAGAAAGAGGGTCAATTCTAAAAGAGGGAGAAATCTGTAACTTTCATGGATCAAGTCAAGTAAGTCGGAAGTAAGTTTAAATTCTGAAAAGGAGGAGGAAGGAGGGTCAACCCTAAACATCGACCATTGGACAACAGTCTCTTTCACTACATTGATCGAAGACTGGAAAATACAGGGTAGACTGGGACTTTAAAGGTCAAAGAGGAAGGACCAAAGATCTACCCCGTCTCACCCTCCTGCTTCCTTACCACTCCTAGAACCTGACAAGAATACGAAGAGAGACGCGGACCGGTCACCAAATTCGACTGAGACAGGACATCCAAGAATGCCACAGACCCCTCCGTGAGTACGCCCAACGAGGGGACTGGACCCCCTACACAACAATCCGACCACCCGAAGTAAACCACTGAGAAGGAATCGAAGGACTTTGAATCCAGGTAGACGTCAAAGAAGGAAGATTCCGGACAAACCGAACGAACTCCCATGACACCCTGACTTAGTTTCTGCTGCGGAGATCGAACACCAGGTGGAGACGAGACGACCTTAACGACTAAGAAACAGGACCAGCACATAAAAAATAGAGTAACTAGTTGTACCGAAGAAGAGGAGGACGAAAGGTCTTTGGGTGAGATGGGGGGTGGAGGATAGTCCCGAGTGCATAAGTCGAGTGGGGAACGAGCCGAACTACGCTCCCATGCGTGTCACCCAACCACCAAGTGAGGTGAGAAGAAGGAGCACTACAGGAGAGAGGTGTCGTCTCTCGAGAGTGGGAAGACGAGAAATATGAGTACTAGACTGACTCTCCTGAGAACCACGAGAAAGAAACATTTTAGACGTAGAACCAACACCTCAGAGGGAAACTATAAGTCGCTGAGAACATAATTATAAAGCCATGGAGTCACTTTGGACGTTAAAACGGTAGGACAAAATCAATCCAAAGACAAAACTCCCGGTTCCTAATGAACCGACCAGAGAAATCTCCACTGAAACACATAAACACAAGACTAAAGTAAGGAACAACGTCATTCCCTAATTGAGTCGTCCGGCCCAAACGGGTTTGGGGACTTGGTCAACGAAAATTACGGACTAAGAACCCCTATTCGACGAAGGGTCTAAAGAATTCAAAACTCCCTCATATAAAAAACTTTGTCCCTCTACGTTGGTCAGGTAAGATTTCCTCTAGTTAGGACCCTAAAGAAACCTTCCTTACTACGATTTCGACTTTGAGGTCATGAAACTAGTGGAGTACGCTTCTCAACTGAGTAACTTTTTCTGGGACTACGACCCTCCCTAACCCCCGTCCTCCTCTTCCCCTGTTGTCTCCTACTCTACCAACCTACCGTAGTGGCTGAGCTACCTGGACTCAAACTCACTTGAGGCCCTCAACCACTATCTATCCCTCTGGACCGCACGACGCTAAGTACCCCAGCGTTTCTCAGCCTGTGCTGACTCACCGACTAGACTAGACTAGACTAGACTAAAAAACTTTGAACTCTTCATGTCATGAGAAATAAGTTCTTAAAACTAACTCTTCCTTTCTGTATAATTCATCCTTTCCCGTTTGGACCTCCCACGAAAATTTTTGTTACAAAAGGAAAAGTTAGATTTCATTCTAATTGGTGTAATATCTTTCGAACGTTCTATCTCTTTTTGGTGTCAATCGTAGAGTCACTTAAAAGAATTAGAGAAGGGGAGACATGTAAATACAAGAACAAAATTTACTTGACTAAAATAATAACATTTTACTTGCGTACAAGTGGTTTCTTTTAAGACTTTATACCTTTTCATCACCCTTCTTTATTTTTGTAGTAAATAATTGTAGAACCAAAAATATGAACAAGGTAACGTTTTTACTTATAGGTTCAATTATTAATTCAAATAGTGTGAACTTATGATAAAAGATTGAACTAACATAAAGTACGTTGTGAGAATTTTACGTCAGCATTACTGACATATAAGACGATGAAAGAGGAAACAGTATTCGTAAAAGAATCATATGATAAGAGCGTCAATCCAAACACGAAGGGAGGTAACAACAACAAAAAAAAAAAAAGGAGGGTAATATCATTACGACTCTCGTAGAATTAAAAGTCTATAAGGATCTTCATTTTCTTCTGATTTATCTCTTATAAAATTGAAAACTATGACGGTTTAAGATCGGGGTGTCCTACCATGGATGTTGAAATGGTCGTTAAAATTCCCTTTTTTATGACCAAATGAATTCAATAGTGAAAATTAAAAGTATCATCGAGATCCATAAAAAAGACGTTTACTCATACAACTTCGAGTCTCACATTAAACAGGTTTAATACACCTTCTCGATCCTGACTCGAGTCCAAAAGGACGGAGGTTTCGGCCACAAAAAAAAGGAACACAGTACGGTGTAATCTCTGATTTAACTACACTTAAATCAAAGACTGATCCTCGTTACCCTTATATTGAAGGTTCGGAATCCTTTTTGTGGACCCTTCTTCTTAGTCGTAAATTTACTCTCAAGACGCATAGAGACATTAAAAAGTTTGTTGTTGATTATTTCATACGTAATAATAGTCGAAATGAATACATAATAATGGTCAAAGTGAACATAGTGTGACATTTAAAATGACACATTGTGGACGCACTGCAATGATCCGACGTAGACTTGTCGACCAATCAAGAGTCTTGTTGGGGCACTCCATGATAAGACTTAATAAGGAGCGTCAAACGTCTACTCCTTCCGCTCCACGTCCATAAATTCATTGAACAGGTCCTAGTATCGACCACTCCTCACCCCGATCTTAACCTTAGGTCAGACCGAGGTACAACACACAACACTTGATTACGTGTGATGATGACGGGTCTGAGTTCAAATAAATGTAAAGAGAGAGAACTGGTGAACTGGGACAAGTATCCTACCACTACTTATGTCGTCGAGACGAGTCGTCACCCCGAATAAAGGACCAGTGACTTTTGAGCGAGACTCAGGACAGTCCATCGAAAAGTAAGGAGGAGAACACAGACGACGTCGAGGAAAGAGAACCCAGGTGGCACAAGGAAGATAACCGAAAGTCAGGTACTCAGAGGGAGAAAGAAGGATTCGTCTTGGTTTCGGGTCAGGACAAAAGTGATCTCTACAAAATACAGGATTAATCCTTAAAAAAAAAAGAACATCCTTCATTATATGATACCAACAAAAATAAACGTATCACAAGAAAAGGGGAAGAGAGAGAATTATTGAACTGATTATTTCTCTTTCATTTTTCTTGTGGTACGTTTATTTTTGTCGGTATCATATAAGTCAGTCAAGTCAACGAGTCACAAAAGCTGGGGTACGTAACGTCGTGTGGTCCGGAGGGACAGGCAGTGGCTGAGGGCCTCAAGTGAGTTTAAGTACAGGTAGCTCAGCCACTACGGTAGGTCGGTACAGTAGGAGACAGTAGGGGAAGAGGAGGACAGGGGTTAGGGAGGGTCGTAGTCTCAGAAAAGGTTACTCAGTTGAGAAGCGTACTACACCGGTTTAATGGTCTCAAAGTCGAAATCGAAGTCAGGAAGGTTACTTGTGGGTCCTGACTAGAGGAAATCTTACCTGACCAACCTGGAGGAACGTCAGGTCGTCTAAGAGGTCTCAGAAGAGGTTGTGGTGTCAAGTTTTCGTAGTTAAGAAACCGTGAGTCGAAAGAAGTGTCAGGTTGAGAATGTAGATATGTCCTGGTGACCTTTTTGGTCTCGGAACTACTACCTGGAAACAACTGTTTCATTACAGAGACGAAAAGTTATACGATAGATCCAACCAGTATTGAAAGGAAGGTTCCTCATTCGCAGA
Organism: Capra ibex; assembly: GCA_006410555.1. NCBI lineage: Eukaryota > Metazoa > Chordata > Mammalia > Artiodactyla > Bovidae > Capra > Capra ibex. Next base: position 5,213,490 of record SJYO01048061.1, on the reverse strand, counting down.
AAATTAAAGCACCGACGTCAGTGGTAGACGTCACTAAAACCTCGGGTCTTTTTATGTCAGACTGTGACAAAGGTGGCAAAGGGGTAGATAAAGGGTACTTCACTACCCTGGTTTACGGTACTAGAATCAAGAGACTTACAACTCGAAATTCGGTTGAAAAAGTGAGAGGAGAAAGTAAAAGTAGTTCTCCGAAAAATCAAGGAGAAGTGAAAGACGGTATTCCCACCACAGTCGACGTATAGACTCAATTAACTATAAAGAGGACCGTTAGAACTAAGGTCGAACACAAAGGAAGTCGGGTCACAAAGAGAACTACATGAGACGTATATTCAATTTATTCGTCCCACTGTTATATGTCGGAACTGCATGAGGAAAAGGATAAACCTTCGTCAGACAAGGTACAGGTCAAGATTGACAACGAAGGACTGGACGTATGTCCAAAGAGTTCTCCGTCCAGTCCACCAGACCATAAGGGTGGAGAAAGTCTTAAAAGGTGTCAAATAACACTAGGTGTGTCACTTTCCGAAACCGTATCAGTTATTTCGTCTTTATCTACAAAAAGAACTTGAGAGAACGAAAAAACTACTAGGTTACCTACAACCGTTAAACTAGAGACCAAGGGACGGAAAAGATTTTGGTCGAACTTGTAAACCTTCGAGTGCCAAGTACATAACGACTTCGGACCGAACCTGTTAAAACTCGTAATGAAATGATCACACACTTTACTCACGTTAACACACCATCAAACTCGTAAGAAACCGTAACGGAAAGAAACCCTAACCTTACTTTTGACTGGAAAAGGTCAGGACACCGGTGACGACTCAAAAGGTTTAAACGACCGTATAACTCACGGTGTGAAACTGTCGTAGTAGAAAGTCCTAAACTTTATCGAGTTGACCTTAAGGTAGTGGAGGTGATCGAAACAAGCATCACTATAAAAGATTCCGGGTGAACTGAAGTGTAAGGTCCTACAGACCGAGATCCACTCACTAGTGTGGTAGCACTAATAGACCCAGCATTTGTAGAAAAAACATGTCAAGAGGACACATAAGAACGGTGGAGAAGAATTATAGAAGACGAAGACAATCCAGGTATGGTAAAGACAGGAAATACCTCGGGTAGAAACGTACTTTACAAGGGAACCATAGAGATTAAAAGAACTTCTCTAGAGAACAGAAAGGGTAAGACAACAAAAGGAGATAAAGAAACGTAACCAGAGACTCCTTCCGAAAGAATAGAGAGGAACGATTAGAACCCTTGAGAGGTAAGTCCACGAATATAGAAAGGATAAGAGGAAACGAAAACTGAAGAGAAGAAAAGTGTCGATAAACATTCCGGAGGAGTCTGTCGATAAAACGTAAAGAAAAGGTACCCCTACCAGAACTAGGGACAGAGGACATGTCACAGTACTTGGAGTCAGGTATCAAGTAGTCCGTGAGAATAGTCTAGATCAGGGAATTTAGATAAAGAGTGAAGGTGACATATTAGTATTCCCTAAACTAAATCCAGTATGGACTTACCAGACCACCAAAAGGGATGAAAAAACTAATCGAGGATGGCTTTTTTTTTTTTTAGGATTAATCCCTTACCGTTGGGTGAGGTCATAAGAACGGACCTCTTAAGGGTACCTGTCTCTTCGGACCGCCTGATGTCAGGTCCCCAACGTTTCTCAACCTGTGCTGACTCGTTGATTCATGTAATAGGTGGAACCCGAAGGGGTCACCGAGTCGTCATTTCTTAGAGGGACGTTACGTCCTCTGGGTCCTCTGCACTTAAGTCAGAGACCCAGACCTTCTAGGGGACTACCTCCCGTACCGTTGGGAGAGGTCATAAGACGGACCTCTTAGCGTACCTGTCTCCTCGGACCGCCCGGGTCAGGTATCCCAACGTTTCTCAGTCTGTGCTGATTTAACTGAATCGGGTAATAGACGGAAAAGGTGGCAAAGGGTAAGAGTCGAATACCGTCATAGTCAAATTCAGTCTTGGACGGAATTTAGTTCGATGAAATTTTTACATAAAGACACCTTAAAATTATTCATGTTGGATTATTTCTTATAGTATTTATTATTAACTGGGGTTGTAAAAACTTCACACGAAACACCTTGTGTGACCATGACACACCCCGACGAATTTATAAAAAAAAATTAATTTTTAAAATTTGGGGTTTAATATAACAAGTCAAATAAAAAAGATCGAAATAACTCTATGTCAACTGTTTTTAAAATATACAAATATAGTAAACACTACAAAACAGTATACGTATGTACCACTTGACTAATGACGCCAGTTTCATTAATTGTATGGTTGTGGAGTATCAGTAGAAAAAACACACACACCTTTGTAAGTTCTAGATGATCGGTCAAAGTTCATATGTTATGTCATAATAATGGATAACAGGGTACGACATGTAACGAATTTAAAATTGGGAGTAAATTTGATATTTACTTTTAATAACAATAAAAATAACAACAAGTCAACGAGTCAGTACAGGTTGAGATACACTGGGGGACGTGACGAATATATTTAGTACTAAGGGAAAGGGTCTGTAAAAAGAATTCTAAAAATACAATGTAACGGTGACAATAGTCTGTAAAAGGTTACGAATACAGTGGAATCAGGGAACTTACATCGTACTATGTCACCTTTCTCGTGTTATAATCAACAAAAAATTTCTAACTACTACGTTCAATCATGAAGGTCAGAATACCTGGGACGTTGTTCCTTTACATTGAGAAACAATTTAAATAATTGAAAAACAAAGATTCTGAATCACCCGTACCAGAAGTAACATCTTTTAAACCCTTTATTTTCCTTCTTGTATCTTAAGGTCAAGCGACACGGTGACTCTCAAGTAGGGACAAATGTAGAAGTCAAGTCAGCGAGTCAACACAGGCTGAGAACGCTGGGGTACTTGGCGTCGTACGGTCCGGAGGGACAGGTAGTGGTCGAGGGCCTCAGGTGGGTTTGGGTATAGAACCACAAGACATTTAAAAAGGTAAACATACATGTATTTGTATAAATTTTCGTTTTAACCTAGATATATGTCAAAGTACAAGACTAAAAAAGTAAATCGGAATTTATTTAAACGGGGTAGTAATTATTGTAACAATTAGTACAAGTTTCGACTGAAAATTACAACAAAAACAGAACGGAATTACTGTTTTGACTTTTTATGAACGACGGTTTTTTAAGTGTTTAATGTGCTCATTACATTACATCTTTCCTTATCAGTGTATAAGGAGGTCGATTTACTGATAATGACTATCAAATTACGAGTAAGAAAATCTCAAAAAAGATACGTTCCAGAATTGGATAAGTAAGAAAGAGAGCCTGTGTATGTGCGTGTCTTTTAGTATTGTTATCGATACAAATGTAACAATAATAACGTATAAGTAATAGGGGACCTCCTCCTTTACCGTTGGGTGAGGTAATAAGAACGGAGTACCTGTCTCCTCGGATCACCCGATGTTAGGTGCCCTGTCGTTTCTCATCCTGCACTGGCTCGTGTGTGTGACTGTGTGTAAGCGACAACTCGGTTCCACACACTGTCCTCATCATCTTCTTTTATCGCGGGACCCAGGATTTTGGACACGATGAAGTCCCGCAGAGGATTAAAGAAAGCGATAAAGAAGGGATGAATTAAAGTGGGAGTCGATGACGACGAAGAACTGGGAACGTAGTAAAAGAAGAACCTTCAGAAGACAAAAGAGGGGGACCGGAGGGAGGACGTCATTTGCAAAACCACGTCTCCTGTGTCCCACTTGAAAGGTCTACGAGTGAACCGGTAAGAACACGTATGACTCTCTGACCTAAGGATTCATCGACCACACCCAAAGGAGAAATAAACACCCAACCAGAAACAGGGGTCCTCCGTGCATGGAGGAGGCGTCCCGACGGACGTCCGGGACAAGTCCACACGTCTCGAACACTGATCCGACGTCTCCACCCCTCGTCCTCCTTTAGGGGCGGACGACCGACCGACCCCCCGAGTCGAGACACATTGAGAGTGAGACTCATTCCGACGGGAAAGAGAATGGTAGGTGGGGGAGGGTGACTAGACACAAGGGGTCCGACCGTGGAGGACCCCCTCAGACTTCTATGGACGCGAGAAAAACTCAGGAAGAGTCGGGAATCTGTGGAGTCGCAGGAGGGTTCATGTAACGGTGAAAGAAGTCTCCCGTAAAGAACTTAAAATAAAACCCCCGGTTCGGAAAAGAGGACGGTCCCTCTTTTTTACGGTCTACTTACTGACACACACTCTTTTACACTCACACGGACCCCCACCCCAAAACACCTTCCCGGTGGGTGGACAGTGCCGTTCCGTCCGTACACACGGCAAAGATACCCCTACCAAAATGTGTCCTACACCCGAGGTGTGGTTCCCGGTAACTCTGTTTGCACTCCATTATTAAGGGAACAGTCAAGAAAGAGGAGAACTGACATTGTCTCTCTTTCAGAGTCAGTCCACGATCAGACTGGACGGAACGACAATCGTCGGTCAAAGGACGACACCGGACCTCTCGTTCTCCGTCCGGGGGAGAAAGACAGTCGTCGTCACAATCTTAAAGTATTTCACACGAGTGAAAATATCAATAGTTAGTGGACGACTTCTGTCACACCGTGAGTAAAACGTTACTGACATCACTATATTTCGACGAAAATTTTATGTAACTAAATTGACTTAGTATCATTCCACTCAACTTCACAATTTATTGTCTCACCCATCGTGACCCTATATCGTTTTGATTACCACGGTTTCACCTTTATTAACTTCGAACTCCTGATGATATCTAATAAGACTACCTATCAAGACAAACGTGTAACGAAGAAGGGTCCAGAACCAGAAATGACCAACGAGGGACCTGCTGAAACTTTCCTCTAAACGGAGACCACAAGACTCCGGGAGAATGAAGTCATACTGAATCCTTCCCTCCTTTTTACCTGTCCATAGCCTCAGACAGTAGAACTTGACCACAAAACAGACCTCGACAGAAAAACCAAAGTAACGAAAGTAGGTCAAGACTTAGGTGAATCTTGTGTACAATCACAGATATTTCAAACTCGCCCACGAAACACGGGGACGACCGGACGGTCAGAGTCGTGGTCACCCAATCCTACAAGTCATCGTAGAGATGTGCGTTCACCTAGTCCACGACTTTCCGACACACACGTTCAGGTCTGAATTTTCTGAAAGACGAACGAAGAGATAAAATAAAATTTAATTAAATAAAATAAACCTCCGACTAATGAAATGTTATAACATCACCAAAAACGGTATGTAACTGAACTCAGTATCTGAAAGGGTGGTCTGTCCTCACCTTCTCCAAGAAGCCTAGTAGTTTGAACTTTTAGTCAGAACCCAAAGAGACGGAACGTCTATACACAAACCAAACACAGAGGGCGCGGGGTGGGACATCTGGTCAAAATACCTGCAGAAACAACCCTACCAGTGGTCTTCCGTGAGTGACAGGAGGTGAACCAGTGACTCCCAGATAAAAGTAGTCCAAAGGAAGGTCCTCTGAATATCAGGACTTGTCATTTCGTTCCACCTACGACTTCTGTTGGGAGGGTCTCGGTGTCCAAAGACGGAAAAGTACCTGAAGGTGTGTAATCGAATTGGGGAAAAGCTACTTTTTCAAATTCACTGAAGTATTTCGTGGTTCAGTGGGGTAAGAACCCCCTGGGGACTCTTCAAATGGTTTATCAATTCATCAGTCTTTATCCTTTTGGTTTGACCATCCTATACCGCCGGTGAGGAGGGTCGCCACGCTTGGTGTGGCCCCGAAAACCGCTCACACGACACTGTACCACTGAACACCCTTATCCGTCCCAACGACGGAAAAGCAACGGGAGTAGGGGTGGGGGACGTCGTGAGCAGCCGACGCTACGAGACATTGTCGGGTGTACCGATGTGAAACGTTCTGGACACCAATCACAGAAGTCATGGATTTTCTACGTATAAAAATAAGTCCATCCTAAGTGTATTGTATTTTCAGTGGTAAAATTGGTAAACTTCCACATGGCGACAAACGAAGGCCGGGTAAATGTGACAACACGCCACCAGTCAGAAATTAAAACCTGACAAAGATAGCGGGGGATTTCTTCGTGTCGAGGCTGATTCGTCGGGGAGGGTAAGGTGGGGGGGTGGGGGTGGGGCATTAGGTGAAACTAGACGAAAGACAGGGACGTCAAAACTTAAGCCCGTGAGGTACACATACCTTAGTAGCACACCCCGAAAAACAAAGACCGAAAGTGAGTCGCATTTAAAAAGTTTTAAGAAGATATAACATCGGAGACAGTCATCGTACACAGGAAAATACTGACTCATTACCAGAGAAAATACCTACATGAAGTAAGACACATAAGTGGACAACTATTTGTAAACCCAAGAAAGGTGAGAACCGAGAATCCCATACGACACTACTTATAAGTCCAAAAACAAACTTATAGACAAAAGTCAGGAGGACTCATATATTGATCCTCTACTTAACAACCCAGTATACCGATGGGTGAGACCTCTTCCGTTACAGTGGGGGGAATACCTGCCTCCTCGGACCACCCGACCACAGACACCCCAGCGTGACTCAACCTGTGCTGACTTCGCTGAATCGTCGTCGTCGTCGTACCGATGGGTGAGGTCATAAGAACGGACCTCTTGGGGTACCTGTCTCTTCGGCCCACTGGAGGTCAGGTACTCCAGTGTCTCAACCCGTACTGACTCACTGATTGTGGTCCTGTGGTACTATTAAGATACAAATTGAAAGACTCCTTGGTTTTTCCATGTCCACTTCATAATTTTTATCATTATCACTTTTAGGAAAACCTGGTACCTGATCCTATGTTTCTATAGTCTAAAAGAACAATATATAATCTTTTTGGAAACGAAACCTCAGTCCGTCTTGTTCAAGTATAGATTCGGGGAGATGATTGATCGACACTGGAACTCCTTCAATAACTTGGAAAAAATTGGGTAAAAAATGGATTTTGTAAGTCTACTCACGGAGTCCACGACACTCGTAAGTGACTCCCGAAAAAGTCGCGTCACGAACCATACTTCGTGAGGTGTAGGTGACACCATTAAGAAAGTCCTGTCATGTGCCAGTGACATCGGACCACGACGAGTGGCGGTTCCCCTCTACCGACACACGGAGTCAGTGCGGTCTCTCAACTCCCTGGGTTTTCCTTTACGGAGTTTCAAACCACAAAATACAACAGAAAGGGTATCTACGAAACGTAAAAATAAAAATCCAATTACATAACGGATAGTAAGAGTTTTAAACATTGTAGGGATAAACGTTTTCACCTTCCTGGGTAACGTTTCTTCTCTGAACAAAAATTGGAAGGTAAACTAGGGACGAACCCAAGAGGTACCTATTTGGTGAAGGACCAACGTGAGTGTCTCCCCGGTCGTCTAACGATCGCTAAACGGAACAGAACGACACATTCCTAAATTACTGTGAAAAATGACTCAATTATTGATCGATTTGGTTTTAATAAAAAAGATTAAGAATTTTATAAACGTCTTTTTTAATTTTGGAGGGTACTTGTCTAGTGAGTCTCTAATGGTGACAATTATGAAACTGTCTACGAATTTTTTTTTGGGTACATACCTGACCAAAAAATTTTCACAATATATTATTACGACGATCTTTATAAAACGTGAATGATGAATTCTTGTAAAGAGGTTTCGTACTTTATAAAAAGATATTGGATTAAGAATTTTAACTTATAATGAGGTAAAATACCTATCCTGTCAAATAAAAGGACAACCTATCAGTACAAGGATCAAAAAAGTGCCAATGTTTGTTACAACACTACTGACACAAATATGGTTTTTAGAAAAACATATAGGTACTATTAATGAAACCCGATTTAAGGATCTACATCTAAAAAAAATTTTTAGTCTCTAAAATGTATATAAAAATTTTGGAAACTAGGTAAATCGTAAATTATTCGAGTCCTTCGTTGTCAATCTTGACCTGTACTTGTTGTCTGACCAAGGTCTAACCCTTTCCTCATACAGTTCCGACATATAACAGTGGGACGAATAAAGTGAATATTCGTCTCATGTAGTACTCTTTACGACCCGACCTACTTCGTGTTCGACCTTAGTTCTAACGGTCCTCTTCATAGTCATTGGAGTCTATACGTCTACTATGGTGGGAATACCGTCTTTCGTTTCTTCTTGATTTCTCGGAGAACTACTTTCACTTTCTCCTCTCACTTTTTCGACCGAACTTTGAGTTGTAAGTCTTTTGATTCTAGCACCATAGACAATGGTAGTGAAGTACCGTTTATCTACCCCTTCGTTACCTTTGTCACTGTCTGAAATAAAAAAACTCCGAGGTTTTAGTCACGTCCACCACTGACGTGGGTACTTTAATTTTCTGCGAACGAGGAACCTTATTTTCAATACTAGTTAGATCTGTCGTATAACTTTTCGTCTCTGTAATGAAACGGTTGTTTCCGGGTAGATCAGTTCCGATACCAAAAAGGTCAACAGTACACACCTATACTCTCAACCCGATATTTCTTTCGACTCACGGTTTCTTAACTACGAAAACTTGACACCACAACCTCTTCTGAACACTCTCAGGGAACCTGACGTTCCTCTAGGTTGGTCAGGTAGGATTTTCTATAGTCAGGACCCACAAGTAACCTTCCTGACTACAACTTCGACTTTGAGGTCATGAAACAGGTGGACTGTACTTCTTGACTGAGAAACCTTTTCTGGGATGACGACCCTTTTTAACTTCCGTCCTCCTCTTCCCCTGCTGTCTCCTACTCTACCAACCCACCGTAGTGACTGAGTCACCCGTACTCAAGCTCATTTGAGTCCTCAACCACTACCTGTCCCTCCGGACCCACGACGCCAGGCCCTCCAACGTCTCAGTCTGTGCTGACTCGCTGCCTCGACTTCATGGACGGTGAGACACAACGTGGCAGGGTCCGACGGTAGAAAAATATAGAAGTAAGTGCTGAAGTAAATGAAAGCAATGTGTCCCATGGTGAAACTAAAGACAATAATGAAAAAGTACAGAAATAAAGTGAATTTTGGATGGTACCTCTACTGTTAGAGAAACCTGGTACCTCGAGACACCGGTCGGTCTCATCCCTCGTCAAAATAAGCATCGTCAAATAAATAAACAGTCCCAAACATGGACCAGCACGGTGAGGGACCGGTAGCCAGTCTGTGGTACAGAACTTGTCGTAGCGACACGGAAATCGGAGTGGAGAATGAGGTACGTAAACATGTGAGAACAAACCACATTCGACCAGACTAGACCATTTTGAATGAAGAGATAAGAAGGGTACCCGGAAGAAAAGGCACCAGTGAGATCTGAAAACTTCCTACTACCTATTTTTACGAAAGGACAAAGAAGGGACCCACTACAAAGGCTCGACGTAAGTGTTCCGAAGAATCTTTTAGGACGCCCTGAGTCGAGACCTGACATCGAGGGGTCTTATTAGAACAGTGAGTGTCTCCACCGATCGAAGTATTACTTATAAGCATAACTGAGAAGGTACAAAATAAGGGTTATAGGAAGTGGGGACGAAGGACCTTAGTGTAAGGTTTTATTTGATCGAAGGACGAACAGAAACGGAATGAAAATGAAATGTACCTTGAGTCCGATTCAGTAAATACTATTGCTTGTCCATTGAATGACTCAGTGCTAAAAGAGTATAAGATTTAAACTTCTCTCATGATGGATGGAGTATATTAAGAAAGGAAGTGGTTTATGATTTTGGGAGGATAAACGGTCTATGATAGGACCCATGCCTTTATGTCGTTACTTGTTCTGTTTATCCTAGGACGGAAGTACTTAAAATGTAAGACTACTCCCTCTGTCTGTTTCTTCATTTTGAAAGTTTCCTCTTAAAGTTTACCACTTTTAACGATACGTCGCGACGTCAGGTACCCCAGCGTTTCTCAGCCTGTGTTGACTCACTGACTTGACTGACTGACTGCCTTGACTTTATGTCTCAGTACGCCCTTTCGGTGAGACTCCACGACAGACTCTACTCCTGACCCCACTACTCTTGTCCGACCTGCACCCCTCTTGCAAAACTTATCTCCGTCATTGCCCACATTTCCGGGACTCACATCCTGGAAGTCCTTGTTCCAGCAAGTGTATTCCACGACACCTACCCTGAGACATGACGACTCATTAGGTATTTACAACCTATCATAACCATCATTCTAGTCTCGTGTTCTTATCGGACAATAATTTACGGGTTGTCACTCACAGGTCAAAACAGAGCACTCACCTGTTTTTAACCGTAGTATCTTATGCGTCTATTAACATGTCACTTAACATGTACGTTTATCTCAATGCGTCGTGTAAAAAGAAATACAACACTTAATGTAACCAAACGAAACGTAAGGACCAAATTGGAGTGAACCAACACTGATAATAAAAAAAACACATATCGACCTAAGTTGAACGATCATAGAACAACTCTTAAAACGTAGACACAAAGATTCTCTATTAACTAGACAATAAAAGAAAATCACAGAACCAGACAAAAACCACACTCACATCGTAACCGAAGTACTTTACTTAAACCTTCCCAAGAGAGGAAAAGACGTACCACCTACTCAAACACATCTCAACCAAAAGAAAAGGGAAATTCACTAACCATGGAAAGTAGTCACTTCTCCAGTCCGGACCACAAAAGATACAACCTTCTGTAAATCGACACTTAACAAAGTAAAGATATCCAGAAAAGTGCAATAAGTAAAGAAAAACTCACTCGAAACTATCTAACATAAACGGACAAAATAGAATTCAACAGTTTAAACACCGGTTTTACAACAAAGACTATAAGGGTATAATAGGAAATTTTTAACAAATACTATTTTCACGTATGTATTCTAAATTGGTAAGATTGGTAAAATTTCACATACGAGGTCATGTGATTCACGTAAAACGTTACGATATTTGGGGAATAATCCGAGAATGACAGACACCGTAGGCATCACTACGGGGAGAGGACATAAGGATTACGACCAATAACACTAAAGAGAGGGGCGGGGGGGTAGTCAGGAAATCTCCACATAGGTAAAATAACTAGAACAGTTTCTCAATCGAAAATCAAAATAATTAAAAAAAGGGAGATAATATAAAACCAAAAGATCAAGTAACTAAAGACGAGTATTAAGAAAGGTATACGGACCACTCCCAAATCAAACGAACAGAAAAAGATCCAAAAAATTTCGAACATCGGAAACAGTAATAAACTCTGGAAAAGAAAAGGACATATTTGTAAATGACAATATTTAAAGGAATGAAACAAACGATGGGTGTCTAAAACGAACCGAAATAAAAAAATAAGATAATTGTATATAAGATAAAATGGAATACTGAGGGAGAAACTGCGTCTATAATAAATCTTCATACAACAAATTAAAAGTTCATGTCAACTGGGAACTTGTTGTACGCCCAATCCTTGTGACTGGGGACACTTCAACTTTTAGGTCCAAATTCAGATATCAGTCGGGAAGTATAGGTACCAAGACGTAGACACCTAAGTGGGTTGGTACCTAGAACATCACGGCATAATACATTAATAACCCCTTTTTTTTAGTGTATCCACTTGGGAACTTCAAGTCTGGACATAACAAGTTCCCAGTTGACATAAACCCTCTAAAAGGTAGGTAGAAAGACAACAACTAAAGATCAAAATTAAAACAACATCAGTCCCTTGTATGAAACATACTAAAATTAAAGAAATTTAAATAACTCTATACAAAATACCGGGTCTTATACAAACAAGATAGAACTCCTTACAAGGTATACGTAAACTTTTTTTTTACACATTAAAAGATAACAACCCACCCCACAAGACATTTACAGTTAGTCCAGTGTAACTAACTATGACAAAAAGTTCAGAAGACATAAGAATGACTAACTATTTTATCGCATAACGTCACACCCACAGAATTTGTTGGCTTCAAATAAACGAGTGTCCAGTCCTCCGACCTTCGGGTTCTACTTTCCCAACCGCTCCGGAAAGAGGAACCGAACACTACCGACAGAAGAGGGACACACAAGTGCACCAGAAAGGAGACATACACGTCGGGACGGGACCGCGGAGAAGGAAGAGAATATTCCTGTCTAACCTAATCCCTGTGTGGAATTACTGGAGTAAATTGGAATTTAATGGAGAAATTTCTGGGAAATAGAAGTCAAGTCAAATCAGCGATTCACATAGGAGATTCAGCATATGAGAAACGCTGGGGTACTTAGGGTCGTGTGGTCCGGAGGGACAGGTAGTGATTGAGGGCCTCAAGTGAGTTTGAGTCCAGGTAGCTCAGGCACTACGGTAGGTCGGTAGAGTAGGAGACAACAGGGAAAAAGAAGGACGAGGGTTAGGGAGGGTCGTAGTCTCAGAAAAGGTTACTCAGTTGAGAAGTGTACTCCACCGGTTTCATGACCTCAAAGTCGAAATCGTAGTAAGGAAGGTTTCTTTAGGGTTCCGACTAGAGGAAGTCTTACCTGACCAACCTAGAGGAACGTCAGATTCCCTGAGAGTTCTCAGAAGAGGTTGTAGCGTCAAGTTTTCGTAGTTAAGAAGTCACGAGTCGAAAGAAGTGTCAGGTTGAGAGTGTAGGTATGTACTGGTGACCTTTTTGGTATCCGAACTGATCTACCTGGAATCAGTCGATTCATTACAGAGACGAAAACTTATACGATAGATCCAACCAGTATTGAAAGGAAGGTTCCTCATTCGTAGAAAATTAAAGTAAATTGGAATTTAATGGAGAAATTTCTGGGAAAGAAAATTATGTCACCTCAACCACCACTCTCGAAGTTGTGACTTAGACCTCCTCCCGTCACCTGTAAAACCAGGTACTGTGACTAAAGGACAGATGACACAGTGACTAACGACTCTGTCCTCTCGACTTCAAAGGATGATATTAACACCTAAATAGACAAAGATATTCAAAAACGAATTACATAAAACTTCACAAAAGAGTCGAGAGTTTAAGACACTAAGTAACACATGAGGAGAGGTACAAAATAATACTTTTTAAAGTTTGTACGACTTTTCAACTTACCAATATTATTTGTGGCATATGGATGGTGAATCTAAGATGTCCATTGTAAAACATGTAAACAAGATAATTTATAGACAAAAGACAAAGTAGTTAAACAGAATAAAAAAACTACTGAAGTTTTATTCAACATTAGTGAATAAAGATTTGTGAATGTACATGTACAACAATTGATCTTAAATTAGTGACAAGTTCAAGAAAAAAAAGGGATATTTCATTTGAAGTATACCACTTTACATGTCCAGAACTCATTTAGAACGACATATATCATTATGACATATGAAAGGGACACTACATCCTGAAGAACCTGTTAACACATAATAGAACATCGAAAGGAGTAACCAAAAAACCCTGGAGTAAAAACGAGTGAATTCTCATCTTGACTTGCCAAGAGACTAAATTCGTGAGCCTAGACATAAAAATCACCAAATCAGGATCTGTCTTACTTTTACCAACTTTGTTATCCTAGTCAATAATTCAGTCATTTATTGAATAAATGAAAGTCAGAAATAAAAATTAACACCATTTTGTATGTATTGTATTTTAAACGGTAGAAGTGGTAAAAAACCACATACCAAGACACCGTAATTCGTGCAAGTGTAACGACACGTAAATGGAGATCTTGAGAAAAGTAGAACGTTTTGACTTTGAGACATGGGTAATTTGTCGAGGGATAAGAAGGGAGGGGGGTCGGGGAGCTTTGGCGGTAAGACGAAGGACAGAGACTTAAACTGATGAATCTATCGAGTACATTTACCTTAGTATGAATGGTAAAACACACACGAATAGTAAAACACACACTAAATAAAGAAAGTCGTGTTACAGGTTTTTCAAATAGGTACAACATCGTACACTCCTAAAGGAAGGAAAATTTCTGACTTATATTAACTAATATAAGGTAATATACCTATATGACGTAAAATAAATAGGTGAATAGGTGGTACCTACAATCCAACGAAAGTGGTCATCAATCACTCAGAGAATATGTAATCAGTGGGAAGTCGTGTGTTTGTACATAACTGACGGAAATACCTGGACTAGGACGTTATCCGCACTCCCTATGACGTCGTCACTTGTGTATCTGTTTTAGAGACGGAAGTTCTTCGAATATGAGCTCCACCCTCCCCCCAAGTCCCACCCCTGGTGTACCTGTGGGTACCGACTAAGTACAGTCACATACCGTTTTTGGTGATGTTACAACATTTCATTAATCGGGGGTTAATTTATTAACTTTTTTTTTTTTCTTCGAATATAAGATCACCCCTGACTCCTACGCTCTACCCGTCATGGGTTTCTTTACATAAAGAACTAAGGTTTAACATTAAAAAGAGTGTAAAATCACAAAGATCGGAACCCAACATAAAATGTTAACCACGGTAGAATCTTAATGTAAACTGTCACAAAGAAAAAATCATTGTGGATTTTATTACCACATAGAATGTCAGTCAAACTTAGTATCTAAACTACTTAGTGATAAATTATTCAGTGAACAACCATTCACGATACTTTTTTATTTGATCTTGTTTCCTCTCTGTCTTAGTGTACCCCACCGGCGTCTATTCTACTGTAAACTCGTCTCACACACAAGTCATATCCATAAAAAAAGTATCGTCCTGAAGGATGGACTTCCGGTATCACACAACCAATGGTGAGACAAGAGTGACACCTGATCATTGTTGAATACCTGACCAACCACTGAAACTCACCGTGACCGTCTCTCCGATCTCGGAACCATCCACCCCACCGTCACCCGAATCTCTCTGAGACGTTCTACCCACATCTAGAACGTCCGTTCAATTCCCGCTTCCACTGTCCTAAAGGGTCGGATCCTTGACCGTTGCAAAGAGGATGGTGAGTGTTGTCTTTGAAACCGCCGTAGAAACTAAAGAGGTAAACGGGTACGGAATATGGGGTAATTGGTCGTTTAGGACGAACGACATGGAAGTTTTGTATGCGGTCAAGACTGGTGAAAGTGATGGGGTTGGGTTTAGTGGGACCAGGTCCGACACTAGTAGAGAACAGACCTAATAGTACCACCGGAGGAATGACCAGAGTGAAGAACAGGTGAACGGAAGGACACCCCATATCGTCGGTTTCGCTAGAAAACTTTTGTGCAGACTAGCACAATAGTAGAGGAATCGGAGGGGGTCTCGTAGGACGGTGAGAGGCTCCTTTCCCATTTCAGGAACACCGGAGATTCCCGAGAGGTGACAAACGAGGAGTTGAAGAGACCCGAATATAGGACGGACAGACGAGACGTCCGTAAGACGAGAACCGGTAGGACCGTCGGAATGAAGTCGCATACCTCGCACAAAGACAGAGTGTCGGGAACCCGAACAGAAAGGGAGACGGTCTTTGTGACGAGGGGTCCGTGGACGGCCGGGGTGTAGGGGTCCGCAGACGAGTATGGAGTGGAACAGTCTTCCCGGAACATTCGTGGGACAAGAGAGGGGCTGTCGTGACAAAGGGGAAGGTGGTCCCGTCCGATCAATCAATCCGACGTCGTCGGTTGTCGAAATTTTGCAGTCCCCAGACGTTGGTGTTCGAAACAAAGAGTGACTACCGGAGGGAGAGAGCACTCAGTGGACCCTCCTGGACAGGGTGGGACAGAAGGTACGACCCTAGGCCGAGTATCGGCTCGGAGGTAGAACTCGTGACCGGGTCCCAATTCCTGTCAGTGACCGACAGGCCACAAACGGACCCTCACTGCAGATAGTACAACCGGTTTCACCCAGTGTAGCGGTACAGGGTGAAGTCAGTCCCCGCCCACACCCACCCGTCGTCAGGACAGAGAATGGACCTTTATCTCGTCCTTCAGGTACCATCCAGTGTGTCGGAGCGAGAAATGGGACGAATTAAAAGGGTATCGTAAATAAAGACAGTACTATACATAAATCGAGTGAAACACATAAAAGAAAAGAGGCGAAAGATCTGACATTCGTGGTGTCCCCTCCTCGAAACAGGTAGTAGACGATGACATTGGGTCCCGGAGCCCCACTACGTACCAGGGGTCGTCGTCCTCGAACAAGTGACATCTCTATACTCACTCCTGTGGTCTCGTCTGACAGGTGAATAAGTATACCACTGTACATTCGGTGACGTCCTTCCAATGACCTCTTTTCGTCATCGCAACGACGAGGCACCTCCACAGACAAACTCTAGACTCTGGACTTGGATGTCACCAAGGATGTCCGACGTTCCTTCTTCGTCCTTATTTAACACCCCGGGTAAAGTGTTCGTATCTACTTCAGGTCCCAGTTCTTCCTTGGGAAGTTCGACGTGGAAATAGTGGGTACGAGGTAGGAGTCAAGACAGACTTACCATTCCCTCCTCGAACGGCGTCAGTAGTGGACCCTACCACTAACACCACCAACCTCGTCAAAAGGGACGCAAGTAAGAAATCAAGTAAATGAAGAGTATCCTGAAGACTCCCTCGAAGAGAATAGAGGTAAAGTGTTCACTCCTCTTGACGCCAACTTTATCGCGAGCTATCTTAACCAGTCCGAGTGTCGACACACGAAGGGACATGCAAACTCAAGGACCCGCCACCCCCGAGGCAAAAGATCCCCCACCCCTCGAGACAATCGAAATAAGGGACCTCGGAACTAACGTAGAACCACCACCTCCGTCATACGTCGCTGAAATGGGCACCAAACTCAAATCGACAACCATTCTGGAATGGTCTCTCCTTTATCAACCCGATAAAAATATATACATTTGTTCACGCCATTGGTGTGGTGGTTGACACTGGTCACCTAAGTAAGGGTCCCTTAAATAATACTTATGGCAACTTCACGTGGAGTGTACTAGACTCTTACAGGGAAAACCACTGTGAAAGGACACCAGAACTCACAACTACTAGACCTATAAAGTAAGGGAGTTCCTCGACACGATCCCAAATATCGGTCGAAAGTCTTCGTATATCTTCTCTTAGTATAATTTCTAAGAAGGAACCCTTGGAAATTACATCAGTCCTTCCGTTTCAAGGTCTTGGACTGACCATTTCATAATAGACCTCTGCCCACGTCCCACCCCCTTTTCGGGGGGGGATTTCACCCTCTCTGACTAACCTTCCTTCACCTTTGGCTCGACAGCAAACTTCCGACGTACTCTAAGTCTGTTCCGAGGTCCCCACGGATAACACCTTTTAGAGTCGTCCGGTGACGTCAGTAGGCACAATCGTGAAAATTGGCGAAGAATTTAAAGGGACCACCGAGTCTACCATTTCTTAGGTGGATGTTACGTCCTCTGGACCCAAGCTAAGGATCCAGTCCTTCTAGGGGACCTCTTCCCTTCCCGTTGGGTGAGGTCATAACAACGGACCTCTTAGGGTACCTGTCTCCTCGGCACACCCGACGCCAGGCACCCTAACGTCTTAGCCTGTGTTGACTCGTTGAATTTAAAGAATTTTATTTACAAAGACACTTAGGGTCAGTGCGAGTTCTCGACTGACCAGTCAAACTATCTTTCGTACGGAGAGACAAAGAAATGGGAAGCCACCGACGAAAAGGCTTTCCATCAGGTACTTTCATTTGAACTAAACCAAAGTATATTTTTGGTCTACTGTTGCTTCGGGGTAGTCGTCTAAGGTACGTAAAGGGTCGTGGGATACTAGTAAATGGAGACGTCCTACTATAAAACTTTTACATACAAATTATTCTTAATTTAAGCTCTCGTACACTTGAAAACAGAAATAAGATTAAGTTTTCTTCACTTAAGAGAACGAAAAGTGAGGATACCAGAAATCTTAGAATCCCTGTCCGCAAGACTTTCGGCACAACAAAAGGGGGGTCTGTTCCGTGGACACAGGTTCTCAGAAGATGACCAGGGGTCGTGGGACAGGGAGGACGACCGGGAGCAGGACGGCGTGACAGTCTCCAAGAAGGACATGCTGGAGGTCCGACAGTTCCTGCTGAAGGTCCACTCGCGACGAGGTGACCGGGGTCCTCTCCTCTGTCGTTCGGAGAACAGAGGCTAAACGGGAGGAAAGACGGTCAGAGTCACAGAGTATCGGAGAGTCAAACATTCTTTATAAATAATGATAGGGCAATTGTTCAGTGAAAAGGTCAACATAAATAACTATTAAAAGTCGTTTCGTCTAATATTACTTTGTCAACCATAAAGGTCAAAGGAAAACGTGAAAAGTTGAAGTGGAAAATGATACCTTTACGCTAAAAATTAAAGTTCTCTAAATTTGTCACAATTCAGACAAAACAACCACACTAATCAAACGTATGAATTGTAAACGTCTTTGAACGGAGTCAAACTCGTAGACAATCTACACGATTCGAGAGAGTCGAGATCGTCTAACACTCAAACACTTAAAGAAAATACCACCACCAATTTAGTTATCCTTCAAAGAGAACCTAAAAACGAGGTGAGAGGGGTTTAGAGATGCATAAGTTGTGGGTCCTTTGAGAGTCTCCGGACAGGAAAATTGCCAAAATACCTCTAAATAACACGTCCACACCATTCAACGAAGTCAGTACAGACTGACGCTAGGACACCTGACATCGGACGGTCCGAGGAGACAGGTACCCCCAAGAGGTCCGTTCTTATGACCTCACCCAACGGTACGGGAGGAGGTCCCGTAATGTGTCCGTCCTAACTAATGCAGTGTCCGGTAGACAATCAACTGGGTGGAAGGTCGAGGAGATGGAGGGACTCCAGTCCCGCACCCTGACTTCCAAGGTTGGAAGATTAGTGTCTCATCCAAAGGACCTTCGGTCAGGGGTAAGAATCCACGAAGGTTTTCAGTGGAGTAATTAGACTGTTTTCTGTGGCACTACCGAAAGAAGTGAAACCTTTAAGGTTCCCGAAGTTCCCAAGACACGATCTTTGTTCCCGTTTCTGGTTTGTATATAAAAATTTACACACACACACACACACGTGCACGTAGAGTCAGTATAGGTCGCGAAACGTCGGGGTACCGGAAATAACATCGGGTGGTCAGAGGACCTCTCGCCCAACGGCAAAGGAAGAGGTCCCCTAGAAGGACTGGGTCCCTCGTTTGAAATCAGAGAACGTAGAGGACGTGACCGTACACCTAAGAAATGGTCGACTCGGTGGTCCCTTCGGGGTAAAGATTAAATATTTAGTGTCATAGTGTCTCACAATCACGTTTAATACCAATATTAGACGGTAGAAAAGAAACAATTTAAGAACTAATCGGTAAAATTCGTACTATCAGGTAAGAAAAGGATTTTTTACAAAATTAAAAAGTAAATAAACAAAAATCCCCGCAAAGAGATCAACGTCGCTCACCCCCGAGAGAGGGCGACGTCAAGAGCCCGACGCGCAACGTCGCCGAAGAGAGCGACCCCTCGTCCCCGAGACCCCGCGTCCCCGTCAAGAACCCGACGCGCAACGTCGCCGAAGAGAACGACCCCTCGTCTGCGAGACCCCGCGCCCCCGTCAAGAACCCGACGCGCAACGTCGCCGAAGAGAACGACCCCTCGTCCCCGAGACCCCGCGCCCCCGAAGGCAGTAACGTCGAACGTCGGAGTCACCAACACCACGTGACCGAATCAACGAAGTTCCGTACACCCCAGAAGGACCTAATCTTTAACTTGAGTGGAGAGGACGTAACCGTCCACACAATGAGGTAAGAACTCGCGCTGTGAAAAAGAAGTATTCCTACAGTAATTACGGCAACGAGTCCACCCGAAGTGGTCCAGGGATACTGACTCAATAAATAGATGTGATGACGAAAGACACCCTTATAGCATCTCGAAGGCAATACTAAAGTCAACGATATTACCTTACTAAGAATTGGGACAGGTACGTCATCTTAGTGGATGTATTGGAAAAAAGAAAGAACTACGGGTCTGGAACGGGATCTGTCGGCTCAGTCTCCGGATTCTCAACCACATGAAAAATCTTTCTAGGGGTTCCCTAAGATCGTAGACCGGTCGGGACTCTTTGTGACGACAATTCCCTCACAGTCCCGGGACACCGGGGCTCAACCGTGGAAAGACTAGTACCCCACCATAATGAAACCAAGTAGACCGATTCAACCGTGGTCAGGGTAAAAGGACCTGGTGAAACACCCGTAGACACGAGATCTCGACCCTGGACGGACCCACCTCTTGTTGCTAGGAGACAGGTTCTCACTCTTATCGGGGTGAGAGGACGGTCTTTGAGGATCTCGACGATGTCTCTACCTCTCAAAGTCAAGACGGAACCATTTAGACTCGAATCTCACAATTTTTATTCGTCAGACTTTATTTGTACTATTTAAACGATTACATCTCTGGGGGTCGTCTCGAATGAGTATAAACAATAAGAAAAAATTAAGGAGTAGATATCTAGACCTCCAACTAAAGACCTTCTTATTAAACGGAACTAGACTTTCTATGAAAGACGTCATCAGACGAATAAATATTAAAATCCTATAAACTTTCTTCTATACCTTCGTCTTTTAAACGTCATTCAAAAATACATAAAAGGGAAACAATGAAGCCAATGTCCCTTTTCTATGAACAAAAGAATAAAAATTCATCAAAACATTCGAACCACAATAAAAATTGTCAACAGAAAAATAATGTATTAGGAGACAGACTGAACCTCGTACCTGTAATTGGTTTATTTTTAAACTTTAACTTCGGGAATCGTATTATTTTATTATTATTACCACTTTCATCTATTATTATAGTCACGTTCACCCGTTATTGGTGAAATTAATCCTGAAAATTATGTGAAGAATAGTGAATTAAACGAATTACCAAACACGTAATGAACATTTTTATTTAGTGTGATATTTATAGAAAAGAAGTTGTATGAATCTTTAATACCTTCAATTATTGTAAACTAGTTATGCCAAAATTAGGGAGTAAAACTTTTCAGACAACCTTGTTTTTCTTTGAAATTTTTTTATACACATTTGGACTCAACCAAAATTAACTTATTTCCAATAAAAATCTTCTGAGAAGGGAGATTACAAGAAGGACAAAACAAAAATCAGGAAAAACGACCCGAGGACCCAAAACAGTCGCGACCCACTGAAGTAGGAACAACTTCGACACGCCGTAAGGAAACCACAGTGATACCGGTCCTTAAACGGAAGACCTAACATTCATCGAGGATTTCTAATCGAATTAAGTATTGATACATTTAGACTAAATTTCGTAATAACATGTACTTTCAGTCATTTTATTATAAAATTCGAAAATCTACATCATTTTTAACTAAAAGATACAGTTTTTAGGTCAAATATGTATGTAAAAGTAATACAAGAACTTCGTCTATTCTATCTCGACTTTTTATCTAAAATAAGAATCAGAAAAAAAGTCGAAAGTTCAGAGTACAAAATCTCTTAAAATTTACTTAAAAGACAAGACCAGGACTTCTATCTTAACAAAAGTATCAATTTAAAGTAGAAACATTGAAATTGATGGATTTGTGTTTTTATGTTGTAAATTAATCTAAGTCAATCCTTTGTCTTAATTAAACAGACTTCAATCCGAAGACTTCTTACTACGAAAACATTTTACCATAACAAATATTTAAAGGTGGTTTTTTTTTTTCTTTTAGTCATATATCCAATGCTGAAACACTCGTTAGACGTTGCCCGTCGGATTGAACATCTCACAAACACGAAAGCATAACACAACCGGAAGAAATTTTTGTTTTACTTTTTTGTACATAATCAAACACTTTATTGATCGTCGTTCCTCGTCTCAACAATTGTATATGTTTACTATAACTTTGTAGAGACTTACTTCAAAGACTCCGACATAAATTCTCTACTCTATGATACTTTATTTCTGTGGTATATAATTTTAAAGTACACATGATTAAATTCGGAATAAAATTAAAAGTCACACACAAAAACTCTTGATAATCCGATACGTTCATAGAACTAGGTCGAAGTGAAACCTAGACATAAAAATTTTATGTCGATCACTAGATTATCGCGAGTGTGAATGCAGTAATTATGAATTGTCAATATCACCTGAATGACTTAATAACCGTACTCACAGCTAAAAATCAACAGACTACTTACAAATTAAGACTTATCAGAAAATCACCTCTGTCTATTTCAAGACAGAGTATTAATGCGTCAAAAACTCGAAGTACCCAACACTGACATCAATCTAATTCTTCAAGTTGATAAGACGATAACACCTTCTACCACATCAGTAATCATTACTACGACATAACTAAGTCTTTTATTCGTCGTAATGACTGAGTAATCAAAAAGGGTCTGTAAAGAGTAGCTCTGGTTAAGAAAACCAAGAAAGATTCTGGATAACTCAACACCTTTCCAATACGTATAGTACATACAAACACAATCTTATTTAAATCCCCCATCCATCATTGTATCGAAAACTAATAATAAATGCAACAGGAGAACACTCCTGAAAAAAAGGATAACATGTATCTCACCTCACTGTCAATAAAGAAACATTACTTACTGTAAAGAAATACCTTAGGATTGACCATGTATATTCCTTATAACTAAGTTATAACTTCAACCCCTATTACACACACATACACAAATTGGTTAAGAATTCGGTTCTTCCGTAAACGGACAAAGACAGAATTGACTATCGTTCTTAACGTTTAAACTAATTTAACTTTTCAATATCCTAGGGGAAACCTTCTGACACCTACAATTAAGTCTGTAATGGATTTACTTTGTTATAAAGGGAAAGACAATAACATACCGAATAAACTTAGAACTGCGTAAGAGTTTGTATCTGAAGAATCTTATATTTAGAAATGAAGTTATTCATTTGAAACGCAAAATATTTATACTACCATCGTTTCGAAGTCTTTGAGTCCTTTGAAAAACCAGTGACACCCCATACACGTAATACACGGCATAAAAGGTACATTACAAAAAAAGAAAGAGTAGTCACGGTTTAAATAGAAGTGAGGGTTGTTAAGAAGTGAAGAATAAATTAACACAGAGAGAGAAAAATTTCGAGTGGTGATAATTTTGATATTTCCAGTAGTCACTGGGTGACTAAAGACTTCGGTTACCGGACAAAAGTGAACAGAATAAACTGGAAAGTCATCGTGTGATATACGAAAACCGTAGGGTAATAAAGTACTTTATTGGACGACAGGACTCACGATCGTATGACGACAGAGGACCAGGAAAAACTGGAATAAATAATGAGAACCGTCGAGGAAAGAGTGTGAATTGCGGTTTTCGAAAGAGATGCGATAGAACAGGTCAGAGTACTGAAGTCGATAGCAAGTGTAGACAACAAACACAGGGTCAAGAGATAAAGGTCAAGTATAATGAAAGGACTAGAAATGAGCATAAAGGATTACTCAAGATTCTGAGACTCTTTTAGGCAGCACATCTTCGAGAGTGGAGGACACCAGTGGAGAGAAAGACACGAGAGTAGAGGAGGAGGAAGACATGAGATAAAATTAATTTCCGTAAAGGTAGATGTGTCAGTAGGTTCGACCTTGAGAAAGGGGAAAAGAGCAGTAACCTCACCCAGTGACCCGGAATAAGCAAGCTTCACCACACATTTAGTAGGGAAGTAATATACAACAGTAATAGAGTCAGAATTGATTAGAAATTGAAAAGAACGGATCTAAAAATATTACTAAGAGATTGATCAGATGGACAGGGGAGGTTTCGTAAAGTACGTAATAAAAGTCTTCAACAGAAAGATTTTATCTTCAAACTGGTATGGTTAGAAGGAAAATTTTTGGAAATCTAGGAATAAAAGAAGTCTTATTATTAGTTTTGAGGTTCTACCGTAGTTCCGACAGACCTTATCACACTTACCGTATCCGAAACGGTAGTACATCTGGTCTATATTAACTCCAAAGGAGCGAGACTGTACACAACACACAGTAGAACTCGTTCATTGAAGAGTTCAATAGAAAGGACTCGAGTCAAACATCTTTTAGGAGTATACATTTAACCCCCTAGACATGAACTGACTTAATTTATTGGATACGTTTGTAGGACGTCATCATTGAAGGGGTAGGGTATACACACACACACATATAAGAAAAAAAAGGGGGGAAAAGGAAGGTTCGGGAATATTAGACTGGGGCTAGGTCTCAAAGGGTAACCAGTAAGAACTGGACGACACATAAACATAAGAACATAGACGAACCAAAAGAAAGACGTGGGACAACAGGAAGTCGTCCTAATAAGCAGGAAAATACATATCAGGTTGTGTAAATAATTTTACGGACAATCACAACTAACGAAGTGTAGTAGTGACAGTAATAGACCCGGAGGACACGGTGGGAGGATCGGGTGACTCCCGTCTGGTCGAAAGGCAATACATGAACGACGGAGTGGGAGTCACTACAACTTCCCCATCGAAACCAATATCACATCGGGAATTCTGATACTCCACTCCAGAAACTTGGTGTCTGTACAAGTAGAGAAAAAGACCACGAAATGTTTCTTTAATATGCACCGCACATTATCTAAGAGTACTAACAATGAACTATTAGTCTGTTACGTTGGTAATCCAAAACTTTCATCGATATATATAATCAAAGAAGGTTATTGGGTACGAATAGTGTGTGGACAGGAATGAATGGATATTAAAAAAAACAATCATAAACATATACCTACAATATCTAACAAAGGGTCTTAGTTTAGTGAGGTCTTATTCACCTTAAACTTCAAAATGTATAGTATAATTTCACAAAGACTAATGTTACGACTTATTTTAATAAAAATTAACACAAAATCTAATAGACAAAATAACACTCTTGGCACTGTATGTAAAAGCGAAAAAACCGAAACACAACTATTTCTGAAGTCAACATAGCACACGAGAGTTTAAGAAGAGTAGTTCTTTTCAGTAACGTCTCTTCAACGTAAATTATTTAATACATTCTCGTCTAATTAGACATATCCACTCTCATCCGACACTGACATATCGTGTATAGTTTATCTCCAAAGAGAACAAAATCGTTATAAGTGAATTACTATAAATTCACAGAACGAGTGAACCGATTATTTCGATTGTTTAAGTTCACCAAAAGAGAGTCATGGTAGAACTGAGGAAAAACAATACATCGATACTCTTACAAATGTAAGACACTCGAACAAACGAAAAATGACAACTTTTTAACCACCAACTGTACTTTCCTTTCGATTTGAACCAAAGATTACGACCACGAAATAGACTCGTTCAGTGTATTGGAGACACCTGGAGTAAAAGACATATAAATTTCGTCTTCCTGATTTGACCTTCTGGTAGATTCTCTAGAAGACCATACTTTTACGATAAAATACTAACCCAAGGAAACACAAATAGAGAAAAAAAAGAAATTCTTATAAATAAAAGGGTACAATATCTTTATATAAATATCGGTCACGTAAATAAACTAAGAATCAGGACAATCCTCTACTAGTACGATTCCCAGTACGTCCGATAAACCGTTTCTCCTTCAATGACGACTGAGTAAATACACGAAAGTATTATAAATCTTATTATACAAATGTCTAATATCAACTGAAGGAAAGGAAAAATTTACCTCTTCAGTGAACCAATGAAGCAATCCTCCTTAATTTACTATTCCGAACCTATACTTAGGTTTCAGAGACTGATCAGTCAGTTAGGATTTCCTTTAGTTGGGACTTATGAGTAGTCTTCCTGACTACGACTTCGAGGTTATGAAACCGGTGGAATATACTTCTCGGGTGAGTAACCTTTTCTGGGACTACGATCCTTTCTATCTCCCGTTTTCCTTTTCCCCCGTCGACTCCAACCCTACCAATCTTATCGTAGTGACTGAGTTGCCTGTACTTAAACTCGTTTGACAACCTCTATTACCTCCTGTCTCCTCGGACCACATAACGTCAGGTACCCCAGTGTTTCTTATCCTGCACTGAATCGTTGACTTGTTGTATAAAGTGGTATATCGTCTTTGGAGTACAGTACCCTTACTTGAATCTAATAACCCGTCTTTATCCCAGAGTCCAAGTCAAAGGGGGTGATCAGACTTCATCTCAGACCGGGTATGATCCGAGAGTCATTCATAAATAACTCACCGACATCAGACAAAGGTTTCCTTCTACTTAAGTAACCTCCCCTCCCGACTACCGCTACTGGACATAGTGGGGAACCCACAAACGAAGACGTCTAAGACGACATGTAGTCATTGTCACTACTCAACTTGTATCAACAAAAATATCCTTAGGGTCTTCAAAATACAAATCTTGTGTTTCTTGACCTGAATCTGGTGGTAAAGACTCACATTTAGTTTGGTTTTCCTCAACGTAGATCAACCTTTTATTAGGTTTAATAAAGTTTGTCATCGAGTTGATAAACTCTAGTCCATTAAGAGTAAACGTGTATCCCAATTTAGGTTTGTTACTACATAAATCTATTCCGAACTTAGACTTTGCCCTTAACCTACGAAAAGAGGGTTAGTAAATACGTTCGTAAAATACATTCAAAAATTATATTTTTATTACTTGATCTTACAAAGTTATGTAAATTAATACGATGGTGTTATTATTCTAGGGTGTTTTCTCCTTCCCAAAAAATTCAAATAAAATAACAAAAAAAGGTCCTCTCTTCCCTGAACCACTATAGGATCTCTTATAGGTGACTGGGACTCTATCTATCATTCCACATAAATTTCTCGAACTTCCGTTTGTCACTGCTAAGTATTGTAAAGTGACAAATGCAACGAATCACTGGCATTCGATGGACTCGCCTTCGAGAAAGACGCGTGCGAGGCTTCCATTAATGCCATCTCGTACTGCGATTAGTGAGCTCGGACTTTAACAAAGCTTTGCTACATCATCTCTTAGTGCAGGTCTGTTCACGACTCCAAGTACTCCTTCCACCACTTCCGAGGGGTCCCCAACATCGACAAGAGTAGGGGAGGGTCGTAGTCCTTTCGTTTCGTCTACACCTTCCCGTACTTCGTCTAGTCGTGGACGTGGTAGTCGCACTACTACTAGGCCTAGCTGAAGAGGAACTGGAAACCGAAGTCGAATCTCCAGAATGGCACTTCCTCTGATACCTATTACTGGTTCATCGTGGGTTAGTACTACTTGTCTCCTTAGTTCTTTTTTTTATAGTCAGCCCACTTCAAGTCGCGCAATTATCGAAAGTTCATTTACTACAGTCTTTAGAACTCCGTCCAGCCCCCCCACCTCCTCCGACACAGACCCAGAAGTATCTCGTCGTCCTCCCCCTACCACCACCAGTCCCAGTAATAGGTCTGCGGGTGTGTGCGGTAGTGCCGGAACGTGCACAAAAATTCAAGGAACCGTATAAAGCCGACATGCTACCGGTACATAGATAGTCGTGATTATTTCCGTTCTTCGGTGTCTCGTTATGAACCCATTTTGTGACACTCTCGGGGTTCTTAGACCGTTTTCATGAGAGGTTTTCCGGTAAGTGGAAAACGCATTATTTTGTAGGCTTTCCCATTCGAGTAATATTTATAGTTCAGGTCATCACGGTGCAAGTAGTATATCTACCAGTGCCACCAAGAGAAGAACCACCATGTTGACTTTTGGGTATTTCGTCACTGTAATTGTTTGTCAGGTTACTACTTCTATGTCGACATCTTCTGCTCCCGACGTTAGAACATAAGTAGACCTACACCCAGACTTACACCCAGTTATCCTTCCGATCCAACTCGAACTGACACTCCCCACCAGTAGAATGTCGAGCAACCACCCGTACTGTGAATCTTTGACATTTTATCTTTATCCTTACTCTGGAATCAACTTTTTATTTACGAATTGTAAGAATGTAAGTCGAACCGTACAGTCACCTAAAACTCTCATGAAATACAGCATCTCAGTTATATACACAGAATCATAAACAATTCTTTAAGTGAAGGACCCATAATGACGATTATGCATGATCGGGTAATTCCACCAGACCACACAGTGTTACGTGACCGGTCACATAAGTAAAAGACAGAGGGACATATACCCTAACCCATCGTCAACAAGGACATAATCCATAGGAAACAAACCCTGATGAACCCCTTTCCGGTAAGACTTAAAACTGAGAATTCGAACAGTGAAAAATAGTAGAAATAAGACAAATTTATAAACCATTGAATCATTACAGACTAAAAATAAGCAATTTATATTAAAATTATATACTACCGAATAATGAGTAGTTTATATTTTATAATTACATATTTAATACATAATCTTTCATTTCTTTGGCATATCGACCAACTGATGGCTTATCACTCAAGAGTTTACAGGAGTAGACTCTCGACCTCCACAAGGAAGAGTCGCGACACAACAGACATGACGGCTACCCATGTATCATGTACGGGTCAAATGACCCAACCACCGACTCACGTCCTTCCTCGGAAACCGTCCCACTGGGTGTCATCGATGAGAGATCAAACAGTTACCTTGTAACGAATTAACCGGTAATTTAGATGAAAAAAAAAAAAAATTCACCGTTTGTCAAGAAGTATCGTAGTACAAGATTCGATAGTATCCAATCTTTGTCGTCAAGAACACGGTACCACATGTCTAATTCTCGAACTGAGAATTTTTGTCATCTGTCCGATCAAAAATTGCACGTCAACCCTGACGGATTACGACTTAGGAGGTCTACCACAAATGGTCACAGGGTCTTCCTCTACAGTACCGATGTCTCCTCGCGTCTCGTGTGGTGGAACTCTTATCCGCCAAAGTTCAGATCATCGAAAGTGGAGGAATGAGACGGATCTATGTCTTCCCATTTATAACAAACAGTTAAAATTATAAAATTTTTTCCTCGTAGTCTCTGTTCATCAATAATTGTTCTTCAGTGAGTCACTGAAATACACAAACGTCTTTGACATATTAAAGATGGGAAGTGGGGTGACCGTTACGGGTAAAGATGACCTTTCCTCAAATCAACACTAACATTTATAGTAACTGGGAGGCGGGCGGACACACTATGAAGGTAGTGGGTGCTATATTGTAGTCGTCGTCACTAAAATTTTTATCTGAACGATGTTTGTCTACCTTGGAACACCGTAGGGGGAACTTTATTCCTCCACATTCTTTCAAAGGAAGTTTTTACAGTGAAACGTCTCACCCGAAGGAGAGCAAGTTGGGACTCCGAGACATCACTTTTGACACCCCCTCCAACCGGTAGACGAGTCACTGTAGCACCCGTCATTAAATTTTAATTAATCTCGTCAACGACGCCTGTTTCTGTTCTATCCTGAAACAAGAGAAGGAGGGAGGGAGGAAGGATGGAAAGGCTCAAACGGCTTATAAATCCAATTTATGCTAAAAACTTCATCTTAAGATATATAAATTTTCGGACACAATTAATTTTAAAAGGTGTATAACCCCACTGACCTTATAATTAAAGATATTTTACTCTTTTTATGATGTATCTCTTCAATTTAGAGATCATAGTATGTTTTTTTTTTAGTAACATCTCTGAACCGAGAATAAAAATTGAAAGTTACTTTAAAAGGTGTCATCTTTAACATTATATTTACTGTAAAACATAGGAAGAAAAGAGAACACAGTCTTGAGGGAGGTGGGTAGGAGTAGGGACTAAAAACAGGGTCTTTAAGAAATGAATGTTTGGAGAAGACTTACTTAGAAAAAGAGGAGTAACCCGAGTTCGACTGAAATAATACAGTACTTGTCAACACGAGTAAACGAATTCCAACTGATTTTAGACACACTACGGACACAAAATTTCCGTAATGGTATGTCCAACATGAGGTATGTGTGCGTATGTAAAAACCTATTTATAACTTTTTACTAATCGAACATTCAGTCGCAAAATTTTCGAAGACTGTAAGAAACTTTGTCGCATTAACTTTTGGTTCACTATTTCTGAGGACTTCTATGTTAAATAATGTAGTTGTAAGAGACATTCAACGTTTTTGATGTAAATGATAATTACATTTTTTATGACTTTTATTTACTTTTAGTATAATTATTGTATCCTTCTACTGTCATATTGGCTAAACTTCCAGGAAGTGGTTGTATTAAAGTCGTTGTATAATAATTTTATTTCTAGAACTCTAAATTGTTTATTCATGTAATGAAGACTATTAGACACTATTTTGACTAATTTACGATGAATGGAGGACTGGTAGTTTTCCGACACAAACTCTTCTTGTAAAAAGCCATTTGTGTCAAGACATTTTCTCTATAGAAACTCAACACACATAATTTTATCGAGAAAGATCTTTGACACATAAATTCTTTGCGATATAAAGAAAACAAAATCCGAGAAGGCAACGAAATTTTTCAACAAAGCTTGTATTATGAGCCATGTCCTGAACCATGAGCGAGTCGACGTTAACGACGAAACAGAGAAAGTCCTTCACGAGCGACTTTATTCCGGAAAGCTGAATACTGAAACGGGACCTACACCAAAAAGAGAAAGTGTTTACTAAACAAATACTCCAGTACGAATCGTATTCGAGGGAAACTTTACTACCGTACATAAATTCTCTTAGTGTCTTTTTACAGAAGTGAAACAAATGACACCACGAATTTCGGACGTAGTAGACAACCTTCTCTTACCCTAAACTATGACTGATCTTATCTTAAGTATCATATTAAATAAGTGAAAGACCCGACACACTGAAACAAATCAATGAATTTGTGGTACTTCGAGACAAGGATGAATCAAAGACGTCTCGATTTTATCTCTATTATGGGTAGACCATCCTAACACTCCTGAGATTTGGTCCTTTCAGGTTCACGATGACACCGTGAATCACCCTTGAGAAATGACGTTCAAGGATTTTAGTAGGTTATAGATGAAGAACGATGATTTTATAAAGGTTTACCACCTTTAAACTGTGGGAGTCAATGAACCGAGTCGAAACCTGTATGGAAAGGGCTGGGACCAAGCGAAATAAAAAATTCAGGGGTCACAAAGTATAGGGAACAGATAGTGTACCTTCTGATCTTCATTAAGGAAACCGTTTTTGTAGGGATGCCTAACGGTTCTTTCGTGAGACCCTTCGCCGTCACCTCTATGTCTGTAACTCTTATCTGAATAACAGTGCCGATCCCCTAACCCCTCCTCTCCCACCCTCAATACCTCTTTTATTGTGTCTCTGCATGTAATTGTATACATTTTATCTATCGGGTACCTTTCATACTGGGTCCCTTGAGTTTTACCCCGAGGTATTGTTGGATCTCCCCACCCTACCCCTCCTCCCACCCTCCCTACAAGTTCACCCTCCCCTGTACTATTTGGATACAGACTAAGTACAACTACAAACCATCTTTGGTTACGTTATGACATTTCGTTAATAGGAAGTCAATTTTTATTTATGGTGGGGGGGTTTTTTTTTTCCTGAGACCCTCAAAACTCACCTTATTAAATGTATAATCCTCATAAAATTGGATTCTTCCCTTCACTTTCGTTTCTTTTCTCTTCACTCGTTGAGGTTAGTAACGGACGAACCGATATAATTGAAAAAAAAGAAAAAGAAAATTTTTTTAGTATTAAAGTAAACGAACAGGATTTTAAAATTAATAGAAAATGAAACAATACGTACTAAGTAGTCGAAAATTTTCCATGTACTTGAATTGCCAAACCAAAAAACTAAATTCTGTTGAACACCCGTGCACGACAAAAAAAAGGAGGTTGTTTTGACATCATTTAGACACTGAATGTTTAATAAATCTGGGAAAGGAAACCACTAATTTTATGAAAACTAACACTATTACGGTCCACTTACCCAAAATCTTCGTGTCCGTCGTTGGGGCTCGATGTTAAAGAACACATCTACCTCTAAGTTCCGGGTTACTCCCGGTCACCGAACGACTCTTGAGTCTATGGGTCCGGATCGGAGAAGACCATGGTTCACGGAATGGGAGGGGAAGGACGGGACCGACGACATTTCTGAAAGGTAACCCTCCACTAATGTAACTAAATAAGCGATCTACACTATCCGAGTAACGACTCAGTGTAATATCAGTCAGAAAATGTGTGTCTCAATGCAAAGTATACGTCCTATCCTCAAACGATAAAATGGACCTCTATCCTCGGAGAATTGACGTCTAGGTTAGAAAAGTAACGGGACGAAAGTATATCGGACACTGTCCAGAAGATTTTAAGTAACGACTAATCACAAGAGGACGACGACTTCAGTCGTCCATACCCTTCCGTATCTAGAGTAATTCTTTTCCGGGGGAACCAGACGCGTCCCTCTTAGGAAAGAGACTAAGTTGGTAGAGAGCCCCCCTCCGTGGTTCCCTGTGTCGAACTCCTACCCGGGACAGAAAGAGAGGTAGGATCGGATCCGACAATGTGATTGGACACTATAGGGAAGGGTGGTGTGAGGGTAGAGAACCACACCGACCGACGATAAATAAGATTTTCAAAATCCAATCTACAACGGAAAGCGTGCTTTAGAAGAGACTGGGGACTTCGACCAACCAATAAACACGAACATTCCAAGAAATCGTGACCGAAGAATGGGGACATCACCGTACATAAACATAATAATAACCCAGAAATGAACGGAAAATAGGAGGAGATTTAACTCCAGGAACTCCCAAACGTACACAACACATACATACATAAATTGACGGTAAATCATTTATGACCAACTTGCATACTAACTTTTGTATTCCACTTCTTTAGCTCCCAACTCTCTCAGTACCTACTTTATAACTCGGGTCACACTTGTAGTCCCTGTAAAACTGAACGATTACACTTCCCTTGAACGGTTAGCTTTCCTTGTTATCTCTGTTCTGGTGGGGGAGTGGGGTGGGGGGCGGGGACTGTGCCGTTGTGAATCGTAACAAGAGACCCAAAGGTCCGAAGAGTGTTATTAAAATACAACCTTTTTTTAAAGTCAATTTTCTTTTTTTTTAAGGGGGTTTGGTAAACCGTCGTTCACTCATTTGTCACCCAGTTCTTAATTTGAAAATATAGATCAAACGAAGAAATTATGAACTTGGATTACTTAAAAAATAAATCTACCTTCTTGAACAGAGTAAGCCCATAGTAAGAGCGTCGAAATTAAAGAAGTGAATCCAACCCTATACTCACTTCCTTTTAATAGTGGAACATTTTCTCCCTAAAGTGTCTCAAGGGAAGTGGAATACCTTAGTAAGTAAAGTCGAGGTAAAAACTTAAGACCAAATCCATGATTTTCGGGGTTCACTTAAAAATAAAATCGGGAACTCCGGTCAAAATCTCGTTTATATTAAATCAATTCGGTTAAAACGTTAATAGCCTTTCCTACATCAATTATCTGAATGTGTCATTTAGGGGTAATATTTTCGTACGAGAATATAGTACTCTAAAACAGACACGGTGTCTATTTTGACATAAAGAGCAAGAATTGTGTAAAGAGAAAAGGAGTCGCCTCACTCCGAATAGGACCAAGGAGTCTGGTCATGACTCTCCTCTCGGGACGACAACAATGACAAATAGAACGGGTCACGTCCACCGGTAGTCGTCTGTTCCGTCTCGTCACCTATCTGTCGGTCAGGGGTGTTTCTTCTCCACAACCCCCCTTTGTTCTCACTCTGAGAATGGACCGGGACCGCCGGAGGGTGAATCTACAATCCCTAGAGACACGGGACGGGGAAAAGACAAGTTCGAGCGAAGACTTCAGTGACGAGCAAAAAAACAAAAAAAAAAACAAAAAAAAAAAAACCTCCCCCGGTGTATACAACGTATCACCAAAGACCTACTTTTGTTGACTCTATGACAAACAGAGGTAGATACAATAACATTGAGGTCGTTGAATTGTCGATATCACTATCTCGGTTTGACCTTAGTCGGAGGAAAGATAAACTAAAAGATTTGTCATAACATTTCGTAAAGGGTTTAAGGAGAAGGAACCGTTAAAAACAAGTCAAAGTGTTAAAATGTCTGTGTATCTGTTAGTCTACTAAATGAATGGAGTGTCGTTTCTTCAACTTAGGTCTATTGGTTTCACTATTTATTAAGATCAATCTTATCTAGATTTGACCGTTACTTTCATCTCAACGGATTTCTATAATTTCTAAGAAAGTGAATCTCCTAGAATCCCATTCCGAAGATATACCGTCAATTTCGTGAGGATCTGGGGGATATAAGGGTCCAGTTCTCAAACACCCCACTGCAAAGTGAGTGACGGACCTCTCAGTAAGTCCCAGGGGTCCCGTGTTGACCAACTCATCTTGAGACCAATAACACTACATGACCCGACGGGGGATGTTTAAGACCAGAGTGTCAATTTCCTCTACCATACACATCTCTCTCTACTTAAAGATCCCCTTTTACAGATCATTATACCACTTTATCGTCAAATCTTCTTTTTCCATCACACCTCTCAGTTCCGACCATTTCTTTACTCTCCACACAATAACTCAATGAATTTATAGGTTGGAACACATGATCACACACACTACCTCCGAAAATCATAGACATAAGATTTTTCATTGATGCACAGATATCCAACTTGCAACAATCAAAATTTTCTCAATGAATCCTAAAATTTCCTTTTTTAAAAGAGACAGCAATGAGAATAGACATAATAGTCTCCATTTCTCAGTAGTCCGTCTCCAGATTCACGAATTGTACCCAGAATCTTAAATTAGCAGTACGGTTGTCGTTTCATACAACTCCTGTGTTATCATCAAAGCTACCACATTGGGTCCCTATAAATGAGTTCTAAGAGTCTAACATAACACGAGAAAGAGATAATACCACCGCATGAAAGAAAGTCATTCAAAACGACTCCAACCAGGATGAATCATCTCTTATCAGTTTCATCATTAAGTTAGACATCGTTTTTTTTAGACTCCTTTGTCTTGAAGGACAGGATAGGGACAAAGAGTGGTTACTCACCTATAAGGGGTCCTTTCCAAAACATCGACCTAAGACAGTCGGACATTTAAATTAAAACGTTCCCTCTAACGACGGTAAGTTACTCGGTTTCTGAAACTTCGTGAGTTCTTACCCACATAGATTTGCCAGTCATTTGCACACACTCATACGGGTTGGAGTATTCATTAGTCCCTTGATTTTTAACTTTGACAGTATTCCTACAATGATGGGTTGGTGGTTTCACCGGTGTCACTTATTCTGATCATTCTTCACAACCGCTCTCATATCTCGTTGGTCCTTGAGCACACGTACTCGAATTTAAACCGTCTGTCAACCTATAATTCATGATTCTACTTCTATGTATGTCAACACTGAGTCTAAGGTGAGGAACCGTCTTTACGTACAAGGACACATGGTCCTCTACTATGTATTCTTACAAGTATCCTCGTAATAAAGATTAGCGAGGTTTAATCCTTGTTGGGTGTACAAGTCGTCGACATCTCAACCACTTAGTCAACACATTTGTCAAAAGACGGAAAGTCTTAGTTTACCTAGTATGTCCTCTACGTACATTGTCGCACCTGCTTACATTACATACACCACACTTCGCTCTTTTCGGTCTGTGTTTCCTTAAGTATGACATGCTAGGATAAACATATATAAAGTCTTTCATCCGGTCTGACTTTATTTTGTATCCCTAAGTGTGTATCCGTCATTTTGAGTGGTTTTCCAAACACCCAACACCCTCGGACAAAAATCTCCACCCTCAACCTCTACAGACACCGAGAGAGAGAGAAAGTGTTCACACCACAATAAGTGGGGAACTAACCTGCGAGTAGAGATAATAAGTGTAAAACCCAGACAGAACAACTGTTCCTGGATTAGGTAGACAGAAGTGCACAGAGTCTCGTGGATCGTGGCACGAATCGTATTTTGTCTGGAGTTATTTATCCGGAAGACTGAAGTGATCACACACCCATAAAGAAAAAGACATTCTTTCTTTTGGTGGTACAGGGAGGTTTTACTTACACTATAAAGATTTATCTATACTAGTGTTTCTGTATAGTTCGTTTTTTTACTCTGTTCTCTGAACCAACTCCTTTCCGGGACCCCACCTGCACAAACGCGTTCTATTCGTGAGTGTCACATAGTCTCTTCGCTTGAGTCAAATAAATTCCATCGTCTACGACAGGGTATGGCCAACTGGAACTTCCGCCGAAACTGTCCTTGTGAAACGGAGATGACGGTGGATGTCCACTGTCGGTCGGTACCGCGAGAAGAGGAAGGGTACTAAACTTCGGAGTCCCTCTAACTTTAGTCACAAAAGTTTTCGAGAATCAACCATGTTTTATTATGAGTAGAAACACACGATACAATTAAATAGTCA
The DNA here is from genome assembly GCA_006410555.1 of Capra ibex. Classification (NCBI taxonomy): domain Eukaryota; kingdom Metazoa; phylum Chordata; class Mammalia; order Artiodactyla; family Bovidae; genus Capra; species Capra ibex. The sequence goes on along the minus strand of SJYO01048061.1, from coordinate 5,177,306 downwards.
TAATAATGTCATACTTCATAATACACCCTCTGTATAGGAGTAAGGAGATTTTACAAAACCGAATCTCTGGAAAGGACCCTTCGTAGGACAACAACAATCCGTTGACAAAAGGAGATATCCTGAAACGCAAGGACCCGATCCTGAAACTCTTCAAAGGTGAAATTTACAACAAACACGGGCTATACGATCATTCTCAGTCCGTATTTCCACTGGAACCTTGTTTAAACTACACCGAATTTTAAAAATTTACCACCATCTTACATGTGTTGCATTTTAAATGACAGAATTGGTAAAAATTCCATGTCAGTCATCACAATTGCATGTAACTGTAACAACGGGTCGGTTGGAGGTCTTGAAGAAAGGAGAAGGGTTTGACTTTGAGACACGAGTAATTTGCCGAGGGAACGGGCGAGGGGGTCGGGGACCGACAGAGACACTTAACCGGAGGAGAACACGGAGCTCATTCACTCATAGGAAACACAAGCCGAATTAAGTGAAGCGTATTAAATAGCTCCGGGTAAGTCGAACCTTACACACAGTGTCACAAAAAGGAAAAATTCCTACTCATGATAAGTCGACATACCCATATAACGTACAATACGTAGGTGAGTAGACCATCACCTAGGAACCGCACACAGGTACAAAACCGAGAACACTGATTACCCTCGTGTCTCCAGAGAAACTCCGGGACGAAGTCAAGAAAACCCATATGTAGGCCTTCACTTTAACGACCTAGTACACCGTCACGACAAAAGTTAAAAACTTCCTTGGTGGTATGATAAAAGGTCTCGTCGGTAAGGTAAAATGTAAGGGTCGGCGTTACGTGTTCCCAAGGTCAAAGAGGTACAGAAACGGTTGTGAATAAAAGACAAAACAAAACTACCATCGGTAGGACTACCCAAACTCCACCATAGAGTAACACCAAAACTAAGACAAAGGACTACTAATAACTATAACTCGTAGAAAAGTACACGAATAACGAGTAAACATATGGAAGAAACGTCTTTAAGTTCAGGATACAGGTAAAAATTAGTCAAAAAACAACAACAATAATTGAAGATCCTCAAGAAATATAAAAGACTCATATTAGGAAACAGTCTATTATACTAAACGTTTATAAAAGAAAATAAGGTATCTGACGGAAGAATTGAGACGAACACAGGAAACTACATTCCGTCACAAAAACCGTATCAACATCCAGGTGGGTCAATAGTATAAGAGTACTATTCCTACTTAACTTTTCGAAAATTTTAAAATAACAATCCGATCCCATCCCATCTAAAAGGAGGTAAACAGGAAATCTCTGAAAGGGGTCACTGAATTAGACTTCTCATAAATAGAGGTTAGGAGTTACGGAAAGGAAGTAGGTCGTCCCACATTTTCGTTCCACTCGTCTTCGTTCGGCATAGGGTCTCAACGTTCACGAAGAGAGAATGGAAGACCTTTAACGGATATACTAACGTTATTATACTTTTACTTTCTTGTCGTAAATGGAAAGACATCACAAGAGTAAGGGACGAATCGGACTATTTATACATAGTTACTAACGAAACTTTTATTCTCGTACAAACGAGTACTTTAAACGTTTAATGTTTTCGAAGCCCTCTATACAATCCTTATCGTCTCGTCTCTTTTAGGTCACCGCCGAGGCACCATTTCTTGGGTGGATGTCACGTCCTCAGCGTCCAAGCTAGGGACCCAGTCTTTCTTGGGGACGTCCTCCTTTACCGTTGGGTGGGGTCAGAAGAGCGGACCCTTTGGGGTGCCTTCTCCTCGGACCGTCCGACATCAGGTACCCCAGCGTTTCAGGCACTCTGCCGCACTGCACGGACGGCCACCTGGGCCTGAACGAACACCTACCACATCCATTAACCTGTTGTGCGTGTCGGGACCTCCAGGGACAGACGTAGTCCTGACCTCCCCGTTGACACCTACGTCCGACACGACTAGGACCTCTCCTCTTCCCGTCTTATCCGAAGTCGACAGTCTCCCCGACGAGCTCCTTTCTCCCCAATTTTCAACCCCGTGTATCCCGTGTCGGCTCCCACCCACTGCTACTCGGATATCGCTACGACGACCTTCAATGACCCGAACCATTCCCGATCGAGCTCCGTGACAGACAGAGGTCCGTTTCACTGAGGGTACCCTCCGCGACTGAACGGCTGTGCTTCTGAGAGTTCGTCTCCGACCTTTTCGTCGTCCGTTCCTACAGGTCCTTTGGGTGTGCAACCCATCCACCGTCCTCACTTTAAGGGTACTTTCGGGAACTTTGAGGCTCGCACAGACGAGGACACGAGAAGAAACGCCACCCTAGGTGACCATCCGAACCTCTTGACCTCAGCAATTATCCTCAGGTCGTTTCCCTGTCCACAAAGGATGCTCCTAGAGACGTCGGGTCGCCACAGGTCGTTGGAACAGGAGAACAGGAGAGTCATTGTTTCATATACGTAGACACTCCCCCACTTACCTATTTCTTTCGCACGACACATGTGCGTGTGTGTGCGTCTCACTGGAACAGGAGGACAACAGAGTTATTGCTTCTATATACATAGGTAGTCACCCACTTTCCTATTTCTTTCACACCACACATGTGCGTGTGTGTGTATGGGGCCTTATAAATGGGTCGAAATATTTTTCTTCCTTCACGACAGTAAACGTCGTCTGAACCTCCCACAAAGAGTACTACATGAGACGTATCTTCAATTTATTCGTCCCACTGTTATATGTCGGAACTGCATGAGGAAAAGGATAAACCTTGGTCAGACAACAAGGTACATGTCAAGATTGACAACGAAGCACTGGACGTATGTCTAAAGAGTTCTCCGTCCAGTCCACCAGACCATAAGGACAGAGAGAGTCTTAAAAGGTGTCAAATAACACTAGGTGTGTCAGTTTCCGAAACCGTATCAGTTATTTCGTCTTTATCTACAAAAAGACCTTGAGAGAACGAAAAAGGTACTAGGTCGTCTACAACCGTTAAGCTAGAGACCAAGGAGACGGAAAAGATTTTGTCGAACTTGTAGACCTTCAAGTGCCAAGTGCATAACGACTTCGGACCGAACCTGTTAAAACTCGTAATGAAATGATCGTACACTCTAATCACATTAACACACCATTAAACTCGTAAGAAACCGTAACGGAAAGAAACCCTAACCTTACTTTTGACTGGAAAAGGTCAGGACACCGGTGACGACTCAAAAGGTTTAAACGACCGTATAACTCACGTCGTGAAAGTGTCGTAGTAGAAATTCCTAAACTTTGTCGAGTTGACCTTAAGGTAGTGGAGGTGATCGAAACAAGCATCACTATGAAAGATTCCGGGTGAACTGAACTGTAAGGTCCTACAGACCGAGCTCTACTCACTAGTGTGGTAACACTAATAGGCCCAGCACTTCTAGAAAAAACATGTCAAGAAGACACATAAGAACGGTGGAGAAGAATTATAGAAGACGAAGACAATCCAGGTATGGTAAAGACAGGAAATACCTCGGGTAGAAACGTACTTTACAAGGGAACCATAGAGATTAAAAGAACTTCTCTAGAGATCAGAAAGAGTAAGACAACAAAAGGAGACAAAGAAACGTAACTAGCGACTTCTTCCGAAAGAATAGAGAAGAATGATAAAAAACCTTGAGACGTAAGTCTTCGAATATAGAAAGGAAAAGAGGAAAAGAAAAGCAAAGAGAAGAAAAGTGTCGATAAACATTCCGGAGGGATCTGTCGGTAAAACGAAAAAACATAAAGAAAAGGTACCCCTATGAGAACTAGAGACAGAGGACATGTCACAGTACTTGGAGTAAGGTATCAAGTAGTCTTGTGTTCGACGTTAGTCCTAACGGCCCTCTTTATAGTTATTGGAGTCTATACGTCTACTGTGGTGGGAATACCGTCTTTCACTTCTCCTTGATTTTTCGGAGAACTACTTTCACTTTCTCCTCTCACTTTTTCAACCGAATTTCGAGTTGTAAGTCTTTTGCTTCTAGTACCGTAGACCAGGGTAGTGAAGTACCCTTTATCTACCCCTTTGTCACCTTTGTCCCACTCTGAAATACAAAACCCCGAGGTTTTAGTGACGTCTACCACTAACGTCGGTACTGTAATTTTCTGCGAATGAGGAACCTTCTTTTCAATACTAGTTGGATCTATCGTATAACTTTTCGTCTCTGTAATGAAACGGTTGATTCCAGGTAGATCAGTTCCGATACCAAAAAGGTCATCAGTACATACCTACACTCTCGACCTGACACTTCTTTCGACTCGTGGCTTCTTAACTACCAAAACTTGACACTACAACCTCTTCTGAGAACTCTCAGGGAACCTGACGTTCCTCTAGGTTGGTCAGGTAAGACTTCCTCTAGTCGGGACCCTAAAGAAACCTTCCTTACTACGACTTCGACTTCGAGGTCATGAAACCGGTGGAGTACGCTTCTCAACTGAGTGACCTTTTCTGAGACCACGACCCTCCCTAACCCCCGTCCTCGTCTTCCCCTGCTGTCTCCTACTCTACCGACCTACCGTAGTGCCTGAGCTACCTGCACTCAGACTCACTTGAGGCCCTCAACCACTACCGGTCCCTCCGGACCGTACGACGCTAAGTACCCCAGAGTTTCTCAGCCTGTGCTGACTCGCTGACTTGATTTGACCTCCCACAATACAGGTCACTTCATTCAGTCTGTCTCTTTCTCTATGACGTACCAGAGTGAATATACGTTTGAGAATTTTTGTATCGAGTATCTATATCTCTTGTCTGACGATTTCCAATCACCCCCCACCGTTTTACCCACTTCCCCTAGTTTTCCATATTTTATTAAGGACCCCTAAGCCACACGTCGTCTCACCGGCATCAAGTATGAGGACATAGCACATAAACTTTCAATGATTTCCTCATCTAGAAGTTTTAAGAGTAGTCCGCAGGTCCTAACCACCGGTGTGCCTCTGACTCCCTCTCACACCTCACCGACCGGCCGAACCTCTGTCGCGCCTCGGGGCGTAGGACAGAGACACAGGACGGATCACGTAGAGAAGGTAGACTGACCAGAAGTAACCCACTTGCCTATTTCTTTCACACACGTGTGTGAGTCTCACTGGAACAGGAGGAAAGGAGAGTCATTGTTTATGTACGTGTAGTAGTCACACACTTACCTATTTCGTTCGTACCGTGTGTGTGCGTCTGGTTGGAACAGGAGGACAGGAGAGTTATTGTTTCTATGTGCGCAGGTAGTCACCCACTACCTATTTCTTTTGCACGACACACATGTGCACGTCTCACTGGAACAGGAGGACGGAAGAGTTACTGTCTCTCAATACAGGAGAATATTATTTGACCATTAGATCGGTCTGTTTTTTTGTTGTGTTTGCTGGAGTAGTGTTCTTTTTTCAAAACATTGAAACACTTGTCACTTCCTACAATTGATCTGAATGACACTCGTAGTAAAACGTTTTATGTGCAGGACTTAGTAATATAACATGTGGACTTTGATTAGAAAATACAGCCAAAATGAGTTATTTATATCGTTCCTGTATTAAGGGACGTCATCCAAGAAAATGATCACTTTATTCGATAAACATTTTACTAAAAAAGGCATATTAGATTTACTAACTAAAACGAGTACTTGTTTCTTATAAAAATATAAAAACTTCATAAAGGTCTTTTATGAAATATTTATGAATTCCTCTTGATCTCACTTTTTATTAGAATTATTAATAAAAATTAGTTAAAATTAGTTCAATTTGCAGTCTACTGTTCTGGATTTATCACTCAACCAGCCCACTGTAGAAACTTTGTAAACATTTTATTTTATAAGTCTCACTAAATATAAAAAGTGTATAATGATTGTCAAGAATATCTTGAAATCATACTTGATAAATTCGAAGGAACACTCCCTATAAAAGGGGAAAGACTCGCTCGTCCTGTAGCCGTCAAACTAACCGAAACGGACGTCAGTGTAACACTTGGTAATCTACCGTCACAATCCGTCTTGGACTACGTAGATGAGATTTTCCACACTGTACCCCGAGTTTAACACTTTAGCAAAACATTAGTTTTTTATGCTCTCTCTAAAATATCAAATATGTCTGTTGAACTCATCAGACCTATTGGAGACAGAAGTCTCGGATATATGACATCAGTCTTAAAAATTTACCACAATACATATACACAAAATAAATAATGATTTAATGCACCGTGTAATAAAGTCTGTGATAATCATATTGTTAACACTTTTAGGACACTACTTTTGTATTCTTATTAAAATCCAAGACTAATACTCACCCGAGTTATAACGCGTTAAGGTTCAAATATTGATAAGTTCCATTTCATTATGGGAAGAACCGGGGTTATGAATAGAATTCCTTTTTTTGTATGACAATAGACCCTATTTGTTTCGCTTAATATTCCTCTCTAAAAACAGTTTTCCTATATCATTATGATAAAATACAAAACATAGAGACTTAAGAAAATACTCGGTGTTTGATATAAAAATAGTCTTGCGTGTACACACATTTTATGATTATTCTTCTGTGAACCTTAAATCGTCTCCACTATTATACTACGGTACAATATCAGTAACCGAAGGGTCCACCGAGTCACCATTTCTTAGGCGGACGGTTACGTCCTCTGTACTAAAGTCAGAGACCCAGCCTTTCGAGGGGACCTCCTCCTTTACTATTGGGTGAGGTCATAAGAACGGACTTAGGGTACCTGTCTCCTTGGACCACCCGATGTCAGGTATCCCAACGTTTCTCAGTCTGTGTGGACTCGTGCGTACGTCAGCAATGTCATTAGTCGAAAACAGAAGGGTTTCTTACCTAGAATCGACTAAGAACCCGTGTCTTTCCTCACTACCTACGATCGTAAAGACATAATTATAGGTTCCCATATCCACAGTTGTTGTCTTATAAGAGTTTTGAGTACTTGACTTCTTCGTCCTCCATTCTCAAACATGAATTCTTTTTGATATATCAAAGATATATACATCTTTAACTACCACACCTGTATGTATACTGAAGAGTTCTTTCTATTTTTATTCCTTGTCCTTCGACTTGACACTTCCCACGAAAAATGATATGACAGACACATCAAAATCATGGAATCTTTTACATGACTACAAAATACATTCGATAACAAACTTTTCAGTCAACATCAGTAAAAAATCCTACACTCCCTCCTTAAACGTGTCATTCTTTTTCTTACGGAACTGTGAGGGAACATATTCCATTGCTGGCTCAGCACAGACTCCCACGTAAACACGTACGTACCCACTTACTCTTAAGACGGAGTACAGAATGTTCTTGCCAGGTGAAGGAGACTAAAGGGGTAGAGAAGCAAGTTGTGTATAAATAACTCTTGGACGAAACACCATCTATCATACACAAAACTCGAGACTGCTAGGACGTGACTAGTTTTGTCGATATTCAGAAAGAGTGACTGAAATAGAATATTAGACCGTATCTTCCGTCATTCGTTCTATTATCTTATGCAGTATACAGTCTACTACTATATACGACGCATTTTTGTTTGGTCGGTCGGTCGACCGCCCTTTCCCTTATGGTCCCATATTCGTCCCAACGTCAAAAGTTGTCATACCAGTCATTTCCGGAGTCACCTGCCCACTGTCAACTTGCCCCCAGGTCTCCTCTCGGTGTACCACTACACCCCCCCTACCCTCCCGAACATAGGTCCACGTCCCTTGACGGTCGTGTTCCCAGGAGTCCGCCTGTGGACTGAACCCGTAGACACATCGGGCTCGTCTCCCTCGACTCCCGTCCCTTAACATCCACCACTTCAGCCCCTCCATTCTCTCCAGTGGTCCGAAATGTCCAGAAACATAGTTGAAGTCGAAAATGAATCTCCCACTACCCTCGGTAAGTACTCAAAAACCTTCTACCTCCGTATAACCAGATATCACAACCCAAAACAAAACAAACAAACAAACAAAAACCATTTTTTATCAAGGACAACGACATTTTCGTGCACATTATCAAAACGTACAAACGTGTAACAAGACAACGAAGACCGAGAGTAGAACAGCCTAAGAGGGAGTCCCACCAGACGACGACACAAAACGTCAAACACCGAAAAGCAACACCTGAGTAAAAGGTACCCAAAACAAACGAAGACCTCGGGGGTGCACGGGATCGAGTACTTTCGCAAAGACTCCTTCTGAAACACAAAGGAGAACGACCTAGGGGTCCCCCAAAACAACAGAACCTTATCGAAAATACAATAAAAGAATGCAACCTCAAGGGTTCGACACGTTCGTCCCATTTAGATCTGGTGTTTAAGTCCATACTATAACCGGAACGTAACACTAATTAACAACCCTAACAAATAACAAAAAAAGGGGTTCCTGAAAGCACATTCGATTTACAGTAGTGGCGAAATCGTCTGACTTGCCTTATAAAAATCAGAAGAGACATTTTTCATGTCCAGAAAATCGTAGACACGAGTCAGGGTCCAGAAGAACGGACTCGTCGAACCCCGACACAATAGACAGAATCCGGACTTTTAAATCGGGGGTTCTGGTCCCCGCACATAGATCATGGGGGGAACCCCTAGTGACTTCGTCGTGTATGACACTAAAGACAAAAATAAGTCTATAAACCCTAATAATATGCCTTTCAAAATTCGTGTATTTTTTCACATCTTTCGTGATATTACTTGAGTCAAAGTTGTAGTGCGTCGAGGTCGTTACCAATTGAGTACCAGCAGAACAAAATAGACATAGAAGTGAGTGTGAATGCACTAAGGGCACCTGGACACTACCTGAGAGAAACCACACAATTAGGTCCTCGTCTTTACACACACACACACACACACACACACACACACAAGAAGACACACGAGATAACATACGGTAACCAGAGAAATATACAGGCACACGGGGTATGAGATTATAGAATTTCAATAAAACGAAAAATCACCTTGTTCGTTGAAAAACAAGTCGATAACGTTTTGATCGGAGTGATGCGTACATGAAAATGAGAAGGTATATTTAAAATCTTATTCAATTAGTCAATAGAATTTAAGTCGACCTTAAACTATGTCATAACGTAAATGTCAAACTAAACCCCCTCTTGACTATGGAAATAGTTCAAAAGTTTAGGTTCTCGCATTTCCTAGAGAGATAAATAAGCATTGTAGACACAACAAATTAACTAAATTTTTTAAAAGAGAATATCTAGAAAACATTAGGATCCAAAAACAAAAACAATACCACTCACTACAACACAAATAAATAATACAAAGGGTTCACATCGACAAAATAACGACCTCATCTCTTGACAGTCACTAGAAACATTCAACTAGAACCTAAACCGTTGATATAACTTGAGAGAATAAATAACAAATAAAAAGATCCACCATACCGTTTATATACGAAATGAAAAATTCCTTGACGGTTTGACAAAACAATTCATTGGCATTGTAAAACACGAGACTAATCGTTACATACTCTTAAGATCAATTATGGGTAGGAGTCCAGTAAATCACATAATTAAAAATTTCGTTCAAAAGTCAGTAAGATCACCTACCTTAGACAATATTAATGACAGTAAAATGAAACGTAAAGGGACACAACTTATAAAAAAGTACACGAACATACAATAATTAGGTAGAAGAAAGTTTAGAACGGGGGAAGGAAAAATTTTACCCAACAAAAGAATAATGACACAATACTCTCCGGAAACCCAAAACCTATAATCCAAGAAGTAGTTTACACATAAAACGTTTATAAAAGAGGGTCAGAACGAACAAAAAAGTAAAAGACTTATCACTCGAAACTCCTCGTATCAACATTCAAAACTACTATAGATCTGACAGTCAACAAAAAAATTTATTGAGTACAAATAACACAGGACAGATTCTTTAGAAAGAGAATAGGTACTCGTATCTCTACAAAAAGAAGGAAAACATCTTTAAAATACCAAATTCCAAAGGGTAAATCCTTTAGAGAAATTCAAATAACAAACGGATCTCAAAAAAGAAAAAATTAGTATTTATCTGACTTAAAACAGTATCAAAAAACATAGATAACTACACCAGATACCAAAAAGAATAAATCTGACGAAATACCACTTAATGTAAATAAAAACTTACAACTTAGTTGGTATATAAGGAATAGTACTTGAGGTATACTACATGATAGGGTAAATATATAAAGGTCTAAACTAAACGATTACAAAACAACACTTAAAAAAACACATATAAGTACATACTGTAACCAGACATTAAAAGAGAAGAATATTATAGAAACCAAAACCCATACTTCCATTACGACCAGACCCTGTACAACAGAAGACGGGTAAACGAACTTTACAAACACATCTTAATCATACAAAAAAGGGATTTATAAACTATGTAAAAAGGTCACTTCGGTAGACCCGGACCTTGAAAGACAAAACTATCCTAAAATTTTTTAAGGAGATACTTGAGTAAAAGAAAATGGATAATTGTTGAGCTTTCTACCGTCTTTCACTTCTTGATTTCTTGGAGAACTACTTTCACTTTCTCCTCTCACTTTTTCGACCGAATTTGGAGTTGTAAGTCTTTTGATGATTCTAGCACCGTAGACCAGGGTAGTGAAGTACCGTTTATCTACCCTTTTGTCACCCTTGTCACTTTCTGAAATATAAACCCCCGAGGTCTTAGTCACGTCTACTACTAACGTCGGTACTTTAATTTTCTGCGAACGAAGAACCTTCCTTTCAATCCTGGTTGGATCTGTCGCATAATTTTTCGTCTCTGTAATGAAACAGTTGTTTCCAGGTAAATCAGTCACGATACCGAAAAAGGCTACACGTCTACTGTGGTGGGAATACCGTCTTTCACTTCTCCTTGATTTTTCGGAGAACTACTTTCGCTTTCTCCTCTCACTTTTTCAACCGAATTTCGAGTTGTAAGTCTTTTGATTCTAGTACCGTAGGCCAGGGTAGTGAAATACCCTTTATCTACCCCTTTGTCACCTTTGTCACAGTCTGATAAAAACCCCCGAGGTTTTAGTGACGTCTACCACTGACGTCGGTACTTTAATTTTCTGCGAATGAGGAACCTTCTTTTCAATACTCGTTGGATCTGTCATATAAGTTTTCGTCTCTGTAATGAAACGGTTGATTCCAGGTAGATCAGTTCCGATACCAAAAAGGACACCAGTACATACCTACACTCTTAACCTGACACTTCTTCCGACTCACGGCTTCTTAACTACGAAAACTTGATACCACAACCTCTTCTGAGAACTCTCAGGGAACCTGACGTTCCTCTAGGTTGGTCAGGTAAGATTTCCTCTAGTCAGGACCCTAAAGAAACCTTCCTTACTACGATTTCGACTTTGAGGTCATGAAACCGGTGGAGCACGCTTCTCAACTGAGTAACCTTTTCTGAGACCACGACCCTCCTTAACCCCCGTCCTCCTCTTCCCCTGCTGGCTCCTACTCTACCGACCTACCGTAGTGACTGAGCTACCTGTACTCAGACTCACTGGAGGCCCTTAACCACTACCGGTCCCTCCGGACCGTACGACACTAAGTACCCCAGCGTTTCTCAGCCTGTGCTGACTAGACTACCGAAAAGGTCATCAGTACATACCTACACTCTCAACCTGATATTTCTTTCGACTCGCGGCTTCTTGACTACGAAAACTTGACACCACAACGTCTTCTGAGAACTCTCAGGGAACCTGACGTTCCTCTAGGTTGGTCAGGTAGGATTTCCTTTAGTCAGGACCTATAAGTAACCTTCCTGACTACGACTTCGACTTTGAGGTTATAAACCAATGGACTACACTTCTTGACTGAGTAACCTTTTCTGGGACTACGACCCTTTCTAACTTCCGTCCTCCTCTTCCCCTGTTGTCTCCTACCCTACGAACCTACCGTAGTGACCTCAGACTCATTTGAGATCCTCAACCACTACCTGTCCCTCCGGACCACACGACGTCAGGTACCCCAACGTTGCTCAGCCTGTGCTGACTCACTGACCTGACTTGACTCTGTCTTACTTCAGATATGTTCTTTTTTTTTCAAAATCACTAAAAAGAGAAGAAAGAGAAAAACCATAGTATCTAAAAATGAGGATAGTAACAATGAAGGAAGGAAGACGAATGGGACCTCAATTAAACTATGAGTAATAGATAAAAGAATTTTATCTTTGGACCTAGTAACTCACTCTGCAACGAAAAGATTATAAATCATAATGTACACAAGTCACGATATGCAAAGAGGAATGTGTGGCGAAATCGACGTAGAGTGTTCAAAATACAACAAAAATAAAAGCGAACTAAAGGTCGTAAGGGACACTGAAGAAACTAAGTACCTAATAAGTTTTTTTCAAAAATTAATTGTCCTAAAAAGGTTTATAAAAAGACCATAACTTACGATTAAATTAAGACACATCAGCCTCTTTGATGAAACATGCTAAGGTCAAGGAAATTCAAGCAAAGAACCAGGGGGAACGACTTATGAGGTTTACGTGAAATTTTTACCCACATAAGACTACAATAACCCACCATAAAAGACACTTACAGTTAAACCAGTAATCAACTACACGCAAAAATACAGAAGACATAGGGTTCACCAAGAGACAAGAGAACGAAATAGTCAATGTCTTGCTCCTTACAACACATGAGAACAACACTTAAACAGAGAGAGAGGAAAGACTAGTGGGAATTGAAGTCGCAAGACATCAAGGGGGAATCAAGAATCACCTCATTAGAAAAGTATTCGTAAAAGTGTCACACACCGTCTCGAAACTCAGGAATCCATGTATTTCTATAAAAAGTAAATGATAGTGAAAAATTATTAAACCTACAAATTTTTAAGGTCCAACTTCAAAAAAAGAAGTTACAAATTTTTAAAAAATTCAATAAAATAAAAAAAACGGGTGGACCGTACTGTACACGCTAGAATCAAGGGACTGGTCCTTGACTCGGGTTCGGAGGACGCCACCTTCACACCTCAGAATTGGTCACCTGGTGGTCCCTTCAGGGAAGAAGTTATAAAAGGATCATAATGACATGGTAGAATAACTGAGGGAACACAGAAAACGTTTAAACTCCAACTAGAATAGGTAAACAGTAAACAAATAAGAAACGGAAACCTTCAAAGATCTTAAAGGGGAACAGAAAGAATTTATGGTGGTACCACACAGACGTATATTCATTAGAAGTAGATTTGACATACCGATTCTCTGGAAATCAACTTTATACACACGTAAGAAATTTACTGAATGAGAAAGAAAGTCGTACAAGAGAGACACAGAAAAAGCACAAGTCGGAGAATACGACTGGAGACCCTCCTACGGATTCAAATAAAAAGTTCGAACCAATTAAACAAGAAGTTCTCATAAATAGGGTAGACAATACAAAAAACATAAATTACAAAGGTGTATAAGACTGAAGTATGAAAATTATAAAATAGAATATAATCATATCTATGATCATGTATAATATTGAACTCCAAGCGGACAAGATTTTTAAGGCGAAAGTAATCACTACAAACAACAAAGGAAAGTAACACTAACATGAGGTTCCTACAGATTAATAAAGATTAATTCATAAGGGGACTCCACACAAGTTCCAAAACCGAGACACCCCCGGCACTCGGGGGGTCCTATCTTTTGGGTGTCAGTGGTGTCTCTGGTAAACAATGGGCGAGGACAAACGACTATAGGGTAATCCGTACGTTGGATCAACCCCTAAGTGGAAGTTTGAGAAGCTTTATTTGACGTAACTCTTCTTCGTAAAAAAAAAAAAATTATACTGTTAAACAGACGCCACCTCCTCCCTCCCGCTCTCCTTCTCCATCCACTCCCTTACGACACAGAACGGTGGTCATGGTTGGCACGAGACAACGACGACTGTCTAACGCATTTCTAGACGATACTTGTGGAACTCTGTCGAACACTGCTCCACGAGGCATCGGCACGCCGAAAGTGAAGAAAACCAACATGTCTATCACCTGGGAAATAGTCAGTCTGTTGAGTCCTGCAAAGAGAACTTAAAAAGAACTTAATAAAACTAATAAAGAAAAGTTATAAGAACCAAGAGACAAAGACTTTTTTAGGATGAGAGACCCACAAGTCGGAGGACCCGTCCAGGTCAAAAGTAGAGAAAAAGCGGGAAGAGAAAAGAAGGAAAAACGTAAGAACGAGAGGAACGCCCCTCTACAGACCTCAAGACAGAAGGTTAAGATTAATGGTAAAATTTTATTTGAAGATGACTTCACGTCGTACATGTACTTTTTCACATACACAGGATTCACACCTCGAGTGACTTAAAAATAGTTCACTGAGGGTAAACCTGCGTAAGGTCTACCTCTTTGTCTCGTAGTGGAAATGGGATTTTCTGGGTGAACACGACGGAGGGTCAGTGGTGAAGGAAGGGGTTCAGATAGGACGGAAGATTGGGACCAGACTAAAACAAACCGAAACTGCAGACACATTCACCTTTACACGAGAAGATATAGAGCATAGAAATAGAGTCATAGTGCGACCACCACAACGTGGAACGTCATCAAGTACGAACAAATAGCGACACATCATAAGAGAACATACTTAATGACGACAAAGAAGTAAGATAACAACTACCTGTAACTCGAACAAAGACTAAACTCACTAATATCTACGGCAACGACACTTGCAGGAACGAGTACAGAAAACAACGCATAGACATATGTAAAGACAACAGACACATGGAACCTCAATTTTCGACCTAACATTCCTCATGGAGACAAATCGAGACCATCTGTGACGGTCAAAAGGACACCCAGTCCTTAAACCCTCGACGAATCGACCCACTGAGGTCGGGACTCAGGGAGTATACCAACCTCAGCCTTACGGTCGTCTGTGGTACCAACAGACCTCCGGACCGAGTTGACCTTCTGGAAAGGAGGTTTTATCGCGTGAGTGTACCGGCACCTGTCCTTCGGAGTCAAGGAGTGGTACTTCGACCAACTCGTAGAAGTACTGGACTGTCGACTGAAGGGGGGGCTCGCACACGTGGCTCTCAATCGTCAGGAAAAGTAAAGTCAGTAAGATCACCTAAACATCACCATACAATAACACCAAAATCAAGTATAAAGGAACTACTGATTACTATAATTCATGGAAAAGTGGATAACTCATGGAAATGTTATTAAAACGATAGGATCAAAGATTAAAGGTCATCAAGAAAAAATGAAAAGCTTATAAGTCAAAACGACCGTAGGACGAAAAAAGAAAGTACCTATATCAGAAAAAAAAGGAACACAGAAAGTACTACAATTCCTATTAGGAGATGACACTCCAAAATTAAAGATACGTCAAAGACAAAACAGACTCAAGGAAAAAAGGGAGGAACAAAAGACAAAAAATATAATCTCCGAAAAGAATTTATAGAGACTCGGAAACCGATAGACAAATATACATTCGCGGTCACAGATTTTTTCGGACTAACTTCTTTATCTAACACACGCTCCCCGACTTACTGAAGTACCACCCCGGGGGAGGAACACTATAAGGTGACACTTGCGGGTCACCGACCCACGTTCCTCGTCCCTGCCCGGACGTGTCAGAGTCCTAGATAGGTGTCCTTAAATACTAACAAGAGTAAAGACGTTCAGGGGTTAAAGATCGTCCTATGCAAAGGACAATCACAATATCTCCCTGGAAGGGACCACAAGAACCACTAGTTTAATATACATACTGCATCTAGATTAAGAGGGAGAATTGAGACGTTTCCTAGTTTGGAAAATCCTGACCTGTGTCGACTAAGTCATCCGATCCTTTGTTTATAATGTCACGATGGCATTAATAAATAACCTTACTGAACCAATAAATCTGGACAACTTATCTTTGTCAGTATCTATAAATTACATTAAGAAAGAATTAAGACAAAGAGAATTACCTGAAAGTAAACGTGAGGGAACAATGACATCATTGTCAACCATGATTCTCCGTCACAATTGAAAATTAGAGTTTTCACGATCCCGTCCAAAGACAGTTCGACTGCCGGTTAATCTCACCGTCGTGTGGATATTAGAAGACACCAGTAGAACTTATAGTTGGCAACCCTATAAAATCCCCTTCACCCATAACACCCGTTTCAATTGTTTTTTACTGTCAATCGAAAGATTTAATGAACAGGGAGACCGAACTTAACTCGATTCATAGGTCTAGCGTTTAATTAATAGTGTCGACCTTATTACAAGTCACGGAAATGTAATCTTAATTTCACACTAAAGAGTTTGTATCTCACCGGTCCTGGAGGTCTAAACTTCGCTAGTACAATAACACACATCTAATTATCTAATCTACCCAACTCGTTTATCAATAAACTTTATCGAATAGTGGGAACTAAGGATAAAATTCATCGTGAAAAATTTTTTAGTTATAATAATATAGATAAAGTCAAGTTAAGTCAAGTTAACGAGTCAGCACAAGCTGAGAAACTCTAGGGGACCTGACGTTGTACGGTCCGAAGGGATAGGTAGTGGTTGAGGGTCTCAAATGAGTTTTAGTACCGGTAGCTCAGTCACTACGGTAGGTTGGTAGAGTAGGAGACAGCAGGGGAAGAGGAGGACGGAAGTTAGAAAGGGTCGTACTCCCAGAAAGGGTCACTCAGTCAAGAAACGTAGTCCACCGGTTTCATAACCTCAAAGTCGAAGTCGTAGTCAGGAAGGTTACTTATAAGTCCTGACTAAAGGAAATCTTACCTGACCAACCTAGAGGAACGACAGGTTCCTTGAGACGTCGTGGTGTCAAGTTTTCGTAGTCAGAAGCCGCGAGTCGAAAGAAATATCAGGTTGAGAGTGTAGGTATGTACTGATGACTTTTTTGGTTTCGAAACTGATCTGTCTGGAAACAACCGTTACATTACAGAGACGAAAAATTATACGATAGATCCAACCAGTATTGAAAAGAAGATTCCTCGTTTACAGAAAATTAAAGTACCGACGTCAATGGTAAACGTCACTAAAACCTCGGGTTCATTTATCTCAGACAGTGACAAAGGTAACAAAGGGGTAGATAAACGGTACTTCACTACCCTGGTCTACGGTACTAGAATCGAAAGACTTACAACTCAAAATTCGGTCGAAAAAGTGAGAGGAGAAAGTCAAAGTAGTTCTCCGAGAAATCAAGAAGAAGTGAAAGACGGTATTCCGACCACAGTAGACGTATAGACTCTAATAACTATAAAGAGGGTCGTTAGAACTAAGGTCGAACACGAAGTAGGTCGGACCGCAAAACGTCATACATGAGACGAATATTCAATTTATTCGTCTCTCTGTTATATGTCGGAACTGCATAAGGGAAGGGCTAAACCTTGGTCAGACAACAAGGTACAGGTCAAGATTGACAACGAAGAACTGGACGTATGTCTAAAGAGTCCTCCGTCCAGTCTACCAGATCATAAGGATAGAGAAAGTCTTAAAAGGTGTCAAACAACACTAGGTGTGTCAGTTTCCGAAACCGTATCAGTTATTTCGTCTTTATCTACAAAAAGACCTTGAGAGAACGAAAAAGGTACTAGGTCGCCTACAACCGTTAAACTAGAGACCAAGGAGACGGAAAAGATTTTGGTCGAACTTGTAGACCTTCAAGTACCAAGTACATGACAACTTCGGACCGAACCTCTTAAAACTCGTAATGAGACGATCACACACTCTACTCATGTTAACACGCTATCAAACTCGTAAGAAACCGTAACGGAAAGAAACCCAAACCTTACTTTTGACTGGAAAACGTCAGGACACCGGTGACGACTCAAAAGGTTTAAACGACTGTATAACTCACGTTGTGAAAGTGTCATATTAGAAAATCCTAAACTTTGTCGAGTTGACCTTAAGGTAGTGGAGGTGATCGAAACAAACGTCACTACGAAGGATTCCGGGTGAACTGAAGTGTAAGATCCTACAGACCGAGATCCACTCACTAATGTGGTAGAACCAATAGACCCAACACTTCTAGAAACAACATGTCAAGAAGACACATAAGAACGGTGAAGAAGAATTATAGAAGACGAAGGGAATCCTGGTATCATAAAGACAGGAAATAACTCGGGTAGAAACGTACTTTACAAGGGAACCATAGAGATTAAAAGAACTTCTCTAGAGATCAGAAAGGATAAGACAACAAAAGGAGATAAAGAAACGCAACTAGTGGTTCTTTCCGAAAGAATAGAGAGGAACGATAAGAAACCTTGAAACCTAAGTTTACCCATATAGAAAGGAAAAGAGGAAACGGAAATCGGAGAGAAGAGAAGAGTCGATAGACATTCCGGAGGAGTCTATTACTAAAACGCAAAGAAAAAGAACCCCTACCAGAACCAGTGACGGAGAACATGGCACAGTGATTAGAGGTAGGTATCAAGAAGCCCGTGAGACAGATAGTCTAGATTATGGAACTTAGACAAACAGTGAAGATGACATATTAGACATTTCCTAAACTAAATCCAGTATGAACTTACCAATCACCAAAAGGAATGAAAGAAGCTAAATTCAGACTCAAACCGTTATTCCTCAAGTACTAGACTCGGGGTCAGTCGAGGACCAGAACAAAAACGACTGACATATCTCGAAGAGGTAGAAACCGACGTTTATTATATTAGTCAGACTAAAGCCACAACTGGTAGACCACTTCAGGCACATATCTCAGAAGAGAACACAACAACCTACTCCCACAAACGACACTGGTCACGCAAGAGGACCGTTTTGAGACAATCGGAAACGGGACGAAGTCAAAACATGAGGTTCCGGTTTAAACGGACAATGACGTCGACAGAGAACCATAGATAAAGTGACTATCCTTTTGTCTAAGAGTTTTTCTCTCTCTAGACAGGTCCCCGTACATTCAGTTAACCTCAAAGCCGGATCTAACAAGGTGAGATTTTAGTCTTACGGAGGGTCCGTTCTATTTCGTCACCTTCAACCGTCCGACGACCCAGTAGAACAAATAGGCAGACGTTTCTTAATACAAGGACTCATAGTCAGTGTTCTTGTCAAATCCGAAAGAGAGGAATCACTCAGACGACAACAATTCGATTTAGAAACCTAGGGCTCGGGACAACGGGGTAGAGAAAAGGAATCTCTGAGGTGGCAGAGGAGAAAGGGGAAGAGAATGGGAAATTGAAGACGGGTGGGATGAGACGATGCAAATAGGACAGAAGGAAAGGGGAGAGGCGGTACGGAGGACCAAAGCAATCTGGATGGTCACCAAAATCCTTCAGTCATGAATTTTTTCGTTTCACCTCATCACTTTGTCTTCCAAGAGTGTAAAAATAAATCTTACTCTCCACACTCTTTTATGTATGGGGACTAAGGTTCCGCAGTCCTTCTCTGCTTTCCAGTGAGGAGCTTCTTCGAAAGAACCTGATACGGGTGGGACTCTAATCCCGTCCCAGAGAGCACTATGCGAGAGAACCCTGTAAAGAGTATTGAGAACAGTGGTACCTTTAATTGACACATTATCTACCAAATGATAGGTAGAGGAGGTATCGTATATTCGAGAGCGTTCGTCTCTGGTACGATTGGAATGGGTAGTCAGTACGGAGCTAATCGTACCACCGAGGGTGTGTCACCCGTGTCACCCACCAACCTACCTACCCACTTACCTACCACCCACCCACCTCGTTTATGCACTTACTTTTCGGCACAACAAAACTAAGGTAAAGTAGAGGAAAACACACCTGATGACGTCATCGGAGAGCTGACAAGTAGGCCAGTGGTCGAGGTGAGACAGTAGACACGCCAAGGGGGAGGAGGTATTGAAATAGAGGTCTTTTCTAGAATGGAGCAAGGAAATGTGGAAGAATTTGGACACTGAAGGATGACGACGCGACATTTCAGATTGAACAATCACTCCGTGGAGTCTCAACTCAAGGGTGGGTGGAAAGGTCGGAGCAGATGAGTCAGGGGGGAACACGAGATGTGTGACCGGATTAACGTAATAACTGGTGGGAGACTTAATTAAATAAGTATTTAGTCTGTTAAGACTAACGTCATAGGAGAGAGAAGAAACGGACCGGTTTAAAAAGAACTGGAAGTTCCGAGTGGAACCTGTAGAGATGAGATACTTGGGGATGGGGTCGGTCTTCACTAGTGTAGAAGGAAACACGAATGTCTACTGAGACACGAAGGTTCAATGTACATTGTAAATGGTGAACTAAAATATGAACAAATGGATTAACTGGGAAGAGAGTCGAATCACGAAAAACCTTGTTTTAGAAGGAGAGAATAACTTTCGAGGGAGTCGCACCTCGTAGTCCCTCTACCGTACTTCGGCACTTCACAAGAACTTATGGTCTCTCTGGACGATGCTACCTTTAAAACTAGATGGTGGACGATCAATGAAACTAAAAAGAAAACATGATTACGGGAAAAGAAAGAAAAGAAAAGAGAAGAAGAAGAAAAAAAAAAAAGAACCACTGAATGGAGTTTAGACAATGAATATTCTTTTTACATTTTTGACTCAAAGTTTATACTCAAGTCACTATACAAATTTTCTAATTTTACAACAACTAAATATTTTAGTAAGGGTCATGGTGTAGATCTCTCTTTTTGTATATTAGGTAAGTAAGAATATAAGAGTCTTCTCCGAAAAAAAGAAAAATTTTATATAAATAAGTAAATACCGATACGACCCCAGAAGCAACGAAAAACGAGTCCGAAAGAGATCAACACCCACTCGTCCCCGATGAGAAGTATCACCACGTGTCCGAAGAGTGACACCACCGAAGAGAACAACGTCTTGTGTCCGAGATCTGCACACCCAAAATCATCAACCCCGTGTGTCCGAGTTATCAAAACCGAGCACCCGAGTTATCAACACCGACCACCCGCACTAACGAGACCTCGGAAACCTTAGAAGGGTCTGGTCCCCAGTTTGGGTACAGGGAACGGAACCGTCCGTCTAAGAATGGGTGATGTGGTGGTCCGTTCAGGGGTCTTATCGAAAAATACTTTGTTTCCAGCGCTAACAAATACACCGGTGCGACTCAGAATCAACGAAGTGCAACGTCGGTCGTCTGTGAGGTCGACACCGTACACCGGAGACCTTGACGCGACACGCCCGAGGCTCCACACCTAGAATTCCAAGGAACTCGTCCCTAGCTTGGACGTAGGAGACGTCACGTTCCGCCTAAGAATTCGTGACCTGGTGGTCCCCGTAGGGTCTTATCGAGAATAGAATTGGGGTTTCAAGAGTCAAATCACAGGTCCACAGATTACGACACACAGACTGCAGTGGGTAGTTCTCAGTCGTGTGTGGTACGAACAGAGTCCGCCAGACGTGTGCGTGGCCCCAGTGAAATTAGGAGACAAGTCACCCTTGACAGTAGAGGAGACTCCTTCGGCCGAGTCTTCGGAACTCGTCGTAAAAGACACTTCACCTTTTTCTTTTCAGTACTACTACAATTTTCTACACATTCCTCTCCTTCACCGAAGACAATGAAGTGAACACACGAACTGCGACAGAATTCCCTACGGATCTTTTACTCTAACGATGAGTCACATTAATTCCACAATCATTACAAACTTCGGGTCACAGAAAACTTAGCTTTTTCGTTGTAGTTATCACTCAGAGAATGGGGGTCTCCACCGACCAATTAACACTCTCCTCTGAGTCCAAAAAATGTGACGTCTCTAAAGTAACCCTCAAAGTCACCGGACTCGTAGAAGGGTTCCTCATCTAAATCACATAGAACAAACTTTCTGAGACATTCGATAGTAGTCTCCAATATACTTCGGTGGGGTAGCCATTAAAATATGGACTTACACTTCCCGTCACTATGACAGTTGGGTTTGGTCTCACAAGAGTCGGAGCCGACCGTGAAAACCAGTGTATCCAGAAACGACAACCCCCCGACAGGACACGTAGTGTCTGACAACTCATTGTGAGGACCGGAGACGGGAGTCTACAGACATCGTGGAGGGTGGAGGGTCAGGACTATTGATCTTTGCAGAGGTCTATCACGGTCTACTGCAACTCCCGGCGTCTTAATGGGGACTACCGTCTGGTGACTGGACTTGACTCGACAATGCCTCGGAAAATGGACAAAACTGTACGTGCCACGACCCACCATTTATCTTGGGACTTTTCTCAACCGGGTGTGGGACCTCCTCCGTCACTGGACGCTTCGAACAACTCTAGAAAACTGATCCATCTTATAAAGATCAGCAACTGACTTTATCGAAACCAACTCCGATAGTCATTTTTAAACAAAGTTTCTTCAAATTGTAGACAAAAGTAAAGACGAAAACAGTCAATGAAATTATGAGTTAAGGAAATAAAATCGAACAGAAGGACAATCCTGAATTTTATAAATTCATGTACAGTTTTAAAGGTCAAACTATCCTTTATACAAAATAACTTTGTATTTACTTCTACAATTCTTGAAATCCGATCCTACCGCTTTTCAAATTACAACAATTAGTCCGATCTACTATCGTCTCAGTCATTATGACTTCCCTTGAGTCAGACCAAGATAAGTTCTAAGTGAAGGACAAGAACAAATAGTAACCTTTCGACATGAAATGCTTCTAAAATCTAAGTCTAGTAACATAATAAGATTCTTTTTTTAAATTTTTACGAGCGGTGCAGAACCATTGGTACCGTTCTATACACTGTGTGTTTTTATTAGAGTATCGATAGAGTCCCAACTCATAAAAAAAAAAAAACCATATACCATATGGAACTCAAGCTTTTATAGACTAAACGAAGACAATAGACTCCAGTTTCCTTTTTTGTCGAAAGACTTAATGTTCTACGTCCGTACGGACAACCAACTTCATTATCTTGGTTGTGACCAAATAAATCATCTTTCTCCCAAATAATAATTTCATCAAGTCTCTGATGAACCCCCTCCCGTTTTTAGGTCAGAACCTACGTTACTTTGGTATCAGTTATGAATTTAAATAGGGAAGGGTGACTCCCTTCTAACAAACGGACGAATTACAAAATATAACCGAACACTTTGTACTCTAAGGACTCCCATTGAACCAGACATAACAAAAGTCAAGAACGTAGGACCACGGTGTCTGTCATTCTCCGGGAATTATCTATGAAAAACATGTTTATACTCTATTTCGTACACAAGTAATCATAGTCGTTGTTGTACCTCTCTTTCATGTTATCACAACTTTACAATTATATGTAAGATAGTCCCCTAAAAAAACCGTCGTTTTATTCGAGAAAAAGAAATCATTAAAACTGGTTATTTATAATTTACTGATAAAATATGGTATCTCGGGACAAAATGTATACAAGGAAAATTTACTTGTGGGTACCGTCAGAACGTTCTTATCATCTATAACTATGCCAACATAGGAAGTACTCTTTCACCTCCCAGACTCTTAACTAAATTAGTCCGAGTGTCGATAAATTCACTGTCTTGGATCTGACTTTAAGTACGGACAGACTGAGCTGTGTTTGTACAGGGAGACACGTTGTCTCGGAATTATGGTGAAAGGAAAAAAAAAAAAAAAATCCAATTTTTTTAGGTTAATTACCAGTAAGAAAATCTTTCATTAAACTCACATATTTAAATAGTTTGACTTTGAAGGATAAACCTAAAGTCGATGCCACAACGTTTACAAATATTTTCATTTACAATCAGAGACTTCTGTTGAAAATACTAATGTAAGTTCAAAACGACGATTTTCTCTTCATGTTTTTATTAGGCAGTACCTTACGACACACTTTTTCGAGGTTGACACGTTATGAGGTCAATACATCGAAAATTCAAAGTAAAATTCAACAGCAGCAACAACAAGTCAACGATTCAGCACAGGCTGAGACGCTGGTGTACCCAACGTCGTGCGGTCCGAAGAGGCAGGAGGTGGTAGGGAACTTCAAACGAGGAGGAGTACAGGTAACTCAGTCACCTGGTAGGTTGGTAGAGTAAGAGACAGTAGAGGAAGAAGAGGACGGGAGTTAGAAAGGGTCGTAGTCCCCGAAAAGGTCACTCAACCGAGAAGTGTAATCCAACGACTTCATAACCTCGAAGTCGAAGTCGGAGTAAGGAAGGTCACTTATAAGTACCGACTAAAGGAAATCCTAACTGACCAAACTAGAGAAACGACAGGTTCCCTGACAGATCTCAAGAGATCGTGGTATGAAACTTTCGTAGTCAAGAAACCGTGAGTCGGAAGAAATACCAGGTTGAGAGTGTAGGTAGGCACTGATGATCCTTTTTGGTATCGAAACTGATATACCTGGAAACAGTCGTTTTACTACAGAGACGAAAAATTCCGTAACAGATCCAAACAATATCGAAAGGAAGGTTCCTCGTCCGTAGAAAATTAAAGTACCGACGTCAGTGGTAGATGTCACTAAAACTTCGGTTCTTTTATTTTAGACAGTGACGAAGGTTAAAAGGGGAAGATAAACGGTACTTCACTACCCTGGTCTACGGTACTAGAATCAAAAAACCTACAACTCAAAATTCGGTAGAGAAAGTGAGAGGAGAAAGTAGGAGTTCTCCGAGAAATCAAGGAGAAGTGAAAGACGGTAATCTCACCATAGTAGACGAATAGACTCCAACAATTATAACGAGGGTCGTTAGAACTAAGGTCGAACACTAAGTAGTAAAATTAAATTGTCTGTCCTTTTTTTATTTTTGGTTTGATACGACAAAGAGAAGTCTCGAGGGATTACGACGGTGACAAAATATGAAAAATTTTTTTTAAGACTTCATTAAGTCCGGAATATCCTTCCAATGTTCTTATTCTGGGATTTGGGTCTACGGGATTAACAATTACAAAAAATACAAACAAAACAGTAAAAGGGAGAGAGAGATATATATCCCCAAAAAAAAAAGGGACTTAGTAGACTCTCGTTCAACAGCTATATTACGGGGAAATAGGGACTTATGGAGTCATATATAATAGTATTTTAATCGTTAACCTCTCAAAATATTATTTTTTCTTTTGTTTTTCCTACCCGTGCCCTGTAGAACCTTAATGTAGAACACAAATTAACAATACAGGGAAAGGAGAAAATAGACCCTGTCAGAAGTAAGAAAGAAATAGAGAACACTAGAACTGTAAAACTTCTCATATTCGATCAATGAAATATTTTCTACCATGACTAAAATTATTACATCATTTTAATTTCAAAAACTTCCTTCGCAATCTACTTTTATTAAACACGAAGGCACAAAGAGAACCATATTAGACAATCTCGAAAAATGAAACTTCTTAAAGTTAATGTCTTCGTCTCTCTTATTATTTTACTCGGGACACGAATCAACGAACCAGTACAGACTGAGAAAAACGAGAGTACCTGACAGTAGGAGGTCCGAGGAGACAGGTACCCCTAAGAGATCCGTTCTTATGACCTCACCCAACGGTACGGGAGGAAGTCCCTTAGAAGGGTTGGGTCCCTTAGAAGGGTTGGGTCCCTAACTTGGGTCCAGAGGGTGTAACGTCCGCCTAAGAAATGACAGACTCGGTGGTCCCTTCGAGAGAAGAGGTCCCCTAGAAGGGTTGGGTCCCTATAAAGGGTGTAACGGCCGTTTAAGAAATAGTAGACTCGGTGGTCCCTTGGGTTTTACTCGGGATCTTGGATCTTTATTATTAATTGTAAAAACGGACGGAAGAGATAAGAAAAAGATCAGGGGATTTTTGATTTATGAAAGTCTGTAAAACATCGTCAAAAACCTGTAGCATCAGTTCACCTTCAACGAATCAACACGAGAAACTGGGCTACCCGACATCGGACGGTCCGAGAAGACAGGTACCTTAAAAGGTTAGTTCTTATGACCTCACTCAACGATAAGACAAGAGATCCCCTAGAAGGACTGGGTCTCTAACTTGGGTCCAGAGGACGTAACGTCCGTCTAAGAAATGGTAGACTTGGTGTTCCCATATAAGGTATAAATTCCTTCCAGATTTTTTATCACCGTAAACGAATATCTTTGTATAATGAAATTGGATCGTTTTAATAAATATTAAGGAATTATATGGTTTTGATATAAGTCTAAAGAGGATATAAGTAAAAAAGAGAAACTTTTTCGGGAAATGTAAACCAAAACGTAACCAATACCATAGAGAATTGAAAGAGAAATTCATCTGTGAGGAAGGGTAAACCACCTTTCGAAATTATAAACAACACCATATCACTGATACGGACCTAGCAGAACGAGAAATAGAAAAGGTCCCAGGAAAATCACACATAGGTGTCTTTTGTCTCCAACCTTTCGAATTACCACAGAAAGAGTGTGAGGGAACGTAGGTCTCAAGACGGCTACTAAATCCCAGAACACGCCACGAACTTAAGTCACACTCGACTCCGTCATCGTAAACTCTACGGACAAAACCACCAGGTAAAGGTGTCTGGGGTGTCCCGGGACCTCCAATGTCAAGTCTGATGAAGGACGAAGGATCTGAGACAACTTTAATACATTACTGAAGGACTAAGGGTCGTAGGACTGAGACCGTCTCCTTCGGTACAAGTACCATCTGGTCAGGAATACACAACGAAGTCTCAGACAAGGACCTGTGGTTCGGACCTAGACGGGAAGACCGGGAAATTTTTTAAAATGTTTGAGGATCAAGACATACGACTTAGAAGAGAACGGGTTTTGTCGAACTCTCCAAAGATAATAGACATCCACTTGGAACCGACCGTCATAACCATTAGTCTTCTTGCATTCAAAATAGAAACTGAAGTTTACATATACAGGTCTCGTTGTATGGGTATAGACTTCGTAAGTCTAAACTTGACCTTACACCAAATTCCCTTTCCTACGTCGAAAAACGGGCACACACACACACACACACACACACACACACACACACATACTTTCGGGCTGTCAGAAAAGTACGTCCATAGACCATATTGGACATTAGACGACCACTGAAACAGTGTTTTTCGGCAAAGAATGATCCTGGAGAATATCCAGGAACTCTGATGGGAAGGGACGTGAGAACTCTATACTTGCACCGGGGTATACAGAGTAAGGACAGAAGGGTGCACTGAACCTAACACGCCGAGTTACCACTCTCTACCCCTGGTCATCGGCACCCTGGTGGTGGACGGAGAGGGTGAGTAGGAACTTAAAGACGGAGGTCGCCGGGACTACAGGGTCGACATACCCTTTATATGACCTCTGATATGAATTGTTAAATTTTTTAAATACTGTCTTTTAAAGTTTCTATGCCCTTACGTCTCTCTTGTCATATTACTTTCTGGTGGCACATGGATAGCGGAATAGTCGTAAAACAGTTTGTGGTCTCAAGTTTATCAAACTGTAAACGCAGAGAATACTCTGTGAAGAAAGAAAGAGAGAAGATAAAATGAGAACGAAGGAGTTAAGAAGTACCGGTTCTGGATGTCATAAAGAGTCGGGACGGGGACGGAAGTCAACTGGTCGGGGAGGGGTCCAGAGAGGGGATCCCTAGAGTAGGAGGAGGGTCTCAGAGGGAAGGAACCCAGAGACCCCTGGACTCGTACACCCACGTCCGTGGTAGGTACGGGTCAGAGTCCAGCTCGAGAAAGGTCTAACAACCTTGAGTGTGCTCCCTGACACAACTTAATATTATATACTATCTGGTCATTGCATCAAACACAACTAAAAAATTTTGGGACTATGTCCGTTACTGGGGTATATAAAAATGATATATAAAATTTTTCGTCTATAAAGTGAGGTCCTGAATTCCCCTTTTAACACCTTGAGTTTGTCACTCTTGTGTAGTTTTACAATGAAAAAAATCTCATCCTAATTTTGGAAAAAGTCGGAGACACATCAAAGTAAAACTGCGTAAAAAAAAGAAGAGTTTTGGACGTACCCTTTTCAGCAAGAATGTTCTATACTTTTGGTCTTTATTTACAAGAGTGTGAGACTTTTTTGACAATGTTCGGTTAGTTTTCAATGGACTTAAGAACCAAGTCTGGGTAACATCATCCATGGTACGTTCTGTCTTCCCAAGGACGGGTCTGCACCGACCGTCAAATGAGTTTATCTGTTCCGTAGGTTGATGGTGACAGTTGTTACTCCTCGTTGTATCATTCACACGTTTATTTCTCTTTCGTTTTCAGAAATGTTAAACCCCCCGTCTATTCGATAACTTTTTATTATTTTATTTTATTTTATTGTAGACCTGGACGTAATAGTCCCTGTCTAATTTACTCGCATTAACAGACAACGGAGACACATACACCTTCTTCTTCCTTTCGATCACCTTACGGAGAATATGAGAGTAGTCTTTTGAACAACAAATAAACCTTTTCTTCAGAACTAAATAAATTTACAGTAATGTCAAAGGTTAAATTTTATAAAAGGTCCTAATCATAAAGTCATGGTATTGCATAATGAATAGACAACGACGGATTGTTTGATGGTGTGTGTTCTTATTTTGGAGAGGAGGTAGTATGAACTTATTAGTATTATTCCCCTAAGACTCCTCCGAAATCCCCATTTCTCGAGTGGACGGTCACGTCCTCTACATTCTCTAAGCCCAAGTAAGGGACCCAACCCTTCTAGGGGACCTCCTCCCGCACCGGTGGGTGAGGTCATAAGAACGGACCTCTTAGGGTACCTGTCTCCTCGGACCGTCCGATGTCAGGCATCCCAGTGTGTCTCACCGTCTACTGACTTCGTTGAATCGAGTGTGCGTATGTGTCAGTATTATACCTGTCTTTTACCATTTTCGGACTGTCTTCGTCTTCTCTAATTCTTTTCCACCACTCTTATGTATCTCCTTGATATGTCTTTTCCAGAATTACTGGAAACTAGCACTAGTGAATGTACCTCGGTCCGTAGGACCTCACACTTCAGTTCACCCGGAATCCTTTGTAATGATGTTTATTTCGATCACCTCCACTACTTTAAGGTCGACTTGATAAACTTTAGGATTTTCTACTACGACAATTTCACGACGTGAATTACACAGTCGTTTAAACCTTCTAAGTCGTCACCGGTGTCCTGACCTTTTCTAGTCAAAAGTAAGGTCAGGGTTTATCCAGTCACGGTTTCTAACAAGTTTGACGGCCTGTCAACACGAGTAGAGTGTACGATCATTCCAATACGAGTTTTAGGAAGGTCGATCCGAAGTCGTCATGTATTTGACTCTTGAATGTCTACATGTCAAGTCAAGTCAAGTCAGTGAGTCAGCACAGGTTGAGAAACACTGGGGTACTTGGTGTCGTGCGGTCCGGAGGAACAGGTAGTGGTTGAGGACCTCAGGTGGGTTTGGGTACAGGTAACTCAGTCACTATGGTAGGTTGGTAGAGTAGGAGACAGCAGGGGAAGAGGAGGACGGGAGTTAGAAAGGGTCGTAGTCCCAGAAAAGTTTACTCAGTCGATAAGTGTAGTCCACCGGTTTCATAACTTCAAAGCCGAAGTTGTAGTCAGGAAGGTCACTTGTTTGACCTAAATTTTTTCCATCTCCTTGGTCTTTAGTTTAACGGTTGTAGGTAACCTAGTATCTCTTTTGTTTCCTTAAGGTCTTTTTGTAGATGAAGACGAAGTCACTGATACGTTTTCGGACACGTATCAGACACGTCTAGTGTTTTTTGACACTTTTTAAGAATTTTCTCCACCCGTATGGTCCGATGGAATACACAAAGGATTCTCTGGGCATACGTCCAGTTCTTCGTTGTCAATCTTGGAATATACTTTGTTGACTGACCAAGTTATAACCCTTTCCTCATGCAGTTCCGACATATAAAGGTGGAACGAATAAATTGAGATACATCTCATGTAGTACACTTTACGGTCCGACCTACTTAGTGTTCGACCTTAGTTCTAACGACCCTCTTTATAGTTGTTGGATTCTTTACGTCTACTATGGTGAGAATTGTCGTCTTTCACTTCTCCTTGATTCTCAGAGAACTACTCCCACTCTCTCCTCTCACTTCTTCTACCGAATTTTGAGTCGTAAGTTTTTTGATTCTAGTACCGTAGACCAGGGTAGTGAAGTACCGTTTACTTCCTCTTTTTCACCTTCGTCACTGTCTAAAATAAAAGAACCCGAAGTCTTAGTGACGTCTACCACTGACATCGGTACTTTAATTTTCTACGAGCGGGGAACCTTCCTTTCGACACTGTTTGAATCACATAATTTTTTGTCTCCATAGTGAAACGACTGTTTCCAGACATGTCAGTTTCGATACTAAAAAGGTCGTCAACACATACCTACACTCTCAACCTAGTATTTTTCTCTATTCGTGTCCTCTTAACTGTGAAAGTCTAACACCACGACCTCTTCTGAGAACTCTCAGGGCACCTGCCGTGGCTCCAGTTTGGTCAGTTAGGATTTCCTTTAGTTGGGACTTATAGGTAACCTTCCTGACTACGACTTCGACTTCGAGGTCATGAAACCCGGTGGACTACACTTCTCGACTAGTAACCTTTTCTGAGACTACGACCATTTCTAACTTCCGTTTTCCTCTTTGTCTACCGTCTCCTACTTTACCAATCTATCGTAGTGACTAAGTCACCTGTACCTAAACTCGTTTGAGACCCTCTATCACCTCCTGTCCCTTCGGACCACACGATGTCAGGTACCCCAACGTCTCAGCCTGTACTGAATCACTAACTTATTGTCGTTGTTAGTATATTACAGGAGTTGATGGTAAACTACTGGACATCAGTTGCACACACACACACACACACATATCTGAACCCAAGATAGAGACCGGACCCCTGATTCTAGGGTCTACGACTCCCCGTTGATACGGACACGTGGTGTTGATGCCTCGGACGTGAGACGTCAATGACCCCGGACGCACGGGATCTCGGACACGAGGTGGTATTCCCCTCGGTGGCGGCGGTCTTCGAGTTCGTCACGTTGATCTCTCATCAGGGGTATATAAATTAAAAATTTTAAATAAATTAGTAAATAGCGACGGGACCCAGAAGTAACGACGCACTCCCGAAGGAGGTCAACACCGGTCACCCCTGATGAGAGATCAACGTCACGAACTCGAAGACCGCCGCCACCGAGAGGAATACCACCTCGTGTCCGAGATCCTCCCGCACGTCCGGAGTCATTGATGTCTCACGTCCGAGGCATCAACACCGTGTGTCCGTATCAACGGAGAGTCGTACACCCTAGAATCAAGGGTCCTGTCCTTAACTTGGGTCCAGAGGAAGTAACCGTCCACCTAAGATTTGGTGACCTGGTGGTCCCTTTAGGGTTGTATATAAAGAAACTCGTAATAGAGGTACGTTCCACGATACGAGTTTCGGTGGGTCTTATCTTCCTTTTAAGTTCTAGAGACGGGATTACCCCGAATACAAATTTGACTCCGGATATTCTCACTACGTACACTTTATTGTCTGGTGTCCGACACACTACCAACCGTCTCTCGCATGTACAGTACAGTACGGCAATAAGGTAACTATTCTATTGCCTTTAGATCTTTTCAACTTTCTGAACTGACTATATCGACTATGTGTCAGTTTGGTCTTGGTCCAAAGGTCCGGTAACATAAAAAAGAGAAGAAAGCACCGTTCTATTAAAAACAGATTTCAACTTTGACACACCGTATCCTATATACTTTCGGTTTATTCAACTCCTTTGCCTTCTACCCACCGAAACTCATCAGTTTCCGTTTACCTTCCTCCTCTATGTCAATCTTACACTCACATTTCTTACTTACCGTCCGCGTCCTCTTAGGTTGGTTCTCCTGGTTCATAAACAGTATAAGTACCCCATCTGGTCGACAGAACTCTCCATGAACAACTCGTTACTTCTTGTCACTCCATCGTCTGTGAACTTTCACATTCTCTCCTTGAACCCGAAGTACGCCAGGTACTACCCCTTGATGAGAGTCAGGACCTCGCACTTTACTGTACTACTTTGACCCTAATCCCTTCTAATGTAGACAAACGGCCCTCTTGGCATATCTCCCATGTAAGAAAACAATGGGAACCACATACCCAACCGCACAATTAATCGGAGACAACACCGGGGTTTAATTGGGACTATAGAGTCACCGACTTATATTTCCGTGGAGAACGAACGTGATGAAACAGTTGTGTCTACCTACCCCGTACCCGACCCCTCAAGAGGTAAAGGAGTAAGTTCTTGGGTCCGACTGTCTCCAGGGTGGTAGATCTTGGAACGACCAGGGGTACCGTCTTCTCGCCACACCCTCCGGGGAGTGACGGCAGGTTTCGAGGTCGGACCTTCTCTGGATGTCGTAAAAAAGACCGGTTGGGTAACCGACCTCCATCAGTGTACACGGTGTTATCCTTCAACTCTTATAGGTCACTCGTCATTCACAGAGAAAGTTCCGACAGACTCCTGGACCGCATAGGAAGAGGAACAAACTTTCTCTGTTACGTCACTATTGCTCACTGCCTGGAATCTCGGTCCGACGTCTCCGTCCTCGGACAGAGGGGACGAACGATCGACACACCGAAACCCGTTAACTGACTTGTTGAGACCCCGTATTAAAGGAGTAGATATTTTGTCACTATCACTACCCTGGCCCTCTTCCGTTACCGTTGGGTGAGGTCATAAGAACGGACCTCTTAGGGCACCTGTCTCCTCGGACCACCCGACGACAGGTATCCCAGTGTCTCAGTCTTCGTTGATTCGTACGTACGTACGTACGTAACCTCTTCCTGTACCGTTGGGTACGGTCACAAGAACGGACCTCTTAGGGTCCCTACCTCCTCGGACCGACCGACGATAGGTATCCCAGTGTGTCTCAGTCTCGCTGAATCGTAAGTACGTACGTAACCTCTTCCTTTACCGTTGGGTGAGGTCACAAGAACGGACCTCTTAGGGTCCCTGTCCCCTCGGACCGCAAGACGGCAGATACCCCAGCGTGTCTCAGTCTGTGCTGTCTTCGCTGTATCGTCGTCGTCGTCGTCGTCGTCATCGTCACCCCGGTCGGAACTTCTTAATAACAGCCGAACTTATATATATTTCGGAATCTCAAAGTACGGTACACTGACAATCCCCAACAAATCGCACCAAAAGCAATAATTAGACGACTGAAGGTCATATCGTGGATTTTCCTTCCGATTTCACAGACCGAGGTCCACTCCCCTCGTCACCCGTTCTACAACATCAGTAAATCCACACACTACGGTCGTAGGTCGGATCCTACGACTAAACCCCGTTTCTTTTCTACCCGTTCTCACTCAAGAGCTCCTCTTTACTTTCGTCCCGAATGACCGGTTTATGGTACCTACTCTCTAGTACTAGCCCACACCCTGACTCCCTTACCTCGAACTCTTCGTCTCTTTAATCCCACAAGGGTGTCCCTTTCTTCTACTCGACTTCCAGGCTGTACCACAACCCTGCACAGGTTCCGGGTCCTTCGGTGTCCTTCACCTCCTTACCTCGACAGAGAATTACTTGTATTAAGACATCTACCACTTTCAACGTGATGGGACCCCGGTCTCCCAAACCTAGCTCGAGGGTCGAGGTGCAGAGGTACCGGACCGCGAGGTCAGAGGAGTAGTCGTTTTATTTCAATCCACACACGAGTCAGTGAGCCAGTACAAGCTGAGAAACGCTGGGACACCTGATATCGGGCGGTCCGAGGAGACAGGTACCCTAAAAGGTCCGTTCTTGTGACCTCACCCATCGGTAAAGGAGGAGGTTCCCTAGAAGGAATGGGTCCCTAACTTTGGGGGCAGAGGACGTGACCGTCCTCCTAAGAAATGGTGACTCGGTGCACCCTTCGGGGTCTATGTCAAGATGGGTGGGGAATTTCATCACTCCGAATTCCCTCCATGACGGACGGTCCATGAACTTTCGTCGTACATCCTTTATCAGTCGTCAACAAGGAAGAGTCGATTAACTCGAACGTCAACTTATCTTTAGACTCCTAGTGAAAAATTCACTGGTCAAGAAGTCCCAAATTACATTTCGTTTGACGGGCACTGTAGTCAAGAGGACTCACGTAGATCAGCGGGGGTCTAAGATTTTGTGCCCGACACAACAACGGTCTAGTCGAGAAGTAAAAAAGTGACAATAGACTTATCAGGTTACTCGTCTACAAAAATCGAAACGTTTCTTATTGTTTAATGTCACCCGATTCTCACTGGTTTTATCTGGTAAAATTTTCAAATAAATTCTCGGTACGAAGGAGAAAACTTCTAACAGACCATGAAAAATCACTAGTCATCCTCAGTGACGGGAACGGAGAACTTTAGATTTCAACAAAAGTTCGTCTTGTATAAAGACATTGATTTATACTTGACCGGAGAACCCTTTAATCAAGACAAGAAATTATATAGACGAAATTTAACGTCCCAGAAACTCTCCGGGACAGAAGTTAATGTGTTAATATATAAGAGATCGTATACATTGAAGAAAAAGTAAAGGGCTTTTTTAATTCTTAAAACCCCTAGAGAGTTATCCCGAAATCATAAAACAATCATGTTTTGTCCACGATAAGTTAATCTACCCATAAACTCTCCGAAGAAACTCGGTCCGACACATGACCCACGACACACATATTGGATGTTGTGGGAGTAGGAGCCCCTTGAGTGTCGGCCTCGAACATCAGAAGGGTGAGAACCAATAAACAGGACATATTCCCAACCGATTGGACGACCGGATATTAATTTGGACGGAAGAGTATGAAAAAGAGACTCAGACACACTAAGTCAAGAAAAATACTGACTCTGTACTTCAATCTCAATGTAAGGACAACGAGGGACAGAGAATTAATTGGTCCAAGGAAAGGACTTAAACCTAAAGAAATATTTCGCACCCGTTATGTCAGACAAGTAGGACAAAGTGTCTAACACTTTTCCTTCTGTAATGGATTAAGGACCTGGTCAACGTGAGAAGTACATATGGACTACAGTAAAGATTTTAGACTGGAAATGATAAGACATGGAAGGACATGACAGTGACTTCTCAGATGCACAAATATGACTGAGTTCGATTCATCGAAACTCTCAAAAAAAAATTTAATTGGTTTACTAGGAAAATCTTTATTTTTATTTTAACACCTTCTCCTTTATACCAATCGACGGAACGTCGATAGTCGAAAGAATCTACAAAAGAAGGATGGAGGGACAATAATAAATTTTAATAATTATTATATAGTGGACCAGTTACATCTTCCTGAATGTCCAACACTAAAAGTTTATTACACACTATATATTCCGGTGGAGGATAAAAAGACATTGTCTTATGTTTATAATATGTAGTAACTGGGACAAAAGGTTCCAATGGACGAGGGCTCCCTTTACGTACCCTTTATTTGGGCTTCGGTTGATTATTATGTTCTGTCACACTCCCACGAGGTTCCGGTACATCCTTGGTACCGAAGCACTTACTTTACCCGTCATTCCAGGAAAGTCTCCTGTTGTTTCTTGACTCAAACTAATCTCATGTCTGGAAAAATTTTTTCTAATTAACCTCCATCCAAATTTCAAATGACAAAACCGTCATACCGAGGACTAGTAACCTATTTTAGCAAATATATCCGAACACCATATCACCTTCCTCCTCCGTCTTCTGACAACACTTTTTTCACACAATAAGGAAACAGTTCACTGTATCTATAAATGACAGAACAAACTTCCTAGAATTCTTGACTGGGACAATCGTGTTTCTCCCGAGAGAGTAGATGATGTTTCGTCGTACAACCGAGTATGTGTGTCATCAGACACGACCTTGTGTCAGTATGTTGAACATTTCTACAAGACTTTAAGTCCTTCGAAAACAAAGATCAAAAGTAAATCGCTGAAAGTGTCACCAAAGAGAAACCCTCAGTTTGAGTTTGCAGATGTATTCACGGTGGAACGTATTATACATCATAAAACGGGAAAAAGAAGAAGTGGACCTTTTCAAATATCTACTTCCTTTTCGGGATTTAAGGACCGAAGATAGGTACGCCAGTAGATAGAGGTATTCCATAGTGTTTCTGGTTACCGACAAAAATGTTACCGAAATTCGATAGACACTTTAATTGTGTTATGTTTAGAACTTTCATGTGTCATTTACCATAACTTAACTGGTAATTCTAATCAAAAGAATGTCCTATTTTAGACTTTCACTCATTCCTTTTAGGAAAGGAAGTTTTCTTTTATAAAGGTCCTGTATTTCGGATTATTTTTAAATTCATAATAGGTAGTATATGGTAAAGTAAAGAAATCAACTCAATAGTTTATACCTCAGTAACGATTGTATCCATGACAGAACTCCATCCACTCCCTAGGTGATTTCGTATAGACTCGACCGTCTACCCAATGACATGAACCCCTCCGACACGATGAACATTTCTTTCACAATTCAGCGAGTCAGCACAGACTGAGACACGTCGGGGCACCTGTCTCCTCGGACCACCCGATGACAGGTACCCTAAGAGGTCCGTTCTTATGACCTCACCCAACGGTAAGAGAAGAGGTCCCTTAGAAGGACTGGGTCCTTAGCTTGGGTCCAATGTGTCTCCATAAAGATAAACCAGTGTTCTCAGTCTGGTACTGAATCACTGATTTGTTACTATTACAACATTTCTCAGGACCACTGAAACTTCAAGCACTAAAAAGTAAAATGAGAGGTAGAATTATTCCGTTCGGTGTTAATGTGGGGGTGACGAGTAGGAGACATGGGAAGGACCATTGGTTGGGTGACTTTATGTCTATGTCCCATGACGGTTGAAGACATATTTATTCTATGGTAGGGGATCCCTGGGTTTTTTTCGGTTCGGATAAACGTATGTATATATAAAAAATTTGAGACTTCTTCGTAAATCGTTCACCTGGGAGAAAGGTATACTCCAGAAACAGTACAAGGACCCGTCACCGGGAACTTGGGACACGACCGACGAACCCTCCTCGAAAGTAACGGAAGTAGTGGTGGTAGTAGTATTTCGAAACGAGGTTTTAGACGGAGGACGATCAAAGGAGAAGGGACATTGAAAACGACGTTCAAGTGTCACTCGTAACTTCCTGTATGAGTATTAAAACATCGTAGATCGAGAAATAAGTTTTGGTTCAAAGAACTCTACTTTTAAATACTGAGGCTTTTTTTTTTACCAATAATAGCTCCTCCATTTCAGATTCTAGCTTTCTTTGTACTTAACTTTACATGTTCTTTTTTTTTCTCTCTCCCTTATAATGTTATAATTGTAAAGATGTGACCGTTATATGTTAAAAATATCAGAAAAGAGAAAAAAACTTAATAACCACTCCTTGTAATTACTAAATCAAAAAACAATTGTGTTTTGAAAAGAAAAATGTGACTCTGAATAATTTTATGGGAGGGAAAATTTCCATATGATAAAGTAAATATTTACTCTTAAAACGACTTACAACAAGAACTCACATTTTGAAGGTTCAACCTCCACTCTTTATCACGGGTCACTTTCCTTAAGTTTTCTTAGGCTTAACCTTCAGATTGTGAACAATATTCTTTTCAGAACGTTTCAAGTCGTATGTAAGATGAAACCATATTTAGGTTCTGAGGAAAGGAAAAATGAAAGGTAAATTTCTGAACCTTACATAGTAGTAAACTCAAAGACAGTAAAGTGCACTCAAAAGAAGTCCCCGACTGGAGTGTCGCGACCTTTAACTATGTGACTGAACTGCAAAGTCGTAGAAGTACTGGAAAGAGAACATGGGAAATGTACGTTTTTTTATATATTTTCCCAGGTACGTCGTCAACTTCAAGTAGTCTGTATGACATTTCACGTCTCTATAGACCTTACTTACAGAAACCGATGTAAGGTCCTCTGGTCCTTCTGCTTCGAAGAACTAGTACACAACTTATTAACGTTGTACTATTCCGCACTTCGTATGTTGTTTGTGTTGTTAATATTTTTATTAACACAACTCTCGGAAAAACAACTGGGGGCTAAAGAGTCAATCGCCCAAGACAAACCGTCAAAATTTCTCGAACGTTGTCTAAACTCTTATCGTCTATTCTTATTACTGTTCACCTTCATGCATAGGATACTTTGTCCGTGGTTCGTCTTAGGTCCCCTCCCTAAACCAAAGGAGTTTCAAACCTATAAGGTACGTGCATCAGGAAAGTCGGAGGACAAAACTGTATCCCAAATACTCATCGCCCTCACAAACTCGTTTATGGTCTTAGGTCTGTTTATACGTCTATGTAAAACGTACAAGTTAAGAAAAATAGAATAACATGGCGTCCCCCACGTGGTGTCGTTTCTTGGCCAGTTACGAGTCCGTCCAGTACTTCAAGTGTGGACGCATGCACAACTACATTTTGTGTTCTCGCCAATAGGATGTGTCCCGTAGCGGTTAAGAGGTCAGTTTCGGGTTGCGCATCATCCGATAGGCACACCCGTCTCGGCACCATTTTTCATATAGGCTTTAGTGGTTTAACCAACTTATATCTCACCAGCTCAACTAAAAAAAGGACAAAACTTATTACTGTTAGTTCCGGTCATTCAAAGGGTGTTCGGGTTAATGCTTCTGCTACGACATTACGTCACCGTACTCCTAGGACCGACAGACCACCACCCGTATCTCTAGCGTCAGCGAAAGGTCTCTTCGACGTCTCCCACATCATTTTAACAGGTAAAAATATAGGCAGTCACAACAAGTCCCAGAGATTTTTTTGGTTCTTCCCGTACAAAATAATTTTCGTAAGAGAATTGAGAGGACGTAACCGTCCGTCCAAGAAGTGGTGATCACGGTGGTTAAACACCCTATGTTGATTTTCAAGACTAATATCCCTTTAAATATCGAAATTTCTGTTTGTAATTTTATTTTTGACTGTTAGTTTTTTTTTTTTAACGTCGTAAAAATCCCTGAAGGTCACCAATTCTGGACCTCGAAATTACGTTCCTCGTGTCCAAGGTAAAGACCAACCCCCTGATTCTAGGGTGTACAACTCGTCACTTCGTTTTTTTTTTCTTTTTAAAAAAAATTAAAATTTTCAAAATTTTATATTTATTTTGTCTTTCGTATAAATTGATTTTCACTATATTTGACTGAGGAACTCTAGATTGAATTTTACAGTTTTAAATATATTAAAAGTTTTTAGACATACAACACATCAATGTATGATATAACATTGTCCTCCTCGTCTCTGACTTTAAATACAAAAATGAGACTTTTAAACCAGCAAAACCGTTTCGAGACCGTTTCCTTTATCTTGGTAAATTTATCCCGTTTACACAAAAACACTGTTCCCTCACGTGATTGAAAAATCCGTCTTTAAAGGGGAAACAAAAAAACCTAGTAATAGACCATTTTAGTGCATTTCGTGGGGTGTGAAGTCTTTTGCATTTTGAAACGAAAATTTAACTTATAGTCAACCTGAAAAAAAAAAAACAGTTTCCGTATAGTGACGGTCCTTTACCTTAGTCAGTGTGTAAATACATCACTTTATACTTGAATGGTGTCACCAGACTAAACACAATTGGGTTTTTAATACTCTTTGTTCGATTCCGGAAACAAGCCTTGACTTTCAATCCAAAAGAAATTCCTTTCTTCTTCTTCTGGTACTGGTGGTGTTGGTACTGTTTTTGTCGTTGTTTTTTTTTTCTTCTTTTTCTTTGTTTTTCTCTTTCTTTTTTCACAAAACTCCCCTCTTAAAATTTAATCACAATTTCACATAGTAAGACGTCCACGGGGTGACTACACACGTCACACGTAAGAGAGTACACGTTTGTCATCCTTTTTAATGTGTGCACCATAAGACACAAGAGAAAACAAGTACATGACACAAGAACATAGTCCCATCAGATACAGAAAGAAACAGTATACACATCTAGAATACATCTGTGAATTATGCATAAGACTTCACAAGGTCGTCATTACGTATTAAACGAAGGGATGTCGGAACTACTTATGGACCTAATAAAGATGGAGAAAAGAATAATATTTATTACAGATTATACCTCTCACTTTTTGAGGATGTTATTTTTAGGTATATACTCCTCCTTGAAGCTATTTTGATTTTTTGTCGTCTCCTTATTTAAGGCACTTCTAAAAAGAAAAAAATACCGGTATGATGTACCGTACACCCTAGAATCAAGGGGCTGGTCCCTAACTTGAGTTCGGGGGGATGTAACCTTCACGTCTTTGAATTGGTGACCTGACGGTCCTTTCAGGGGACATTTCAATAAAAATCTTCCTTTTATTAAAACACCATCCAGAGTTACGTATTTTAGAGTAGACTTTCAGTGACATTAACTCCCTCTTCAGTTATATAGATCATTACTACCATGACATACAATTTCCCTTCTTGAGACAAAGATCGGAATAATTTTGTGACTGACGCCGACGACGACGACGATTCAGTGCAGTCAGCACAGGCTGAGACACACTGGGGTATCTACCGTCGGGTGGTCCGAGGGGGTAGGGACCCTAAGAGGTCCGTTCCTTTGTGACTGATCTGTAGACGTAAAGGTTGACGACATAATTTACTTCACCTTCGAGACATTGTCAGAATTTTGTCGCTATGGCTGTCTTGTTCCTCCAAGGCTCTCCTGACATGATTACAGTATCCACACATAATGGATGTCACAACTATCCAATTAGTACTTTTATATCCTGATGTTGGACTTCGTTTACCCTCGCTTTTTCCTTTATTTGAAAAATAATTAGTTCCCTTCTGTCTTTTCCTCTGAGACCCTTTTTCGTTTCCTACTTTTACCGTCCATCTTTTTTGTTTTATTCTTCTTTCCTTTACACAGTGTTGTTTAAATTTTTTTTCTTTTTTAAATTTACGCAACTGGACCTTTACAATCAGCACAGACTGAGAAACTCTGGGGCACTTGACATCGGGCGGTCCGAGAAGACAGGTACCCTAAGAGGTCCGTTCTTGTGACCTCATCTTAAACCACATACTGCGTCCCTTGAGTTTGGTCCCGAGACACTGTTGATCTCCCCACCCTCCCTCCAAGGTCTCCCTCCCTTATGTGTGTCTGTGTATGGGTGGGGTACCGACTAAGTACAACTACATACCGTCTTTGGTTGTGTTGTAACATTTCACTAATAGGAAGTTAATTTTTGTTTAATTTTTTTTTATAACCTCACCATCGGGAAGGGAAGAGGTCGTCTAGAAGGACTGACCTCACCATCGGTAAGGGAAGAGGTCGTCTAGAAGGGTTGGGTCCTCTAGCTTGGTCCAGAGGACACAACACCCGTCTAACAAATGGTAGACTCGGTGGTCTCTTCGGGGTTTTTCAACTTTCACTTTCACAATCAGTGAGTCAACACAGACTGAGAAACACTGAGACACCCAATATCGGGTGGTCTGAGGAGACAGGCCTTAAGAGGTCCGTTTTTATGACCTCATTCATCGGTAAGGGAAGACGTCCCCTAGAAGGACTGGGTCCCTTAGTTTGAGATCAGAGAACGTAACGTCCGTGTAAGAAATGGTAGACTCGGTGGTAACTTGAGTGGAGAATTTTCTATCTCTGATAGTCAAACCTAAAATTTTTTAGGTCGGTATATGACCATCGAGTCACCATTTCTTAGGTGGTTACCTTTCGATCTGATCGTTATAATTGTAGTCTTTTTTTATCTTAAGTTTCGTGTTAGTTATAATTATCTTTGTTTTTTTAAGTGATGTGTTCCAGTTTCCTGATCAAGTTCCTGTGTTTTTAATACTACTTAAAATGTACATTGTCGTTTTAAACTGTCTTAAATTTGCTCTTTAACAGTTTAGGTGTTGACATGACCCTCTCAAATTGTGTAAGAATAATGTTATACTGTCCATTTTTCCTCTTCTAATTGGGTTGTTCTGAATTTACGATCGTTTTAAACACGAATTTCGTGTAACCTTAAGAAACGTTCAAACTGGAAAATGAGCCAATACTTCTGCACAGAGGTTTCAGAGTCTTATAGTAATCGTTCGTCGAGTGTAAGGAACACTCATTCCTGAAGGGACCACCGAGTCCACCACTTCTTAGGTGGACGTCACGTCCTCTGGACCCAAGTCAGGAACCCAGTCCTTCTAGGGGACCCCTTCTTTTACCGTTGGGTGAGAACATAAGAACGGACCTCTTAGGGTACCTGTCTCCTCGGACCGTCCGATGTCAGGTACCCAGGTGTTTCTCAGTCTGTACTGATTCACTGATTGTGTTGTATCGTGTTGTCGTCGAGTGTAAGGGACACTCATCATGTCATACTGATTTGATCCTTATTTTTCATTCCATTTCTTAGTCAAACCTAAGATCTTTATATAAAAAGATTTTATTTTTTCTTTCTTTATATAAAAAGATTCCTTGAATACCCAATTCTTTAGTGTTACGTCTAAAACTTCAAGAATGTTGATTTCCTGTTTTTATAATATTTTACCACCTCACCTCACGTCGATTTCTCAATTGGGTTCTAACTACGTTTCGGAACTTCCGTAAATAAAGAATTTTTTAACTTTCATCGATTCAATTTATATATTGAGTTCTTCGATCTTTTCTTGACTCAAACGGGGGTGGGGGTTTTATCTTCTTTTATTATTTTTTATTTACCTCAATAACTACTTAATTTTGAGGTTTGTTTTGGGTGGGTCATTCATACCCCAAATATAAAGCACACAAAAACCTCCCCCCCATCCCCCCACCTTACCTCACTCAGAGTTTCCCCTTTAGCACCTTAACGTTAATACTTTATTTTTGTCTTCTTTGAAATAGGTAATCATACTTTTCGTTGAAACGTCTTTGACTCAGACCTGTATCTCTCCATCTTTAAGGTCCGTACCCAACGTCCTTGTCCGTAGTTCTCGATGAAAATCAAAAACTTAAAAACACCTTTTTTAAAAAAAGACTTTTAGAGTTGTAAATTTAAAATAAAACTCCTTAGAAAGTTTCGTCCAAGGACCCTTGACGGAAACTTTATGTGCCACCCCTTTTTTGTGTTGTGACACCTCAGACGATTAAGAGGTATACTTATTATTACCAACATCTCCAATCCTCTCAATGTGACTGAGACTCTTACACAGTGACGGGTGGTCAACATTTTCGTACCGGTTGACGAAGTGACTTACTTTATGCCGTAGGTCATCGTAGGTAGTTTTTATTTACAAAAAACTACCTACTTTGTGTGTTCCGTTACAAAAGTCTTATAAAATAGGATTTCTTTTCTACAAATTTTGTCACAGTTTAAAATTCACACTTTCAAACGTTGGTTTAGTCTGTAGGTAGTAATCCCTTAACCAATCAAATACCGGGATATCACCTTATACTGTCCTGTGCCGGTGACTTTTACCGATGTATCTACGGACAAAGGTCTGTCCCTTATTACAATTCATCTCTTTCACCTAATGTGTAGTCCGGTGAAACCTTTCTTCTTTTCGTCGACAAATGTGTGTGTAGGCACGTACCTATGTTTCCGATCGTGTAGTAAAACATGTTCATTTAAAACTCAAGGTAAGTATGGAAGAGTTAAAGTTGTGGCTTGTACTTAATTGAATACTTTACTCATTTATCCATTTATGAAGGAAAATTACACTCATTTTTAAATGTCAAGTCGAGAAGAACGGTTTCGAACAGGAGACTGGACGCTAAGTCTC
This sequence comes from Capra ibex, assembly GCA_006410555.1. Lineage (NCBI taxonomy): Eukaryota > Metazoa > Chordata > Mammalia > Artiodactyla > Bovidae > Capra > Capra ibex. The sequence goes on along the minus strand of SJYO01048061.1, from coordinate 5,133,923 downwards.
GAACGGGCTCACAAGAAATAAGTCTAAGTCCGGACTTAATAACGACCCACGGATGGAATTCAGACTAGACCTTCTGGGGAGGGTCGACGGGACCGTCGGTCCACACCGGTCGTGGACGGATGAGACGGGAGTTCCACTGGAGAGAGTCTCTTCCATCTCCTGTACGACCTAAGAAGAGGGAGGGGGCGACCGAAGGTCGGAGGATGGGGCAGGTCGCGAGCCGTCACCGTCGGCGAGATGCGACGGAGAGTTCTTGACTCTCAGACACCAAAGTCCCACCAGCTCCGCAGTCCCGGCAGGAGTGGACACGTGTCTGTCGACCCCGTGTGCACCGGATCGGCGGGGCCTCGCCCGCCGGCCAAGAAGGTCGTCTTCGGCAAGGTCCTCTCCGTGGAAAGGTCCAACTCCGGTCCGGCCACTTGCGACGCAGTATCTCGGGACTCCCCTCTGACGTCTCTCCGGGGCAGGGTTCAGTCTCTTTCCGGGAACGTGTTCCGCCTGTACGTGCACGGGACTGGGTCCCCGAGAGCCCATTTCCCCTTACACCCGACAAAGCCTTACCCACGTAAACCGGGAAGTCGTTGGAGACCCTTCCAGCTAAGGTAGCCAGTCGTCGAGATCATAATGTCATGGAAACCACCACAAATGGGTCACAATAATAATTACGATATCAAAATCAGGTAAAATAGAAAAAGTTTAATTCTCTTTTTAGGAAAGTATCCTTGACAATAGGACAAGGACATAGTCCGTTAACCCGTTAGGGTTAAACAATAGTATAAGGGAGTCTTTGGGATAAAACGGGGAAGGAAATTAGGAAAATCCTAAGTCCTAATGAAAGGACTTGGAGCTGAATGAGGTACGAAAATAAGTCCTTTTTACCGAAAGATCACGGGGGAGGTAGGAGGTCTTTTAAGTCTGTACCATGGAAAATTACAGGCTCCTGGATTTGGACCATTGTTTACCTACAACCCTGACACGAGAACAGACTTACTCCACAATCTAGTAACTGTGTGGCCCCAAGACGGACGAGAAACGTAATGTCACGAGGAAATAGTGAAAACGTAACGTTTAAGGGGAAAGTTGAGAAAGATTGGGAAGGAGAAAATCAGTATTGGCTTAGTAAGGAAAGAAATGGAGAAACAAATAAAATCTGACTTAAAATTTTTGTAAAAAGTATTAACAATTCTGTTATCGTAGACTGCGCAATAACTCCAATCTATATGACTCAACATGAACTTTCAGGATACCGAACAGGAAAATGACGGAACTCTTTTCGTGTTTCTTCACGAATGAGATTTAGAAAAAAGGAATCTCATGAACTTGGAGATTATCAATGTTAAAGTAACACTTCGAAAGACTACTTTTCTACGCGGTACAGCGATCCGACAGGGGACACGGAATGTGGACTTTCCTACTCCGAGCGTTCGGAACGGGACTCCCGCGTCTACATGGACCCGACGCCCTTCACACCCAGAAATAAGTCCAAGGTGGGTTCCTCGGTGTCCCGTCGGTAGACACGGTCCGGAGACTTTCAAAAAGAATTATTCGTTTCCTCCGACAGAGTCAAAACAGAGACAGTGAGTTATAGCTAGGAAAATTGAAATGACAATAGGATTGTATATTGTCGTTCAAGAAGGTGTCGTTTTATACCTATAGGAGGTTTCATAAAAGTGAATGTAAAAACCCTCACCCGGACACACACACCAAAAGACATCTAACTAAAGGAATGATTAATCTTACCGCTCGCAAAGAATTCTGTGATAGTAGAGTAAAAACGTATTGGCCTGTACAACTGTACTCGACAGCTCAAGAAAGATCGGTGTCTTTCCTTTTTTATTTTTCGGGGGAGTTTTGAGCAAATAATCACAAAGTCTTTTGACAGGTTCTCGATTACACCAAACATGAGATCTTTATAAATGGGACCTATGGTTGAACCTCCGTCAACACTAAAAAAAAAGTGTCCCATGACTAAGTATGAAAGACGATAGAGTCGAATGAACGAACCTATTAATAACAGAATCGAAAATAAACACCGTCTTCGTCTTATTTTAGTAATATAAGTTTCTAGATCATTTACGATCTTATGACGGAAAATCTCAAATCGAGATTCTAAGGACTTTACAGTGGAAATGGGGATTATACATAGGCGAATTATTAGTAGTTGAGAATTTTACTCTTCCCGAATTAGAATATCATTAAAACAAATTAAAGTCCGGAATCGTTACTTGGTTTACCCAGTTTCGTACGACTGTCATAGCAACGATTCTCCACTGAAGAGACACTCCACTTCAGACGAGTCCTGGCACAAATGTGTAGCTCTACCAGACTCAGTTTCACGGGTGTCACCGGACGTGGTCTCTCCTTCAAGGACCTCGTGTGAGAGTTTTTGTTGGGTCCCTCGGGGTCTCACCTGCACGTCTACGTTTACTATAAACAGACAACAATTTACTACACACGACAGACTAGGCTAAGAAACTAAAAACAACTATGTGACAGGAAACAAATAAAACAACTTCTCCCGATTCTACCTCCTTTCTAAAGATTCACCCTCCTTTCTAAAGATTCACCCCCTTTTCTTTCAGGGACCCTTTCCTCACCCGTCTCTTTCCGAGGCCTGAGTTTCTCTGTTCCTAAGACAGAGAACCCCTTTGTCTGCTCGTGCCTACAAAGTCCTGTCGTCCGACTCCGACAAGCCGCGGAGACTCCTGCTTGCGAGCCCGAAGGGTCCACCGCGATCACCATCTCTTAGAGACGGACGGTACGGTCCCTGTGTTCTCTGCGCCCGAACCAGGGACCCATTCCTTCTGGGGACCTCCTCCCGCACCGGTGGCTGAGGTCATGAGAACGGACCTCTTAGGGTACATGTCTCCTCGGACCGTCTGACGTCAGGTACCCCGGCGTCTCAGTCTGTCCTGACTTCGCTGAATCGTACGCACTACTGTTTGTGTGAGGTACCTTCTTACGTTAGTGACAACGAAAGAGATCAATGGGATAAAAATATGCATAAACAGTCCCCGAACCTGGTCGAAGTCCCACTCTTTGGTGAGCTCGTCGACACACAGGGGTGACGGGACGTTTTAAATCAGTACTCAGTGCAGACGGAGAAAACGTTGGGACACCTGATATCGGGCGGTCCGAAGAGACAGGTACCCTAAAGGGTCCGTTTTTGTGACCTCACCCAACGGTACGGGAAGAGTTCCCTTAGAACGACTGGGTCCCAAACTTGGACGTAGAGGACGTAATCGTCCGTCTAAGAAATGGTGACTTGGTGTTCCCTTCGGGTGGAACGTTTTATCCTCGGTCTCTTCGTAAGGACTAACAGTAAGACTAACACCTTTCTCGGGGTTCCGTGCCTGCCCGCACTTGTCGTGTCCGGGTTGGAAGGAAGGGAGACGCCCACACCGGTCCACGGACAAGGTCCGGTGAGACTTGGTGACACTATCAGTCGGGTGTGGGCTATTGGATCAGTTTCTTTAGAAGGATACGAGAGCCCAAAGCAAGGGGGGTGAGGTGAGGGGTCGGTTGAAACTCAGGACTCAACCATCGACACAGGTTCTAACTAGGACCCCCTCCTATATGTCCCTTGTGGCAGGTCTTTCGTCCGACTATCGACGGAGGTACAGAGGCTCCTTTGGGGGGGACGGGCGTTACGGGGCCTCACACATACAGTCCTCAGAACAGTAGACGTCAGTCACAGACTCCAGTCGGGAGGAGGGACGGAAGACCCCTCGAGCGAACGAAAGAGACCAGACACCTTCCCACTGGGACGCCGACTGGGGTCCTGTGCCAGACCAGGACTGACGGAGGGCCATCCAGACGGGTCCCAGTCCATGTCCGGTGACGAACCCCACGTAGAAGTCTTTGTTTTTTGTGGGGTCGTAACCGACCAGACAGGAAAGGAGAAACACGGAGGCACCACAGGACTTGGGGTACCTCTGCGACGTGGAAGACATTTGTGGATGCAGCCTTGACTACCCTTTCACTTTCCACGGACTGGACACAATGGACGAATTAGTGGGTGAACGTGTAAACCCCAAAATATATCAGACCGATAAAAAGAAAGTGGAAAGTGACTAATAAATAAGGAGGACACCGAAAAACCGTTGAACTTATGACTGAGCTTACTATACTTCCAGAAGTCTCTACTTCTGTCTTCCTCCATCATCGGGACTCCTGAGCTTTATACACCGTATAACGAATCCTTGACCCTCTTTTTTTTAAGGGTGGGACTATACGAAAGGTCACATTCCTTCTGTTTCTGGTAAAGACACACCGTACTAACCTGGATATACGTTCTATTAGTTGACGTATTTATATACATATATTTATACATTTCTGAGGAATATTTCTTCCCGACTATAATTGGAAATAGGGGACTTAGGTTTTACAAAGGTCTTTATTATCCATGGAAAAGAGGAATTTGAGACTCCCTCAAACTTTAACACATAAAGTAAAGATAATAGAGCACCTTTAATCAGTGTTTGCAATGTGTAGGAATAAAATACCTATTTCCCTTAGGGTCTCTCTAATCTAGAGAGTGAGTCCCCAGGAGGGGCGTCCTGTCCACGGTTCGGTCCCCGGTTCGTCCGCGGGACGGTCGGTCGCCAAGGACCCGGAAATCGGACGACACGGGGAGGGGGGACGCGGGACGGGCGCGGGCAGACAGACAGCCGGACCCACGGACGCCGACGGAGACGAGACGGCCGGAGCCGGCGGGAGAGAAGAGAGACGTCGACATCGACGTCGGACGCGGCCGAGTGTGACACGGGAGACCGGGGTCCGTCTGACGTGCGAGAGACACCACTGTGTGTTAAAGGAAGCACTAACCCGGGGCGAAGGGAGACTCGACCTAGAGACCGGCAGAAGGGCGGACACTGGAGCTCGAGCCCGGGACGACCTTACCGACGACTATGGGACACGAGAGAGTGTCGACAGAAGGAAAGACCAGGAGAAGGAAGAGAGACCGTGGAGGAACCGGGCCGGACGTAGGAGGCGAGGACGAGAGAAAGGAGTCCGGAAACAAGTCTTAGCCGACGGGGACCTCCGAAGGGACTGAGCAGGACGTGAGAGGAGGGAGCCGGGGCGGGCGGGACGTCTGACCGCCGTACCCGCGGGATCGGTCCCGGGACGTGGGACCTGACCGTAGAGACGACGAAAGAACAAAACAAAGCAAAAAGGACAAAGGACGATCGGACACTCAGGACTCTCACCCCCGACACAACAATTAAACCACAAGAGAGGTCGGCCGGGTAGTGACCACGAGTCATTTATGGGTAATTCCTCATCGTCTCAGGGTCGAAAGGACTAGGAGTCAGCCTCAAAGAAACAATCTGATGTCCCACACAAACTACTTATTTTCATCGGTCATCATACGTCGTATCTAACGTAGGGTCCGTCACGGGCCCCGAGGGATCCATATAAGTGAGAGACTGAGAGTGTTTCGAAAGGGGTTAGGCAACGGTCACCACTTTGGTTCTTTGTCTCGCGAATGTTCAGAACGGAGTTCTGTGTCGACAATTCACAGTCCTAAATGAGGGCCGTCTAGCCGAGGTCCTTACTGTAAGTTGTATTATGTAAAATCGGGGGCGAGGATAAAGGTCGGACTAGACTACAATGACCATCCTTTGTTCATTTTATCCTTCTGTAGAGTCTTGAAAATTGTGTATGGTCGAGTATGTGGAGGGACTTGGTCTCCCTTCTCTTCCCGACCCCTCTACCCTGTTCTCTCCCTTCCTCTTCTTATTCAACGATAGTTATTCCTCAAGTAATTAAATAAACATCGTATACAATCACGTTCATTTTCAAAGTATTTACTTAAATCTGAAATGACCGAATTTGTCCTACAGATACCTTTGTCAAACCTAACTTTAAAGGTGGTTCTCTTCCATTTATGGATCCTACCGAGAATCCGAACAATTCATAAACGTCTATAAATTGTCTTATAAAAATAAAGAGACAAGGCCGAAAGGTCTATGGTGTTCCTAGAAACAGTGGAGACAATAAAAAGTCCCCTAATCGTACAATCCATAAAGTAGACGGTAACTTAGGGACACAAAATGTTTGAAGAACCCTCCGACCCTTCGACATACCTGACCCCCTATGATGTGTAGGAATCGTATATGTGTTGGTCCTGGAAAATCGTCGACGTCCTCCGGGAATTGGTATCGTCTCTCTGACGACAGGGATGGTTTGAGGAAATCACCCACCCCTCGAGAAAAAAATCAACATTTGAAAATTTCCTACGGCTAAAATAGAGTAAAATAGGGGATCTTACAAAGTCTAGACCGGTCGACGTCTATCGATTAGTTACGGATACCTTTCGTATTTACTTATTTTTCAGTATCACTGGACTCAACTATAAATAAGGTAATTTACTGACCAGTACAATGACTCTTCGAGAATCTTCGGTCAACTTTCATTAAATAGTCTCCGTAAGGGTGGTGAGTGTGCTATACACTCGGATCACTCACTCCTACGAAAGACCTCGGCACACGAGAAACGTCGTAGTACAGGTTTTCGATGTTAATTGGGGGGTTCTCTTTTGTACGTGACTTTAGGATCGTCTACGTTTCAGGTCGGTCGTCGTGTCAATCCACATATCTGTAGGTATCTGAGTCAGAGGTACACTTCATAAGAGATTTCTAGAGCTTTGTTCAAGTTCTTCTTTTACGGGTGTCTTCACCATCCCGCCCCTTTGAAACGGATAACCTAAGTAGGAAGTCACCCAATTACCCGTCTCCCTCCTCTCTGGTTCCGATCGTCCGTCAAAAGGTCACGAAAGATACTGTTGGTTATAATATATCGTGAATAATACTGTGGGTTCCTGACCCGTCATACCAATGAGGGGTAAAATGTTCCCTTCGTCTACTTTGGGCTCTTCGTTGTACAGGTCCCAGTGCGTTGACCATTTATTCTCTCAGGTTCGGACTGAGGTCTCAGACACGAGAATTGGTGATAGGATATAGTACGAATCTCGTTCTGGGAGGGGGAGTTTTTCGTGTGGGAGGAAATCTCCTTCAGAGACATGTCGAAAGTACAATGATGCTCAAAGACAGTGGAGGTAAGGGTTGGACCTGTATTTATAACCGTCAAGTGACGTGGATCAAGTAACAAAACACTATAAAAAGTACGTATGTCTTCAAGATCCTTCTTTTATGGCTCGACACAAATCGGAAAGACTAGAAGTCTATTTGTATTTCGTTTTTTCGCGACAAGGAAAAAGTGAATAATCTAATTGTCAAATATAAATCTTAATTTTATGAGTACAACAGTCTCTTCGTCACTTCGGGTCTGACAGACGGTGACCACCCTCTCATTTATAAAGACATTTGACTTTTTATAGTTAAAATTAATTTCAAGAAAAAAAAAAAAAATTCACATGGGAAACGAGGTCCTTAAACTGATAACTCTAAGATAGTACTCTTTATTATCTTTCATATTTTCATCTCTTCATCGTCTTTATGTCCTTTCTGAAAATACATGTATCTAGGGACCAGTTTGTCATTGTCCATGAGTGAAGAGTTAACACGACTTATTGAAGTAGTGTCATGTAAATACACATCTTTACGAGGTAAGATGTTATTGAAACAAGAAAAGGAAGTATTTCATAGGACTTTATGACCGTCATAAACGACTAATGAACTATGACAGAAAACATTAACACTCAAGTGTGTCTTTATGTTTCATTCGGGATAAAAAAAAACCGTTTCCATAAAGACCGGGCTAAGCGACGGAAGTGGAACGCATTATGGTCGAATAATCTTGACGGTCAGTAGTCTCTCAGAGTTGACATAATTACTATTCTAAAGACTACAATCTTTACAAATATCGAAAAGCAATTTTTCTAAGAAATGAAATTTGGAATTGATCTGAAAGTTTCAAAAAGAATTGAATGTTCTTAAACAACTTTTTTCGTTTTATAGACAATGAATGGAGAGTCACGGAACAACCCCGGGGACACACCGTCGTCAGTCATAAGCGGGTTTGACTTCATCCAATTGGAACGTACAACAAAATTCCCTCTAATGGTCTGTAGGAAAATACCACCACCGAAAAAAAAGACAGTGGGACACTGACTCGTATCATCACTAGTCAATCGGAGTACACACGCACACGTGAAAAAAAAATTACCCTTCACTTTAAAAAGACAATCACTAAAAAAAAATCTTTTCCCAATAGGTTTTTGGGGAACCTTAAATACTCAACAACTATAGATACCTTGAAATATTTAAAAAGATATTTCTAACTTCAATTTTTTTTAAGAAACCTTCTCTGACTTCTTTATTTGGAATTGGTCCCCCTCTTTTTTTCCTTATATCGATGACTACTACAACATAGGTATGATGCACACTTCATACTCACAATTGTACAAAATTCCCTTTTTACAGTTAAAACGGTTAAGACAGACCTTTGAACCACGTCCCTCATCAAATGAGTAAGACACAGAATAGTCGTCGAATTGCTCTTTCTTTATCTTCAAAGACACCACTCACCTCCTTTTACGAGAAAACGTACATATATTACTAATCAACCAACAAAAATCCGTCCTCTGGTTGGCTGACCTAGTCACTGACGTACTTGGGTACAATTGTTCCCTCCCCAACTTCCCCCGTAGAATGTCGATCTTAGTGGACAATACGTGTGTCTGGACACGATAAGTGGAAGTTCAAAATTAGCTGAGTCAAATTTGGTTGTCACAGTGTACCTATATTTTTACGTTTGACTAAATGTCCGATTTAATTACCTTTATCTCGAGAGTCTTATGCTCTCCACTAGACCAGTAAGAGTCACTCGAGTTCTTTGACGTAAAACGGTTCCGTACCTACTGGATCTCGGACGGACCCTCCACGCCCGAGACCCAGGGTCCAGAGTCCTCTTTTCTAACTTACTTGACTCGTACAGGTCCGAACCGTCCCTACACTAGTAATAGAAGACTAGTGCCATTTCCCAAACCCAACGTACACAGTCAGAAGGATTGAGGTCTCCCATTTTCCTCTGTCGAGACGTTAGTCTAATCCTTTCGTCAGGAGCTTTCAACCCTAGTAAATTTTTTTTGTTCCCGTGTGTAACAAAAACACACGAGTCAGTACAGGTCGAGAAGATATTGGGGTACTCGACATCGGGCGGTCCGAGGAGACAGGCACCCGAAAGGGTCCGCTCCTATGACCCCACCCAACGGTAAAGAAAGAGGACCCCTAGAAGGGTTGGGTCCCTAGCTTGACCTCAGAGGACGGAACCGTCCTCCTAAGAAATGGGTGACTCGGTGGACCCTCTAGGTAGAGAAGACATCCACGAACGTATTTGGTCGACAGACAAACCTCCCTACAACGACTCTCTCAACTTAGTAAACCATCCCTCAACACTGAAAGACGGAAGTCTCTGGGAAGGTGAGGTCCTAAGACAGTTTCACGACTCCTGAAAATCGGAGAGTCACATAATAAGGTAACTCCAATAATATTCGAGATGGCACGACTTCTACGCATCTCTTTGCAACAGTTTGCCTCATTACGAGTGGATTCAAGAAACCCTGAGGTACGGTGATACATGTTATTTTCATGACTTGATTTACTAGTGGTTCCATTGAGGATTATATCTTCAAGAGACTCCCCCTTTATGTCTCTAAAATACTAAACTAACCAGTCACACCATTTGAAAATGTCTTGATCAAGGAAATTTTGAACCAAACTTCTGAGGAAATCTGGTACTTTAAAAACTTGGAACAAATTACAGGGACCTATACAAGGTAACAGAGGACCAAATATCAGACGCCCTTGAACTTATCTTAGACATAGGACAACAACACACTTTAAACATAACTAGAATTAATACAACTCAACAAGTATCACGAAAAGTCTAGACGATATAGGAAGATGAAAAGACAGTTAAGTGAGATAATTAAAAACTCTCAAACTATAAATTTGATGTTGGTTTTTAGAATTAAAAAGTTTGATATACATTGAAACAAGACATAAAAGGTTTAGAGGACATTTATACAATAGTACGAAGTATTAAATTTTTTATTTTTCCTTTTTTCTTTTTTTTTAACCTAGCTTCTTCGGAACTTCTTCTGTGACAACTCTTCAAAAAGTCAAACAACTTTTCGGTAAGACCACCCCAAAAACAGAAAATTAAAAGTTTTATTAAAAACAATTCATTTCGTAAAAATAAAATACTATAGGTCCATTTCATTTACAAGATCGTTTGACCTAGAGGGGAGAAAAACCATAATCTCATTAGTGTACATATTTCTTCTCCACTGTCCCATTAACAGGAAACTCTACGACAACTACAAATGATAGTCTATCAAAGTACTCAAGTGTTCGGAATAAAAATAACAACTTTCAACGGTCCTGAAGAAATCAACATGATATTTTCACCTCAGGGACAGGAAAAAGGTATCTTTTACATTCTACCTGTAAACACTGGACTGGAGTCACGAAGATAAAGTAAACAAGACAGTTCGTATCAACACTCATATATCCTCCATGAGTTGTTTACACTCACTGTAATCACTTACTTAGGCAATATAGCACATAAGGAAAGACACGAAGTCGGGACATACGAATTCGGTGTATCCTGAAGGTCTTCAATCGACAAGAGTTATGCTTTTCCAGTTCGACTCAATGACAACTGTCATATTTCTTGTTTACAACAACATTTTATTCCTTTTCTCTTTCTGACCAGTCACTGATTATTGTGAGTCACACATATCTTTATCGTCACCTTTAAAAGATGTCTCGTCGGACATGGTGGAACGAGACTTTATTCACGAAAACACATAACCCATCCACGCCAAATCATAAATCAGTCGTAAATTTTGACGTATCACTATTTATTGAAGATTCCTTAAAACTTTGAAGAAGACAACCATACATTCTATACTTGACACCAGTAATTTTAAGGATAGTTATAAAGAATCAAATGTAACTTTACATGGGAGTTCATTCTTGAGACGAAGTCTACAAAATAATATGGAAGTGAGAAATGTAAAATAACGATTTACATTTGTCTTCTGGAAGATATTTAACTCATAGATTTCTGTACAAGGTTCTCTGGTTATCCGCTATCAAACTCACAATAGATACTTTGACATACAAAATTAGGGTAATTTTTATTATTTCGTTCTTTTCCCTGAAAAATTTTGTTTTCTGTTTAGGACGATATACCAAAATGGTAAAATTTCTCTTTAAGTAAGTAAGTCGTTCATGGTTATCTTCTTCAAAGTCTCACGACGGTAGATGGAGTAAAAGTTGCACACAACCGAAAAACAAAACAAATTCTCATCTTTCCTGTCACCTACTAAAAAATTATTGTATAAGAGATAGTTTCTACCCTTTTACAAGATCTCACTGAACAACAAAGGTGTCTTTACCATTACTCTTGTAAAGAAACACCTTCACTTCTCATAAAGAATGTAAAAAGAATACTACGTCATTAAAGAAACACACGACGGTGAGCAGGCTTTATGCTCCTTTATTTTCCGATTAATTTAATTGTTCACAAATTACTTCTTACACACAATTCACACACAGGTTTGGTGTCCTGAGTGAGTACAGAGGACGGAATGGGACCATCCTTACACACAAACGTTAGGACCTCGATCAAGGAACTCCAATCCCCGACGAAGGATGAATCTCCACAACTACCTCGAGGACATGGACTGGACGCCGGAGAGTGTGTCACGGGTCCATTAACTAAGTAACTAAGTGAGTTTGTCACTTTGACCCCATCGAAGTTCCCGTTTCCTCTCGCCGATTGACGGGCCTCCCAACCTCTTTAGTGACCCCTCTCCTCGACTCGAGACAGCACGTGGTGTTCGTACTCAAAGGATTCGTCTTTTCACGCTGTCAAGACACAACTTTTTTATTGGACGTAGTCACTCATCAGTCGTCTCCGACTCCACGGGTCCCTCGTAGACCTGTTCCTCCCCCACTCTCCCCTACCCGGTCTAGTCCCCTTCCCTCTTCCCCTACCAACATCCTTTGGTGTGACCCTTCTTTCTTAGTGTCCCAAACGATCAAGTACGACTACAAACTAAAAGAAGAAACCTATGACCCTCGGACACCTTCCTTCCCAAAATTGGTCCCCACACTGTACCAGTCTCGACACAAACCCCCTTCTTTTATGACAACCGTCATAATCCTCTACCTAAGTTCTCTTCGTTCAGAAGTACAGCTTTCTGCAAACACTGAAAACTCATACAGTTCAACTTCCATAGTCTAGCTTAAAGTATCGGTTCCACTCCCCTGTCAGTCCGTCGAATCCCTGAGTGAAGTAAAAAAAATCAACTTCCGCATCTTCCCGAATCCTCATATGTCTCTCTCTGATCTCGTTCCTCTTTTCAGAAGTCACCTTGGGACCTCTTGCATCTTCTCTTCACCTTCTTTAGTACCCATTTGGTCGTTCTTCGTCTCAAATTCTGTTTTAGTCCTTCTATAAACTCTTTCCCTCCTGTTCTCGCGCTCGGAACAGTTCACGATGTCATTTTACATTAATAACCTGTTTTAGACTGTACTTCTAAAACGTAAAATGGTACTACTTAACATTGCGAAGAACTAAAACCAAACAGGGCAAAGAAAGTAGTCTAAAGTTTAGTAAGTACTTTTCTTTTGCATCGTAGTCGAAATGTAAAAGAGTGTCACGACTATCAAGTAATCATCTACGGTTTGGTGATGAAACGTTATCGAAACCATCTCAATTGTTTCTAATCTATCAATCTCAAGAGTATTTTATAATATATATGCATGTTTAATAAAACCTACACAACATGTATATCTTTGGTTGAACCCATAGATTCTAGTACGAAAGTCTGACTTTATTTTGCTATTCGTCACAATGAAGTCTATATGTAAACGGCAACCACAACATTTAACTCGTAATATGGTATCACTAAAAAAAAAATAAACAAACGTATCGGACCGTGGACACAAACGAGAGAAACATGGTAAAATGACGAGGTAGGGTTCTCAGGTTCACCGTGTATAAGACCCGGGCAACAGGTAGTGTTTGTTCTGTGACTAAATATATAACCCTGATGTCCATGTCATATGGAAAAAGACAAGTGTAAAGAAATTGATCTAGACGGAGAGAGACAAAGACAGAGAGAGAAAAAAAAAAAAAAAAAACCCAGAAAAAGAGTAAACTAGAGGAACTTTTTGTTTCAAAAAAAGGGGTATTCAAACCGAAGTACTAGACATAGTTTGCAAGTTTCCTTCACAATGTCTTACTCTTGTAGTTCCATATATTCCATGATCTTATGAAAGTATCGGAAATCTTTAGACTATTCGCGAAAGTGACATTAAACATAGCCACCTTTTATAAAATTAAAACAACATGTTAACGCACATTCATGAAAAAGTTTTTAGAGTCATACTTCACCTTTGTACTCTTGTCAGGTTTCCACCTTGTACCTTTCGGTAACGGTTTTAATTAAGTAGCTTATGTCTCAGTGTTCATTTCGAGATTTCGTTCTTGGTCTATGTGAAACGGTCGGAGTATTGAGGACACGGCGTCGTCCGACTAACGTGACAGCGGTAAGCGACTTACCAAAATGGGCTACCGGTAATCACCTGAATGACAAACTGAATTTAGCTTTTTCTAGCAGAAATGGTTGTAAGTCACTTATGACTAACGAGAGACGATCCAAGGTCCGGGCCCTTATCTTCTATGTACACTAAAAGTCAAAAGATGGACATAGTAATGTGGACAGTGAAAGGAAAGTGAGAGTGTGGAAAATTACATTTGAAAATAAGACGACAAAGGACACCATGGTATACATCGAACCGGAAAACTAGGTGACAGTTATGAGTATTGTAAGGAATAGGGTGTGTGTAGTTTGGCCTACGGTGACAGTGACACGTCCCGGGAGGAGGGAGGGGAAAATTGGAAGTCGTAAAGGAGGTGGAAGAGAAAAGACGAGAGTGCACAATAGTTACCGGTTAGACCCCACCCACAAAGGAATGGTGAAAATGTTGGTAAAAAGTACTTTATACAAATAAGGAGTAGAGAGTCGGATGTTTCGAAATGTGAGGGGAAACAGGAGAGATTATGAGAGTATTGGATTCTCGGGCAAAGGTGCAAAATGAGAATAGTGATCCCAAACGTCACCGTGCGAATTAAGAAAAATTCTACAAGGTTGTCTTCCGTCTTACGTTACCAGCGTCTCAGGGGACCTGGTCCCTGTCTCCGGGTTCAAGCTCAAGACTGCACCGCACGCATTCGAACTATGAACCCAGCCCGGTACCTTCGGAGACCAGGAGTACAACCGAGATCAATCTCTCGTCGAAACTCCCACCTTTTGCAAAGCAATAGACATCTCGTCCTTAAGTCACCTCGGGACATCGTTCAGAAATCTCGGTTCACCTACAACCGAATTCATGAACGAGACCATTAAAAGGAGAAGGTAGTGAAAAACACTCGGGGGTAAACGGGTGGACATTTCACCCTTGTTACTATAGATAAAATGTACCAGTAAACTTCTAAATCTCTAACATCGTAACCCAAAACCCCCCATTAGTCTTGTCCATTATTCTTTGATTCAGTCAACCAAGGATTATAATTATTACATATAGACATACTGACGGTGGAAACCAAAAAGACTCTAACACTCACCAAAACAAAACAGCAAAAAAAAAAAAAAACCACCCTATCTTCAACTACGTCTTTCATCTCCAACTCTACGGGACCCGGAGAACTATTTTAGACTTGAGATAGTACTTACCGTAGGTCTCAAAGAAGAACAGGTAGATCATAGTTGAGGGTGGGAAGGGGTGGAACTGCACTCACACTTGGAAAATAAGAGGTCTGAAGACAAGGGAGATGAGGTTTGGAAGTGCGAGTAAAGACACGGAGAGAATGAGTCGTTGAAGAACTTTGGTCCCTGTAAACTATCTACTCACTAACTTACTGAAATCAGGAAGAGTCCTATCGTTTCTGCAAACACTTCTCTGCACCTGCATGTGTCCCGAGTTCTCGGTCAGTACATTACGAGTCCAGACCCCGGGCACCTCCTATTTTACATCGAACTCTACGTCGTGAACGGGGAGCCCCTCCGGTCGCCACTCTTTTTTTGTGTGTCGTTCACGACACCTTCATAATGACAAGAGACATGAAAACCTTCTTCTGATGTCTTTTTATTAAAATGTGGATTAAGAGTAAGGACAACAAAAGTTTCAGTAAGTGTGAACTTGTTCGTAGGTACGAGCTAGTTTCCTAATTTAAAATTTAGTCCCCTAATCTCAACGTCAGTCACGAGTAAAGAGGTACTCGATTGTGTTCTCGTGTCGAACAGTCTGAGGAAATATGGACACGAAACGGTAGACAATGGAAACATAGACAGAAGAAAGATACATAGAAAAAAAGATAGATAGGAACTATTTGTACGTGTTGAAACTCCAAAAGTGGACCGCGACTACAGCCGCTACTTGGACGAATAAAGAGATGCTCGTCTTTACGAATTGAGGGGTAGATTACTAGATTACTAGATTAACACTTGTCTGTGATTCTATGTCTAGAAGAAAAAAATCAGACGTACACACTGAAGTAAAATGGGAGATTTATAAAGTCATAATTATAATATAAAGTCACATAAAGAATATTTATTCCAGTAAGAGAACGCATTGATGACAAGTAAATTGTTTTAACCCTTTAATTATAACTATGTCAGAATGAGTTTAAAATGGTCTACAGGGCTATAATAAGACCATGATCCGATGTTTAGAAAGAAAGAACGTCCTTGTGAACCCTCTACAGAATACTGATTTTTTTTTTTTCTTTGGGACTTGTGTTAGGAACCTACATTTACTAAACTTTTTCCGTCTCTAAAGTGCTCTGGGTAAAGATTGATGAAAACGGTAATTACTTAAGATTCCGGACAATGAACCAAGTGAGAAAAGACCCGGTTTGACCTTACTCTCCTAGTCACCAAGTCGTCTCGTTGTAGTAGCCCGTTCCTGAACATACGACTGTCTGCAGAAGGTAGATTTTGATCTCATCGTCATTATTCTTTAACTTTATTCTCTTAATACACTTGATATTATGTACAGTAATGAACTGTGATTCGTAACCCGCCGCTGATGTATAAAATGCACAACAATTACGATTATTAAAGACAGGCATATCATAAAATGAAACATATTTGGTTAATTACAGGTAAACATTTGTTCTTACACGAACTTAAAGTGAATAAAAAGAAACGTGTTCTCACCCGACCAAAGTTGGTTAGACAAAATCCGACAGCTTTTCGACTTACTCCAGAACCATCTTCTCCTTTCTTTTCTTTTTAACCATATAATAAAAGGAAATATATTGTCTCATAAACGATTAGAAGGTAAACAAATCTAATTATTATATATATTAATTCTGTTGTATTTACCATTACTGATATTAATACATTTTCATTTATACGACACTGACCGTCAACTTAAAGTAAAAATCAACGGAAAAAAAAGAAAATATCGAAAAGTGGAGACCAAGGATGTAGACCTAACATCGGTATTCACCTGAACATTCACACTAAAGGGGGGGAGGGGGTGGAGGGGAGAAAGGACTTCTTTGAACTCCCTTTTACAGTATAACTCTAATACCTAATATAAGTCAACAGAAGTCCACAGTCTAAGGTAGAGTCTCGATGAAGGAATCATTACTTTTTCGGTCAATGTACCCAGTAACTCTGTTTTCTCCGGTCTAATAGAGTCAAAACTTCCATTAAAATCACCTTCAAAATCGACTCAAAGAACAGGTACAATAAAAATTTAATGTAATCGTCATTAGTTCGAGTGTCGTCCTGTTTTTCTCGTCTTTTTCTTTTACTTCTTCAGCCTAAACGGTTTTCGTCCCTCTCTATAAAACAAAGAAAGCCTTTTTCTGAACCAGTACGTTCCCCTTTTTGTCCAATTCACCTTTCAGTCCACCTACTCTTGACTACGTTCTAAGCAGTCCCACACACCGGCCTCTTCCTTCTCCCTCAATCGACTTCCCAAACCCACCATAGAGTAGACACACGGTGTGTCTTCGAAGTAGAAGGGGTAGGGGTACGAGACATAACAAAACAAAATAAAATTAAGTGTATGCAGAAGTTGAGATACTCCATAGTTCTTCCTTAGATTTCGTACTTTAATTCGAAATAAAAAGTAGGTACTTAAACTTGAGGGTCTAAAGATATTTTTGATTCAAATATTGATCATATATCAAAATTAAAGAAAGAACCTTTACTGATTCTTTCAATGTCTGACCTAAGTGTCCCTATACATATTGTAGTTCCCCTTTCCTAAACCTGTATTGAAACGTAAGGTGACCCGCAGGGACCACCGAGCCGTCATTTCTTAGATGGACGTTACACCCTCTGGACCCAAGCTAGGGACCCAGTCCTTCTAAGGGACCTCCTCCCGTACCGTTGGGTGAGGTCACAAGAACGGACACCTTAGGGTACCTGCCTCCTCGGACCACCCGATGTCAGGTACCCCAGCGTTCTCAACCTAAGCTGAACCGCTGATTCGGTGGGGGTGGGGGTGGGGGTACGTAAGGTGACGTCTGTAAAATTCATTCAATAGTGATGAATGAGAATAAAGGACCCACTTATCATGTTACCCTGTGACCCAGTAACGAAAATCGGTCGAGTGAAGACAGGAAGGATATGCGAGAGACATAATTGGGAAAAGACACAAACAAGAAAAGTATATGTTGAATGAGGAAATGAGGAGCGTCAAAGGTCGGTGTCAAGACTCCTGACTTCAGTGAAACAAAGGGGGAGGGCTTTGTGAAAGGTGGCTACAGGGTTAACCGAAGTCCTGGCGTCTCGACTTGAGGTAACACTCCAGAAGTTTGGTAGACTCGGTGGACCATAAGAATTCTGAACATCACTGAATTCCTGTCGGACCCCAGTAAGACGAGGACACTCTGTGTCACCGGTCCGAGACGGGGTAGATTAGAGTAGGGGTGAACTAGACGGTCGAACTGACCGTCCAAAAATTGGTTGGACTTCTGTCATTCAACTCTCAAGCAACGAAAGTATTACTCTCGTCGGACTCTTAAATGAGAAAGCAAACACTATGTAAGACAAAGAGAATTGTCACTATTAGAAGTCAGGAAAAAAAAGGATTTTGTAGGTTTTTAAACTTTTCATGGAATCACATAATGCAGAGTAACACAATCAAAAGACAACTAACTAAACGAGAGTAACAGACTCGGGAAGAAATTATATTTGAGTGATACACTGAGTAAACAAAATTCTGGAGGGTAAAATAAAGAAATAAGACAAACGTCTGAGGACCAAAAGTTTATTCAAGGACTATAGTGGAGTCTTTCAAAGTGAGATACTGTAAGTCACGAGATCTTAACTTCCAACGCAAAAAGTAGAGAAAAACCAGAAAAATTTTAGATTTCAAACACACAACACCAGTCGGAAAAGATCATGTGTACGAATTGTCCACCATTCCCCGACTAAATTAAAGTATTTCCTTAGTCTTCAAGTTGTTTAAAAATTGCAATTGTAAGTCTTCTCACTTAACTTAACGAACTATTAACTTTATATTAAAAGTCTACTTACATCGAAATCTTATTAGGGTAATAATTATTTATAGAGACTCGGTCAAGTCAGAAGTGAAATAACATTCATTAAGTTGGTCCCAATGTCTGGACAATAGGAATGTGTTTAGACTAGTATAGTTGGAACAAGAAATAATAATAGGGTCACATCAATCTACTATAACTAACACAACTGAATTTTACTAGTCACAGTCACTATTAATGGGGTCAAAAGGAAGTGTAATATGGTATCTACAATCACGAACAAAACTTAAATCACTTATAAAACAAAGACTGAAAAAGGTCTTTTCGTATGAAAATAATACTTTATAAATTATATTATACCATATGAAATCTATTCCTATTGATATTTCCTCCCACAACAAAAACTCACAAACCAAGTGTGTGGTGACTAATATCCTAGCTCCAGACTCTAAGTATTTCGGTGTTGAACAGGGTCTACAGAGAACGAGTTGCACTGAAGAGGAGAGGGGTATAAATAGTTCGTTGAAGGAAAAAAACAAAAAACCCCAAAAAATACAATTTTATGATTTTTATTTTATTTTAAAAATGAGAGGGGGGTTTTTACGTGTCTATTATAAATCACAAAACCTCCTTACAATCTTTTGGACAACTATTTTTCTAGTGGAAAATCGAGACTTTAGTCATCAAGAGGATTGCATGACACACATCATTCCTTCATTAAAATAAAGTTAGACACAAAAATTCTCTTTCTCGAAAAAAGAATATTTCTCTGTAAACATATTTGTATTCATTACACAATAGACGACAATATCTTTGGTCTTGGAAATGAGTACGAAAAGACTTTTCGACGGTCGAAACCCAAATAAAATAAATCAATACCCACCTAAATAAAACGAAATCCGGTCAAAAAGAGAGAGAAACACAGTGGGTAGGAAAGTACTAATCTTTACAAAGACTTATGGGTCGAATTTTCATAGGGTGACCAATTTTCTCCTCTTCCTCCTATTTAAGGTAATCATGTCATAAAACGATCCAACCCTCACCACAGCGTCTTTTCTTATTCCTGATTCATAAAAAGGACCAACCTCTCCCCAAATCCTTTCACACAAATCGAAAGTTCCTCGTTATTACTCAACTAAACGGGTCTTGTCGATCCTAGGTAAAACGCTAGGGAACCCCTAATGTCAACGACGGGTCTTTCATATTCCCCGTAAACCAAAACGTATTTCTAACTCTAATGAGTGTACATTGTAACTATGGATAAAATTATAACGCAACAAAAAGGTAGCTGTCAAGACCGAAACTTATGGTTGTCAATTACGGATATTTATACTGACAAAGGAACTTTCAACCGTCTTAACATATTATTAACTATGTCATGTGTTCACTTTATAAAGGTAAATTCACCCATGAAGTTTTTATAATCAGACGGGGAGGAACTCAAGACAAGGGTGGAGTACAGAGTGATAAGAAGTACGGGAAAAAAAAAAAAAAAGAGAGAAGAAGCACAGAAAACACTCTCTGGAAGAAACCTCCTTCCGTGAGACATAAGGTGTCAAGGTGACGTAAACAAGGTATAATTATTCTGAAAAAAGGTATTTCTTTTGTAACCAATGAATGACTTGAAATTCAAGAAACACACCAAGACGTCTTTCGGAAGTCCGGCAGACATCGGGACGTGAAGAAGTAAAAGACGGCAGGAGACTTAGTATCATCACTCAGTAATGGTCGCCCTACATGGGATTCAGAGTTTTCGACTTCAGAGCCCGGACTCGACTAAGACCTTACTAATTTTATCTTTCTCGGACGACAACGGTTCAAAAGAGAAAAAAAATTGAGTACAGAAGGAGCAGCAAACCAGGAGAAAGTTCGACAAACTCTCGTCCACTTCTCCGTCCGGACAGGAGGAGTCTGAGACCGAAGAGGGGCAGTTGGACAGTGAAAGTGTCAGACCGGTAAAGGACGTAAACAATGGACGAGACATGTCATACGGTCTGAAACTAATAGAATGTTAGTTCAGTGGCATCACACTTTCTTTTAGACAGGATGGGTCATTGTCCCAATCTTTGTGTCTAAGTATGACGTAAGTAATCCTGAAACCTGTGCCAGACTCACACATACAAAAAAGACATCCGTCACCCACATCTAGAAATTTCTCATTTAGAAATTTCGAAAAGTTTGTCTTTGAAGGGCTACCATACTCTAATATCTGCAGAATAATCCCAAACAATCAGTGTCTTCGCCCCTTCCCCTCTCAATTGGTCGGAACCCCCTTAGTCCTACCGTGTAGAGACCCGATATTAAATGGACAGACAGAAGGGAGGTGTTCAAAATTTCTGTTTTTCATTTTGTAACAGACTACCATTGACATTTTCTTTTTCGTAGTTTGTCTTGGAATACAACTACCCGAAAGGTACTATTTAGTAATTCCCTTTTTTCGAGTGCCTGGATCGTCTTAGGTGACACCTTTAGTCTTGAAGAAACCTCCTTCAAAACCTCGGGACTGGACAAAGGGTCCACTTATTCCTACCCACAACCAAGACGACGAAAAGTGTAGAAAGAGACGAGAAGTGCAAACGAAAAGAAGAAGGAATAAGAAAGAAGGGAATCTAAAGAAAAGGGTCGAGTGGTTTCCTTCCCATGTCGTATCGTCTAGTAGTAGGCTGCGGGTTCCAAAAGTCAACTTGGACTCCCTAACTCCACTAAAAAAATCGTACAGTAACTTTTACTCCTGTCTTCGACGTCTCCCTACACTCCACCCAACCCGAACACTTTCTTGGAGCATATCTTCTGTCACCTAGGAATCTTTCGTCGGGATACATCTCCCACGAAAGTGGCAGAAGATTAATTGTGTCATAAATGTTAGGGTGGTGGTCTGACTCACGAATAGTCAGGTAACATGTCACGGGAGAGAGAGAGACTAAGAAAGTGTGGGAGAGAAAGGAGGGGGGAGAAAAGGGAGGGAAGGAGAGACTCGGAGGAAGGGGATAGGACTGGGATCCATCGGGCCTGGATGACTTTCTTTGGACAGGAGACGAAACAACGCTGTCAACGTTGAGTCAGGTGACGACTGTCTTACAACAGAATCTGTTCACAACGTACCCCTCACTGACCATCTGAAAATTTACAAGTTACGTTCTGTTTACTTTAGTACGGTCACAGAACTATTTTTGGCCGTGTCTCACGGAGTATTTTATGTCGATAGATTAACCGTAATGACAGTGGATAGAAAATGGATATCCGTTTTTGGAACGGGAGAACGTCTCGGAAAGTTTCAATCCGGAGGAGCCCAGGGAGAGAGTCGGGCACCTGGGACAGAAGGTCTCAGTGATTCGTGAAAGTCAAGTCAAGTCAAGTCAAGTCAAGTCAAGTCAGTCAGTCAGCACAGGCTGAGAAACGCTGGGGTACTTAGTGTCGTGCGGTCCGGAGGGACAGGTAGTGGTAGAGGGCCTCAAGTGAGTCTGAGTACAGGTAGCTCAGGCACTACGGTAGGTCGGTAGAGTAGGAGACAGCAGGGGAAGACGAGGACGGGGGTTAGGGAGGGTCGTAGTCTCAGAAAAGGTCACTCAGTTGAGAAGCGTACTCCACCGGTTTCATGACCTCGAAGTCGAAGTCGTAGTAAGGAAGGTTTCTTTAGGGTCCCAACTAGAGGAAGTCTTACCTGACCAACCTAGAGGAACGTCAGGTTCCCTAAGAGTTCTCAGAAGAGGTTGTGGTGTCAAGTTTTCGTAGTTAAGAAACCGCGAGTCGGAAGAAGTGTCAGGTTGAGAGTGTAGGTATGTACTGGTGTCCTTTTTGGTACCGGAACTGATCTGTCTGGAATCAGCCGTTTTATTACAGAGACGAAAACTTATATGATAGATCCAACCAGTATTGAAAAGAAGGTTCCTCATTCGCAGAAAATTAAAGTACCGACGTCAGTGGTAGACGTCACTAAAACCTCGGGTTTTTTTATTTCAGATTGTGACAAAGACAAAGGGGTACTTTACTACCCTGGTCTACGGTACTAGAAGCAAAAGACTTACAACTCGAAATTCGGTTGAAAAAGCGAGAGGAGAAAGTGAAAATAGTTCTCCGAAAAATCGAGGAGAAGTGAAAGACGGCATTCCCACCATAGTAGATGTATAGACTCCAATAACTATAAAGAGGGCCGTTAGAACTAAGGTCGAACACGAAGAAGGTCAGGTCGCAAAGAGTACTGCATGAGACGTATATTCAATTTATTCGTCCCACTGTTATATGTCGGAACTGCATGAGGAAAAGGATAAACCTTGGTCAGACAACAAGGTACATGTCAAGATTGACAACGAAGGACTGGACGTATGCCCAAAGAGTTCTCCGTCCAATCCACCAGACCATAAGGGTGGAGAAAGTCTTAAAAGGTGTCAAATAACACTAGGTGTGTTAGTTTCCGAAACCGTATCAGTTCTTTCGTCTTTATCTACAAAAAGACCTTGAGAGAATGAAAAAGGTACTAGGTCGCCTACAACCGTTAAACTAAAGACCAAGGAGACGGAAAAGATTTTGGTCGAACGAACTTGTAGACCCTCAAGTGCCAAGTGCATAACGACTTCGGACCGAACCTCTTAAAACTCGTAATGAAATGATCGTACACTCTACTCACGTTAACACACCATCAAACTCGTAAGAAACCGTAACGGAAAGAAACCCTAACCTTACTTTTGACTGGAAAACGTCAGGACACCGGTGACGACTCAAAAGGTTTAAACGACCGTATAACTCACGTCGTGAAAGTGTCGTAGTAGAAAGTCCTAAACTTTGTCGAGTTGACCTTAAGGTAGTGGAGGTGATCGAAAAAAGCATCACTACAAAGGATTCCGGGTGAACTGAAGTGTCAGGTCCTACAGAACGAGATCCACTCACTAGTGTGGTAACACTAATATACCCAGCACTTCTAGAAAAAACATGTCAAGAAGACACATAAGAACGGTGGAGAAGAATTATAGAAGACGAAGACAATCCAGGTATGGTAAAGACAGGAAATACCTCGGGTAGAAACGTACTTTACAAGGGAACCATAGAGATTAAAAGAACTTCTATAGAGATCAGAAAGGGTAAGACAATAAAAGGAGATAAAGAAACGTAACTAACGACTTCTTCCGAAAGAATAGAGAAGAACGATAAGAAACCATGACACGTAAGTCTACGAATATAGAAAGGAAAAGAGGAAACGAAAAACGGAGAGAAGAAAAGTGTCGATAAACATTCCGGAGGGGTCTGTCGGTAAAACCAAAAAACGTAAAGAAAAGGTACCCCTACCAGAACTAGGGACAGAGGACATGTTACAGTGCTTAGAGTAAGGTATCAAGTAGTCCGTGAGACAGACAGTCTAGATCAGGGAATTTAGATAAAGAGTGAAGGTGACATATTAGTATTCCCTAAACTAACTCCAGTATGGACTTACCAGATCGCCAAAAGGGATGAAAGAAGTAAACTCAGACTTAAACCATTATTCCTCAAATGGGGATTCGTGAAATGGGGAGACTATAGAGTACGACAGAACTCTAAGAAACAGTAGTGAATAAAAAGAAATTGTTTGGGAGTCGTGTACGATACAGGGTTCGTAAACATCATCTAATATATCAAACAAGTCGACAAAACAACCAACTCTCATAAACGACGGGGTAGAGGCATCCGGGGAGAGACGTCCCGGAGATCCCCGACATACTTGCAGTCTGAGGTGAGACTGAGTGTACTCGGTGGCCTGATACTCGTCCTCACTACCCACGAAGAGTCCGTCTTCAAAATTCGTGGGAACACACCAGGGTGGTAACGAGACAAGTAAAACTGTACTCTTTTTGTACATGGTCTATCTTCAACGAGGGAGTCGGGTCTAGGGTCTTACTTCTTTTGTGTATCTCGTCCCGATATCGGTTGTACGTTCTACTCACTCTTTGTCGGAACCATTTTCGTTGACTTTAAACCCTATTATCTTTCGTCTGATTATGTCGAGAAAAGATTCGTGAAATGTTTATGATAAATAAATTGACGATGACGATGCTTTAACGAAGTCAGTACAGGCTGAGACATACTGGGGAATCTGTCGTCGGGTGGTCCGAGGGGGCAGGGGTCCTAAGAGGTCCGTTCTTGTGACCTCACCCAACGGTAGAGGAAGAGGTTGCGTACTTTCGCTTTTCACTTTCACTTCAGTGAGTCAGTACAGACTGAGGGTCGCTGGGGTACCTGACGCCGGGTGGTCCGAGGAGGTAGGTACCCTGAAGGGTCCGTTCTTACGACCTCACCCCACGGTAGATGAGTGTTTGTATTGTCGATACCTTTCAGTGATTAATTTTTGATCCATTTGATCAGGAGGATTTTTGGACTATAACATCTGTGACAACAGGGATAAAATATCTATTTGACTCCGTGTTCCTTGAATCGACGGTTCTTATGTTCGACTATGTATCGCCTCTGTTGCAAGTTTACGCCCAAGACCTCGAAATCGTAGACACGAGAAGTCCCCATAGAAACGTATTGGTATACCGTCAAAGAAGGTCGGTAGAGGTAAGGAAGTGGTAATCTAGGGAAGAAAAGGATCTTTTAGCATAAGTAAATTCAAGATTGAGACTTCGGAAGAGACTTAGACGGGAAAGTTAAATCTTTGATATGTAATAAGAAATAGTAGGGGTCACGGATTGTTTTGTAGACCGTAAAGTAGATATAAGATCTTTATGAACGACTCAAAGTTTTAAGTCATAATAGTTTTATTAGTAAAGACATGTTGTTTTGTGACGATAAGAAACACTAACAGTCTTACAACAGTTACACATGGCGGAGTAATCTAAGAACTGCGTGAGAGACGTCACCACCCCTTGGGTCCGAAGAACAAAATCTTGACTTCGAGTTCAACGTGTTGACGAACCACTAACTCGGTCCTGGTTTCCGGTCCACAAGACCACCAGGTCACCCGGGTCACGGAAGGTTTCGGACAAAGTTCCGAGAGTAGGTACAGACGAAATTTGTGTTCTGTGAATCCATGGTCTATAAGAATCTAGAAGGGAACGGTTGGGCTGATTCCTCTCCGGGACTAGGAGTAGGTACCTCTGACCTAAGACCTCCCTCTAGGACCAGTATTTCTTCAAAATTTTCACGGGTCTCCACGACTTTCTGGGTATGGGGGTTGTCAAGGGACTTCGGAAGTAATGCTTAAAACACCCGGCTGGTTATAGGTTCTTTTGAAATAGGACAACCGTCGGAGACGAAAGAAGAATTATGCTTCTTTAACCAACCATCGACATGACATGAAAGAGAAGATTCTGGTAGTTTCTATAAATAAATTGACCAGGAGGTACACTACCTAATTTTTACGTCGAGTTTGTAGTGGAAGTTGTTTGAGTAACAGAATACAGAGACCGCAACAGCACATGTTCTTTTGCTTCATTTCCTACCGAAACTCTTCCGAATTTCCTATCACATCTTATATAAGTCGACCCAGTCATGACGACGGTCAGTTTCCCTTTTCTTTACCTCTATTCTCCAGTTGTTCTTTTGTGGGTCTACAAAAGTGAGAACTACTAAGGACTATTTGATGCACCGCCAACGGTGTGTCTCACGAAAAAAGGAAAAGAGTGCCAGAAGTGTAACAAAAGGATAGTTCTCTATCCTTCAGAAGTTAGTCAAAACTAATACAGAAAGTTGACTAACAAAACTTTATCTTTACAGGTCACAAGGAAGGAGAGACCCCGACTAATACAAATATAAAAAGAATATAGAAATAATAGTGGAGACGTTTTCTTGATACCATTTTAGTTACTACACTAAAAATTATACAAGTAATACACACACGAATCAGTGAGTCAGCACGACTGAAAAACACTTGGGGTACCTGTCATCGGGCGGTCCGAGGAGACAGGTACTCTAATAGGTCCGTTCTTATGATCTTACTCAACGGTAAGGGAAGAGGTCCTTAGCTTGACCCCAGAGAACGTAGCGTCCGTCTAAGAAATGACAGACTCGGTGGTCCCTTCAACCGTATAAATAATATTTACTATCGTATTGAATAATAACTTTTCAGAAGAATACAATCAAATACAATCGACCTTTATAAAAGTTCTATAGTCTTCAAAAAACAACGATTTCTGACCAAAGTAAGACACTTTTAGAGTGGAGAAAATATTTTAAATTCTACTCTTCATATATAGATCTTTAAAGTCAGAAGAATCTAGAACTGCAAATGAAAAAATACTTTTTAAAAAAGTAAACAAATAATTTCATAATGTTATGTTATTTTATATGGTTGAAATTCACATGTCAAACCACTTAAACCCATGAACATATGACAAAATGTCGATGATGTTGTTAGTTCTATCTTTTGTCAGAGGAGAGGGATTTGAAAAAAAAAAAAAGTAAGGAAAACAAGACAGGAGAGTGGGTGGACGGTAGGGGTCTATTGGTGACCAAAGAAATACAGTGGTGTCACAACGGAAAAGATCTTAGAGTATATTAAACTTAGTACATCATACTTCAGAAAATACAAGATGAATAAAGTGAATTGTACTACAAAAACTTTAGGTAAATGGAAACTAATGACAAAGTAAGGAACAATGACATTTATAGTTAGGGACCATACAATGTGGCGTTACAAACAGACAAGAAATCAACCACTTATAAACCCAATATAGGTCCAAGCTAACACTCATCACAACGATACTTTTAGACACATGTGTAAAGACACACCTGTATACAAAAATAAAGAGAACCCATTTATGGATCTTCATCTTAACGAACTTAAGTAGTAAACTTTTTGTATACCGTGGTATAATAAAATGTTCCAATGATATGGTAAAACGTAAAGGTGGTAGTTATACACTTGTAAGATTAAGGTGGTAGAGGAACCGTCGTGAACCGTAACAATCGGTAAAATTAAAATCAGTAAGATCAACCCCACGTCAATATAGAACACCAAAATTAAACACAAAGAGACTACTGATCACTAAACTCGTAGAAAAGAACACGGGTAAAATATAAGACCCATATTCGGGAAACAACTTATATAAAATATTTTTCAAATACGGTCAGACACCGAACGAAGAAACAAAGGATTTGATAAAGAAAGTTATTCGTTTACAAAATTTGAGTTAATTAAGTCACAAAGTCAAAAATTTTATCAAACACGAAAACTATAGAATAAATTGTTTATGAACGATTAGACTATAGTGTTTGTAAAACAGGACACAAAAGTAGATTTTACATTATCAAAAACGATAATGTAACTCCAGACTCTAGGTTAAACTCATATTAAAAACACTTCAATTCCTAACTCTACATAAAAAAGGTATGTCTACAGATCGTAATAAGGTAGTTACAAACAGTTTTTCTGAAGAGGAACCGTATAATGAGACCGAGGAAATAACTCTCAGTCAACTGGTCACACCCAGACAAAGAACTGAAAGAAAAGATAAAGTCACTAAATATACACATAAGAATACGGTTATGGTGAAACTCATGACAAGTCATACCATTCAGAATTTTAGTCCATTGCGTTCATAAAGTCGAAACAAGTAGAAAAAAGAAAAAAAAAAAAAACAAGTAGAAAAAAGTTTCGACCAATTAGATAAAATCTTTGAAACTAAAAGGTATACATGAAAATTCAATCGAACACTAAAAGAAGTTTTTTCTTTTTGTTCAATTTTAAATTGGACTCTAACGTGACTTTGATATCTAGTTACTTCCTTTCTAACGGTAAAACTACTAAAATTTTTATACCGGTGTTTAATAAAACATAAAGTTCTTTACCTTGAATTAAGGGGAGAAGATCTTACACTCGAGATGAGTCGCTAAGTGAATGTTACTTATCTTTTACCGTCTCTACTACCTCACACTGAAGTTTCCCACCTAGTGTTTTCTGTATAACGAAGGTATAACAAGAGAGAGTCTAGTAAGTAAGACCCCCTTCGGTCGACGGTACAGTGTTCCCAGGACTTCGTCGGGACACCTCTCCAGATGTACCGTTTCTTGTTACCGTAGGACCGTCGTCAGTCGTGATTAGAGGGTCAACCCAAAACTCGATGGAATCTTCGACTAGGAAGTTGGGGTCAGCTCTGAAGTCTACTTGTATCCATCCTACTGTAGAACTTACGTCGGAGTACTCTCTGGAACTCGGTGTGGTGGGTTGATTCGTCAGGGATCTAAAGACTGGTGTATTTGACATACATATAATTTACGTATAACAAAATTCAGTGACACAGACCGTATTAAAGAATAAGTCATTACACATTGATTATGTTGATAAAATTATTATAACCCAGAAGGTTAAGTATTTGTATCATACACAGATGATACATTAAAAAATTAAGGGGAAAAATTAAATTTTTAAAAGTTACATATCCGGGATATGTAGAAAGTAATTTACATAAAGATTATTAAACACTCTAAAACTACGATAAAATTTACCTCAAAACAGAGTTTACAAACAACGATCATGTACCTTATGTCAACCAAAGATATATAACGATAACATAGGAGATCCTATGTTATCGATAAATAAATAAATAAAGACCATCGAAAAGACACCTAAGAAATCCCAAAGGATGTATAATTATATACTAGTTCAATAGTCCTTTATATAAACCAAATATACAAAAGAAAGAAGGAAAGACTAGATACGTAAAATAAAAAGAACGGAATGACGTGATCGATTTTGGAGATTATATTACAATTTATTCTCACCACTTATCTGTAGGAACACAACAAGGACCAGAATCTTTCCTAACTCAAAAAGGGACAACTTAGAAACAGACATTTACGTACAATAAGAACTATAAATTTAAGTAAAAATAATAAAAATCAGGTTACATTCTTTGTTTAAAATTGTATTTGGATAAATGAAGAATTAAAATTAAAAAACTTAGTCAAATACTTTCACTTATATTAATATTTTCCCCTGTCAGAGGAACAACTTTCCCTATAATTTTCCATAAATGGAAAATCACAAACTAATTCCGAAAAACGGTACATGATCTCTGAGATCGACGGAGGGTCACATAAAAAAGGAATAATTACCTTGGAAGTAGAATAATCTCCGTCGTCCTGGAGGTTGCTTTTCTAGTGTACAAGGTCAACGGAAACATAGATCCAGATCGACAGTTCGATTTAGAACCGTACGTCCGGTCACTTGATGTTCGTATGAATAACCGTCCTGAAGGTCCTTCAGAGGACTTTCATCTGAAAACAGTAAAACAAGAAGGAGTAAAAGAAGAGGGGTGACGGACCTTACGTCGATTCTACCGACCTCGTAAAGATTGTACTCTCTCTTCATTTAAAGACAACATAAATTTGGTGACCTTAACTGTCAAAAGAAGTCTTTTGGAGTAGGAGAACTACGTACCAAATGACTTTCCTTTTCGAATCTCGTCGAAAGATTCTGTCAAAGAATTTTTGTTTATTGGATAATAATCAAGTCAATTAAGACAAGGAGAAGATTAAGTTTAAGGGTTCTCAGTCTTCCTATGGGTCACAAAATTTATCTATCAAGTTTTATTATTACTTTTACTTTTTTCTCGATACCCTTTAAGTAGACTTAGTCAAAACATGAACTGTTTCTTGTCCTATCGTTCTAAGAAAGTTATTCACGATTTCGGTGAACTAAGACAGTACCTTTCCTGTCAGTAAAGTATTAATTAGTGTGTACCGTGTCTATTAAAACCCGTAAAGACTAAACACATGTATAAGAAACGTATTAGGTTATTCATCAAAGGAAGGAAGAAATAAATCGTAAAAGTCACTTCTTCTTCCTCATCCTTTTACCTGGCAAGAAATCTCGTCTTTAAAAGAAACAAAACGAGGACGGAAATCTTGTGTCGGATCGTGTATTATCTTCAAGTCATTTGTACGTGACTTACTTATTTACTCCGGAGTCACCCGGACGAAAGAAGTTCAACACTCACTTATACGTCAGACACACTTCCCCAGGTCCATAGTCCCCTGCAGAGAGGGGGACAGAGTAGAAATAGAGCTCTGTCAGTACGAAAGGAGGTCCTACTGCCGGGGACACAAACAGGACGACAGGGCGATCTATTTAAAGAGCACACGACCCTGGAACCAAACGGTCCTGGCACCGTTACATCAAACGATGCACCCAGAGATAAGTCGGCATCAACCGACCTCTTTCTCTAGTCATCTTTGGACGCACAACCACGGTACAGTACCAAAGAGTGGAAACACCGACACCGAAGTACGATTGTGATTTGTTCTGGTCTCCTGTCAACTCCAAATGAGTGACATTAGTTCTCTCAAAGCGTACCAAGGTGGGTCGTTTAATTTAAGAAATAGGGGAAACCGGGTCTGAATGTTGACGTTCTCTAGGTCTTACGAGAGACCAACGGACTGGGGACCCCGGGAGAACGACCGGTCCTAAGGGTCGAGGACAACGAACTTACAAGACCAAGACCCACATGGGCCGGAAGTGTCTGTGTCGGGTGTACAAGGAAGGGTGACATAGACTTGTAGGATCTGGACAGAGGGTCGGGAGGGTTCTGGGGACGGTGACGAAGTGGGGAACAGTAACCCAGAGAGTCGAACTAGACCCCGAAGACCCGAGACACCCGGACGGTCTGGGGAGACAATCTTAAAGGGGACCGGAGAACTGTACGTTTAGGGTCGTCTACCAGACAAAAATTACGGACAAAAAAAGGTGTTTGCGATACTCCAAAGTTGGTTTAAGAATAAGTCTTCAGGGTTATATTCTCCCCAAGTACTCTATTACTTTTACTTTCAATTTTCATTCCACATTCATATTACTTATTCATAATAAACATTAAGTATTATTATGAGAGAGATCCGAAAACCATCATTACTCCATATTGAATCCATTTCAAATGACACGAATAGAATAGGGGGTAGAAGATCTTATCTCACTACACTAATAGTGTATAAATATCCTTTGATTTAAGAATTTGGAGAAATATAAAATTAGTTATCAGTTAGATTCTTTCTTTACCCTTTAAAATAGACTCGGTTGGACTCCTAATATTGGGTCCTGTCAGAGAGTCCCTCGAGACTCTTGACAAACGTTTCCCTTCCTCCACTGGTCTTGTATACACTACAACTGTTTTCCCACGTACGTTAGTCCTTGTGTAGAACCGTCTTCCAACGACGACAAACGTTCCTTGTCTATCGAATCAATTACTAAAATCACGAAAAGATTCACACCCTTTTACGGTCTGGGATTCAAATACTGTAAAGAGGACTTTATAGATCGACAGACTCCCGGTCGAGACAGTCAAAAGGGTCTCGTGTCTCACGGAGTGGGACTTGAAACAAAACTCAAGGAGAGTCTCACACGATATCCAGTCGCTGACGTCACCGACCACTAAACTAAGAATCTCTTGACCTACCACCCGTCGAAAGAAGTAAGAGAGAGAAGGGAAAGTCAGCATTATGA
Source organism: Capra ibex (assembly GCA_006410555.1). Lineage (NCBI taxonomy): Eukaryota > Metazoa > Chordata > Mammalia > Artiodactyla > Bovidae > Capra > Capra ibex. The sequence continues at coordinate 5,102,014 of SJYO01048061.1, read as the reverse complement.
GTGATTCCGAACCCTCTGTAAAGCAGTGGTCGAAAGGGGTCACGAGAATCCTTACGAGTAAGGGTCCAGTCCTCCTAAAGTAGTAATCCGATGAGTCACGACAATGACCTGATCCGGAACAAGTGTCATCGGTGTTCGGAGACTTCGTGGGCAGAATGATCACACAATACCAGATGCTTTACCAAGGGAGAACAACGAAGAAGGGAATGGACCTCAGTGTGACAACCGAGAATCTCCTATACGAAAACCAGTCAACAAAGTGCAGCGGATCAGTAGTAAATAAAATGTGTCTAAACCACTACGTTTATTGTTATTAGAACATTTTATCAGTTTTATATTCATTTTATTCCAGTATTCATAAATTCGATACTTAAAGGTAAGGCACACCGGGTCATAGAGGGGTCCAGTAGACTGGTCAGACAAGACGTAGTGACAGATAGAAACTCCTCTTACTACAGAACCGTAACAACTGGATTCCACAGATGTGCATGTTCCATACACTCCCAGTAGCACTGGGGGGTGTCCTAACTCATTTCCCACAATAGTAGATGCCTCAACGGGTCCGTGGTCTTCCTCTTTCTAACTAGAAACACCACCTCGTCCTTAAAAACGGCAACGCCTCCCGACCCATTGGTGTACCGTTTCTACGTCCCCTTTGTTGCTTTACCCGTCTCTTTTGAAACAAAATTAAAAAGAACAGAATGGAATTGTATGTTTAAAAATAAAGTAACGGGTTTTGTAAAATGTCATTGCGAAATGAATAAACTGCTGAACTCCAACACGACTCCATGGTCGCCGCACTTGGTCACCTAAGATACAAAAGCAGTATACCTTTCATACTTCAATCGTGGTTTTTTCACACAGGAAACCGTGGAAAGGTTAAAGGAAATTTTCTTAGATTCTACTGTATAAAAAACCTGACAAGTGAGTGGTAAGAGGGTCGTCCGTAAGAAGATCCACGTCTCCGGTACTTCACTAGTTTTAGTTGGTCTTAAGAAGGGGAAGGTCTCGTATGTATATAAGTCTATTCACTCGGAATCTTATCTCGAAATGCGGTTACTCGTGTGAAATAGGGACGGTCTTAAACGTCAGTACGTAAACAAATAACGACTCATCTTACATGATTAAGAAGTTTCCGACAGGGAGGATTTTAACTTGTGTACTAAAGTATCAACATATACATTACCACCCACCTATCTATACCCGTTCTCTTATTTTTAGAAATCGGAAGGAGTTAAGGAATTTCCTTAGAGACTGGATGGGAAGGGTAATTCTTGGTGGGGGGCGGAATGATTTAACACTCGAGGAATTCATGTCCGTTGTTAACATGTAACAGTAATGAAAAAAGGAATAAAGAACTTCTGTATACTAACGTATTTCACACTTATTGTGTCAATACACCCAAGTATTACATAATCCTGTCTTTTCATAGTGTCACTTACGCCCATTACAATTTACCTTGAGAGGAGAGTATTCAAAGGAAATAAAATGAACTTCATAAAACCATAATTAAGATTCGTGGATACACACATAACTTTAGGGATCTCGTTTGTGTTCTTTTGTATACTCTACAACGAAATTTTTAAGGTAATTTGTTTAATTCTACTTTATGACTTTTCATAAACGAATTACGTTTTCCTTTATTCTTTCATCCTCGTTTCTTGTTTTTTGTCAACTCTATCTTGGTTTGTCGTTTTAAGTAGACATAGTTCCATTTATATAATTCACACTTGTCCGTTTCTACGATTAGTTTTCCGTCTCTAACAGTCTGACGTAAATTTTTACTCTTTGACGGCATACGACAGGTGTGCGAAATTTGCGTCTGCGTGTGTGTGTGTTTTCCGATTTTCATTTTCCTACTTCTTTCTAATTATACCTTTATCTTTAGACTTCACCGGTATAATTAGATTCTGTTTTATCTGAAAAAACACTCATAATGACTTTTGTTTCTTCCTCTGAAATAACACTATTTTCCCAGATACATACACACGGACTATTGTCGAAGGTGTATTGTGTTTGTACAAGGTTTATGAACCCCAATCTTGATACCCGTTTACCTATTTAAGTGGTAGTGTCAACCTATGAAACTCTGTTTTTTTTTTAATTTAAAAAATGTATTAATTTTAGAGTGTCACTAAACAAGTCTAAACAAAAGTGTCAAGCACTGTAAAACGGCAGAAGTCGACTTAGTGACGAAAACGACAACGTGTTAAGGTAAAAGGTAGAAGGAAAAATGAGTCTGGAAGTCTTTTCCTTAGGAATGAAGGAGCGGGGGAAGAACATTGAAAATCGGATGACATCGAAAATTTAATACTTCATCTATTTACATACAAAAGAAAATATTAGATCCCAAATACAAAGAATGAATTTTTAGGAAAGAGTAGGGTCACGGTTTTTCTACAAGGAAGATATAAACGCGTCTTTCTACACGTCAAAGCATTTAATGCAGACACAGGAATTGGGTAACCCTCCAAGACACACCATAGTCCGTCTCTCTCGACCAAACTGAAGAAGGAAGACACACGGGGCACACAAGAAAAGCACACACTGTATGGGTAAAGACGACACATGGTCCACGGAACACAGAGACGGGAACAAGAAATATAGTCAAACTCTGTGATCTATTTCTGGACCCCGAAGGGTCCACCGTGATCACCATTTCTTGGGCGGACCGTCACGTCCTCTGCTCTCTACGTCGAAGTTAGGGACCCAGCCTTTCTAGACCTCTTCCCGTTTCGAGGTCATAAGAACGGACCTCTTAGGGTACCTGTCTCCTCAGACCACCCCAGTATCGCAGTGTCTCTCAGCCTGTACTGACTTCGTTGAATTGTGTGTGTGTGGGTATTTCTGGTGGAACAAAACGAATGAGTTTGAAGTATCGTATGAAATATTAGACTATCCGGAGTCATACGAAGGGACTTTAATGGAGTAGACAGGACATGGGAAATAAGAAATAAAAATTTAGTAAAATAGCACTATGCATTGTGTGTGGTTTCACAGGTATTTGAGAAATTCACAGTACTTCGGTTTGTTTAGTGCTACTTCACTCGTACATACCTAAATAACCGACCCTTCATGTAGATCAGTCCGGATGTAGGACGACTTTCTAATGGTCATTAGTGTTTCCCGTCTTAGAGTTCAAGTAAAATCATGAAGAGAAATATGTACTTCCACGTCCTTAGACTCCAGTAACTTTCATGAAGGACTCGACACGTAGACTGGCAGATCCCTGGACAAATAGCCTTCGTTTACCACGGAGGAGGATGCAAAAGTAGGACTTGAAAGGGGTCCCGTGTGGCAGGCACGCACTGATGGTACCCAACACTGAAGTGGGAACACATCACTCGACAAAACAAGAAAAAAAAACAAGTACGAAAATTCCTAAAGAAAGACTGAGAGTACCTCGATCTACATGTAAAGTAAAATAATAGAAAGAACCCTGAGAATGTGAAAGTCAAAGAAACAAGTAGGACCTTTTGAGCAATAATAGAGAACTTTGTTTCAGAAGAAGAAGTATATAAAGGAGACACCAGAAGAAAACCTTCGAGGCTTCTGTAGGTACCTCCCGGAGACACAGACAGACCTTGGGGGTGGTACACGTCGGGTCCGCGGGGGGGCTCCCCGACGGGACGGGAGCGGTCTCGGAGGGGTTGCGTCCGGTACGACTCGGGAGAGGAGGAGGGACGTCTCCTCTGCCCAACGAAGAACGTGACTGAGGAGACTAGGTGGGGAAGTGAGCGTGGAAGGGAGAGGATGGACACCTAAATGGGAAGGAGCGCTGACGATTCACACAAAAGGCAAAACAACCACACCAACTCCTAACGTCTACGAGAGAGTAACGTGACTTAGACTTCGAACAAAGACAAAAGCAAAAGAAACAACAAAACATGTCAAGTGCGTCCTTCATCGTACCTTTAATAAACTTTAGTCTTTAGGAAAAGGTAAGCGGGAAATCGGAGGAGGTCAGACAGACAACGAAGATGGTGACGTGGTCTCAACCAATTAAAACGGTTTAGGTTGCCATTAAAAGAAGAGAGTGCAGAATGCACTTGAGACCCGACGTAATCTGTACCGATAAAGGTAGCATTTTGTGACAAGAGAACCGAAGTCGTCATGATTTGAGAGGATCAAAAGGAAGAATGAACGTCGGGGAAGAATCTAACGAAATGGCCGAAGAGGATGAGACAGGTAGGTGTTTTAGGACCACATAGGGTCCAAGTCAGGTTTCAGGAGAAGAGAGGAGACATCACAAGGGAGTGGGAGGATAATAGAGAGGATCAAGAGTACGAAATCTACATCAGACTATGGTGACTGAGAGTCTAGAAAGAGAGACGATTGGAAAGGGAACTCAAGGTCTTAAAATATAGGTTGTTGGGTGAACTGTCGAGGTGGCCCTAAAGAGTATCTAGGAGGACTCAAGTAAGAACGTAATGGAAACGGCAAAAAAGACGGACTTTCCAAGAAGGAGGTCAAGTAGTTTAGTGACCGTGGAGCAATAGGAATTTTTAAGACGAGTTCACAGTGAAGGTGGACTCGATTTCCTCTAGGGACGACGTTCAGTGGAATAACATTAAGGAAGTATCTAGAATAGGCCTTAGTAAAATATACAAACGAACAAATAACAGACTAGAGGCATAACTGGTACTGACAGTCTCATCCCGAAATACATAGAACAGAAGACGAGACAAATTTCACGGATCTAGTCGTGGACCATATATCGTTTAAGAGTTATCTAAAAACGGATTAATCCATTAAAATAATTATTTTATAATTTCACATGAAAAGAGAATGATCTTTCAATAGTTTGGACGCGACTAAAATATACTTATTGAAGAATAGGATTCTTAGTCTAAGTGTTTTAACTTCTAAAGATTGTTTCCTTATCGGTAAGAGTACTAATGGATCTTTTGGTGTCCCTGAGAAATCTAAGGAGAATGGTACATTGAACGGAATTTCTACTCTTTATCATTCGTCTTGATAAGTAACGATTGATAACCTTTCCTAAAGATTTAGATCCTGTTTAGCTATGAACTATTTAAATAATTTTATGATATATGTAAAATCTAGTAGAAATAAAAGACTATTTCCACACGGACCCAGTGTAGTGACTGACAGTCCCAACAAAATACGGTCATAGAGACAGACTACCGGAAGACGGTTATTTTCATTGGTGTTTCAATCATGTCACACTTTCACAGAACTATTAGTCTATAAAATACCGAACAAAAAAAGACTTTCTGTTGTAACAAAAATTCATACCACGGTCATGAAGGCTCACAACTTATCCATCCTAAAACGACAGAGAAGATCGAATGATTTTTGTGCAAACAAATGAGTCCTCTAAGTCAAAAGACAACCAAACCAAACAGGACGAATCATAGGGCGTTGAACCATCCGTAAGACTAAAAGTGGATTGGTACGCTTTTACTTCCTTTTTTGTGGTGGATCTCATAAAATGCCAGTGACTAAAGACACAGTTTATACAAGGGATTTTTAACATACTGGCCAGTTGTTACGTCAACCTGAGAAAGAGAAGATCCAAAGACCCTAGACGATGTTGTCGTCTTACGACGTTCAGGTGCTCCACGACACACACGGGTCAACCTACCGGTTCAAGACGCGAACCTGGGACCTCGGGGAGAAGAGTAGGAGCCTCGGGTGGTCGCTCCGGTCCTAGCCCTACCCTCGGTGGCACCTGTAGGTCTCCGTCGTCTCCCACCTCGACGACCTGTCCGTCGACTACGACAGTGTCAAACGTGTTCACTCCGCCGTTTCTGTCGTCGTCCATTTGCTAGTGTTAGTGTTACCTTTCAACTCTTCATGAGTCCCCGGACGCATTTGCAGAGGAGACTCTGACATGTACACCAGCTTTGGTACACAGTCAGGAGACGCAACACAGAACCTATAGAACTGTACAAAGGTTACAGAGACTAACCCCGATAACAATCACAAAAGAAACCTTCCAATTTTTTTTTTCATTCAACGGTGACTTTCTGACCAGTTTGACCTGTAAGAGCGAGGTGAAGGTTGTCTATTCGAACTAAAGAATCTCTTTGTGGTTGGATCAATTGTTCTGTCTTATAAATAGACAAAAATAGTAGAACATTTTCGGTGTCACAGAAGGACAATTTTACGAATAATAACACACGAGACCTCATTTCTCGTCTATAGTTTGAAGAACTAAAAGGAACCAACTTTACCTCTCTGACACTTCCATTATCTTCAAGTTCCTTTGTTGGTTGTTCAGTCAGTCTATTCACGACCCAAAAGAGTCGGAACAGTAATTAGTAGTCCTTTATAGCTCGTGAATGGGTTTTGTGCCGAGGTAGGCTTGTTGTTGCACTATGGTGTGACCACAAGGGTCCCAATGAGAGTTAGTTCGACTAGGAAGAACCCGTGAAGGCACTAGTTCGTGTGACCCGAACAGTAAAGGGTAGAGGTAGGGGAAATGGGAGACCCCATACTCTCTCTCGAGACAAGAGAGGGTGTAGTGGACGGACGTAACGCACACTCTTCAACCAGAAGTAACGTACACCAGACCTTTCACTACAGTCCACACTGTAGGAACCTGCAGACACCTCTCGACCCAGGGTCTTAAAGGTAGACCCCACCCCTCTTCCCCAAGGGAATAGTCACCCGGTCCAGACGTCCACTGTCTCTCCCCTCACTTCCGACCAGGGACGTCTACATAAACTTAAACTCCACTGAGGTCTTACATGTCATTTCCTTCAACTACGCACCCCTCTGTCTGCGCCGAAGACCTCTCTAGTCCCGACGTCCACACCGAGGATCTCAGGCACACATCCCAACCCTCCACTTGGGTTATCCAGTCCCCAGGGGTGGAGACCCTAGAGTACGGACTACTAGACTCCACATCGGTTACACTATTATTATCTTTTACGTGTTGCCTACCTTACAGGACCTTGGTAGTGGGGGTGGGGGCTAAACAGAAGACACTTTAGTCAGGGACCACGGTTACTCCCGTCCCTGGTGACGTCTCCTAGTGTGGACCCTACTTTGCATCCGCCATCTGAGTCGAACATAAATCGTCCTCCTTCTCCCCTTTAAGAAACTCCTTTACCTACCTTCTTACCATTCCTACTCCTGAGTCTTATTAGTCGCAGGTCTCACTATTACTCATATTTATGAAAGGTTATCGGACCTGTCTCGACTCTCCCTCTTATTCTTCATCACATACTAGACTCTACCGACCAAGTCGATTGTTCTCTAAGTCACCGTCGTGGTAGGGTAGTCGTGTCTGTTCCTCTTCACGTAACTGACCCCACGGGCACCCGACGGACTCTCCCCCAAGGGGTCATCCGTCGACACCAGAACACGAGTACTCGTTTTGCCCTCCAACACAAAGACTTCGACCGCAGGGGTCGTCTAAGAGTGTACGTCTCGACTAGCCTGTCGTGACAACCCTACTCGTGTCACAACCCGCCCACCACCACTTCCTGTCTCCCCCGGAAACTCGTGGTCAGTGTTCCTTCCAGACTCTCGATTAGAATGCCGAGTCCTCGGGACCGCAACTGTCTCACAGACGGTTTCACAGAGGTCAGGTCTGTCTGCGTCCCCACCTGACGCCCAGAACTCTCGACCTGCGGTAGGTGTCTCACCACGGGGAACTCTTGACGTGGGGGGTGTCGACCTTCTGACTCACGGGCGGGGAGTGCGACGACCCTCGAAGAACAAAGTGAGTCCAAGGGCCTCGTCGAGGACGTCCCACCGTCCCCACGAGAAGGGTCCCCTGTGGAATTCGTCTTCCAGGCGTCCTGACTGGCGGAGGGGAAGACACCGTCGACCGGAGCTCCCGTGGGGCCACTGGTCGGGGAGGAGACACCAGACGAACTCTCAGGGCCGGGGTGGACCTTCCACTGACCTACTGCTCTGTCCACGTGAGTCGGGACACCCCAGAACCAGGGGCCAGGGGGGCAGGAAGGACCCGACACAGACGGTGTGTATGCACAGGCTATCTTGTACTCACTCCTCCAAATCCTCTACGGGAACGTCCAGTGGACTCGCGGTGTGACCCAGATGGGAGGGTGGAACACACGGGAACCGACTTAAAAAGGATTACTAGTCCCAATTAATGAGGACGTCCTATTACTGAGGAAGGGAACGGAAAAAAACCAGTCTTCTCGGGTTTGACTACCCTGGTGTCACCAGTGAATTCTGCATCGTCACAAGAACGAAACAGGGGTGACCTTCGAGGAAAGGACATTCGGTCCGAGACATTTGGTCCCTCAGGTCTCAGTGCCCTGTCCCTCGGGTCTGCGGGGCTCATTCAGTGGTCCTCCCACCTAGCAGTCCCGGGGAGAGGAGGGTGGAGACCAACGGTCCTCGGCACACGAGGCGGAGGACCCGTGTGTCGCGGGCTTACTGTCAGCAACTAAACCCGACAAGACGTGTGACCTCGGGGTTCGAGGTAGGAACAGTCCACGGTAGACGTTCAACCGTAGAGAGAGCGGAGTGGACCGACAGGCAGGCAGACCGCTCACCCGTCGGGACCCAGTACGACACTCTCCCAGCGACACGGGGCATGAGACCCGTGACGGGGCGGGAGGGCCGACCTTCGCCCGGACACCACACTCTCTACGGTAGACCGTGGGACCAGTCGGGGAGTGTGTCGGGCGGTCGGGTGTCCCTCACCACGGTACCCTGTCTCTTCCGTCCACCGGGACTCTGGTCTTTCACACAGTGACAGTCCATCTTACTCGACGACGGACATGGTCAGTCGAGTCCAACGGGGTCCTCTTCTGGTCCCGGACCCACCGAATTTGTTGTCTTCAAAAGGAGTCACGAGACCCCCGACCTCCAGGTTCTAGGTGTGACAGTCCCGACCAAAGACCGCCCTGAGAGGAACCGAGAGCGCCGGAAAGGAACCACGGGCGCACAAGGACCACAGAGAAGAAGGCTCCTGCGGTCAGGACAACCGAATCCCGGGTTAGAAATACTGGAGTAACTTGGAATTAATGGAGAAACTTTCCGAAGAGTCCACCGGGGTCACCATTTCTTGGACGAACGGTCACGACCTCTGTGTTCTCTGGGTCCAAACTAAGGACCCAACCCTTCTAGGGGACCTCTTCCTTTATCGTTGGGTGAGGTCATAAGTACGGACCCTTTAGGGGTACCTGTCTCTTCGGACCGCCCGATGTCAGGTACCTCGACGTTTCTCCGTCTGTACTGACTCGTGTACACACGAGGAATTTCCGGAACAGATACTCATGCCAACGTGACCCCCTAGTCCCTGAAGTCGTATACTTAAATACCCAACCCCCCATGTACAAGGTCAGATGTCGTCGCGGGGAAGGACTCGTCATTCCCGGGTCGTCTCAGTCGGACCGAGAGTCCGTGCCAGTCAAGAGGACTTACCCACCACCTCACAGGTCCGAGTCGCGACGGGAGCGAGTGGGAGTCTTCGGTTCAGGTGGGACCTCTCGACCCGGGTGTGTGTCGGAGGAAGGTAGAGCTGACGTATCAAGTGCACGGTCGGGCCCCACCGGTACAGTCCCCGACCGGTTGCCGGCGGACGGCGCAGCGAGACAGGGGTGAGAAGACACGACCGGCAAGTACCACTCGTACCCCCGGACCCACAGTGTGACGGACGGACGAGGACGGTCTGGTGTACGGAGACGGGTCCGAAGGAGTAGGGGATGGAAGGGCAGGGGACCGGTACGTCCGCTCGGGAAGTGGTGCAGGTCACTCAGGTATCTACAAGAAGGAAGTCCGGTGGTGAGAAAGGTGTGTCTCATGTGCCGGTTTACGTGATGGGTCCCAGAGGGGCAACCCTCATGAACAGGGGCAGGGACAGAAAAGTCCCACTGGGGGTCGACCTCGACATCACATCGGTGCCAGACGAAAGTCGAAAGTGAACACATGGCTCGGTTGGGTACTTGGCTTAAACCAGTGAACCAGGATCCTTGGGTTGGGCCACAACGTCCTCCACACTTGACCCCGTCTCCAAAAATGCGTTGTCCCCACTACCTGTGCCACCAGGTCCTCTCCAACGGAGGCATTGGGGTGACATGGGGGTCGGACCGAAGACGAGTGGGACGTGTGTGCTGAAGACACCCCGCTACCCAGAAATCGGGGTGGATTGCGATCTTGAACCATCCAGAGTGTGAAGACCGGTGGGCGAGTGAGGCATGGGTACCAGCCCGTGAAGGACAGGGCTTCCCAGGTCGTCGTCACAAAACACCTCAAAAGACATTAAGAGACGACACATACGTACGGGACCGGGGTCAGGGGTTCCGCAGGCGTGGTGCCAACAGGGGGAACCGACCGACGCCTGAGGTGGACCCCAGAAAGGGATGGTGTCTATGAGACTTGTGACATCGTAGACCACCCAGCGTGTCGGGTCCGTGGGTACTGATTTGGTCGGGGTCCAGAGGCGGGAGGAGTTTCCCGAAGGTCGCCCGCCGGCACTTCACCACGGGAAACCAGACACTGAGGCGGGTGACAACCCGTCCGAGGGGGTGAAAGGCTCCAGTCAGAACGGGGGTCCAGCCACACGATCGGGGACCTCAGGAGGGTGACCGAAGAGCAACACTCCAGACAATGTCTCTTCTCGTGTCCCCCAGGGGTCCGGACCTGACGGAGTAAGGGAGACGTAAATAAGGGTCGTAGACGGAACTCTCAGGGTCGACGAGGGACGGACATGGGACCCGAGTTCCACGACCGAACGGGTGAGTGCCGACGACTCTCCCGACATCTTGTCCCCGGGTCTACACAGACTGAGGTCCCGGAGACGGGACAGGAAGTGACCCAAAAAGAAAGGAAGAACCGAAGTCGACCATCCTTTGAGTTACGATTCAAATTCCAAGTCAGTTTAATTGACAAATTTGGGTTTCGATCATGAGGACAGAGGTAGTAGAAATTTTATAGAAAAACTAACAAAAACCTAGGAAGATGAAATAACGTCTGGAGTTTAAGATACTAACGTAAATGCTATTTAAATAATAAACAAATGTCAGACACCCAAAAGTTTACAAAAACGTATTTTGGGTTGTAAGCAAACCAGTCTTTCGGTAAGTAGAGGATTTATGACACGCAATCTAACTAGACAGACGTCAAAAATTAAAGTTCGTAAGGTCTTATTCCGGTCTCAGGACAAACCCACATAGGAAACGTGACGAAACGGACGAAGACAGTCTAAAGTAGAACGACGGACGGTGGACGAAGTACGAGTGACAGCAGGTGGCGGACACCAGACGTGAACCGAGACCCCAGCGTCAGTCGGTCGCCAGCAATGACTTTGTCACTGGCTCAAACCACGTCAACCGGAGACTCTTCACTTTTCGTACAGGAAAGGGAAATCTCTCCAAAACTAGTTACAGTCCCTAGAGCTGTCTGTGTGAACTTAATCTCTTCGTAGGTTCTTACTACTTTATTACGGGCCTCACGGGTCTCGTCATTCTGGGGATTCCCCCGGACTACGACACTCTCCGAAGTCCCTGATCTTCCGACCCGTCCTACACCCGCCACCTCTCCTGCTCGGATCTCCTCTCCTGGTCGTTCTACCTCCCCTCCGGAACCTCTACCGTCCCTCCGGACTTTCCCCTTCCGGGAGCTCTTCTGCACCCCCGGTTCTCTATCCATGGATCACTGGTTCCCTTCCTTGTGTCGCTGACATTGTCTCCCTCCACAAAAAGTTGGGTCGTCGTCTCAACCTCGAACTGTAACCTCCGACAGTTTTCACCAAATTAGTCATCATAACGATCCTGTCAATAGAGTCGTTTCAAGGAGATAGCGACTCATACTCTAACCATTTCCTTCCTCTCTGGCACCTCCTTCTCTGGTTGTCTTCTAAGATCTTAAGATCACGAGTCGAGACACTTGGGGACCGGTCCTACTACCGACAGAGAAGTGACTCGAGGTTTGGGCACGAGAGAGGTTCCAGGTCGGACGGGTCGAGAGGACCCGTGTGAGGGTGGTCTGGGTCAGGTTCCGAGGGGACTCGATTCCAGGACCGAGGGTCTGGATCTGTACACCGGAACTGGAGAGGACCCGAGATCTGGAGTCGTAGGATGGCGGCGACCGTAAAGGGGGACAGACGAGGCCCCGTGGCTTTACATGGGAACGAAACGACTGGACCGAGGAGGTGGGGAGGAAGGGAGGGACTACCCTTCGTGGTGGCAGGAGGGTCTCCGGGTCTGGTCTCGTAGGACTGAAGGGGAACCTGAGACGGGAGCCGAAGGGGTAGGGCGTCCAGGGGAGGGAGTGGACGTAGAGTCTCTCAGACGAAAGGGGTATATTTGGGTGGAGAGAGAGGTAGGGGACGGAGCCAGGTGCGGTAGCAGTGAGTGGATCCTTTTAGAACAGAGCTGGCGTGGGAGGGGGGCGGGACGGGGTGTGAGGTAGGGGATCGACCCGAGGTACCTGTGTTTAGACTAACAGACTGAGGGTGGTCCCGGAAGTCTCCGGACGGAGTCGAAGGTCCCACCAAGGACGAGGGGGCTCGCCGGGGACGGACGAGGAATCGGGGCAGAGGGGTGGGGGTCGGGGGTCGGAGGAGGCCGACTAGTACGACTTGACAAACGTCCGTAGAGTCGGGACAACAAAGAGTGAAGAACGGAGGTGTAGACGGGAAGCGGCTGTTGTTTGAAGGGGACGTGGTTGAAGGGGTGGGGTGGGGTGGGGTGGGGTGGGATACGCCGGAAACGAACGGATTGAGGGCGAGTGGGAACTTACAAAAGATTTTGGGGGAGGAGCCCCTTCGGGAGAGGTCGGAGGGTCAGTCGAGGCTGGGAGAGAGGTAGGAGTCTCGGGGCGTGCCGGTTGAGTCCGCGGTCCCGGTCGACACACAGAACCTCCACCCCAACCGCTCCCACCTTTGAAAAAGGTAACATAGAGATTGTACACTTATTACGGACCGTGCACCATCCTTGAGTGCTTAAGTCCTTTAATCACCGAGGTATACGCATCTTATTTATAAATATCTTAAAGAATTATCTGACTACGGTCCCTGAAGGGACGACCAGGTCACCAATTCTGAGGTTCCGTTCTCTGTGTCTAAGATAGGGATCAACCCCTTGACTCTAGGGTAGACGGTGTATAGCGTCGGTTTTTTTTTTTTTTGTGACTCTGGTGGTCGGTTCACGTCTACATATCAGGATCGGCCTTTCATAAGTCCTGGCATATGAACAGGAGACTCCTGTTCAGACCTCGTTTGGTGATTTCTGTCGGACTCTGGGTCGAACGCCTCTCGTCTCTCCTCCTTCTTCCCGGTAGGTCCCCCGCTCCTCCGCGGGTCCTCTCAAGTCCCGTCGTCTCACTAAGTCCTTCCTACCTCATCCCCACGAGTTGTCTAAGTCTCCGGTAAGGGGTGGGGGGTGGCTTTTTTTTCTTTCCGGTCCGGCTCTGTCACTCCTCCTCTTCTGGTGTCCTCAGCCGACGGAACACCTTCCACAAAACCGTCTTCCGTGGAACAATTCTTCGTCACGTCCCTGACCACGTCTCCTGTCCGCTCGCAGGGAGAACGAGTCTCGTGGACCGGAACAGACGTCTGGGGCACGCCCACAGTACAGGGGCGAGGGCTTGCATGTCGACAGTAGGGTACGAGACGGCACTTGCGTGCTGGGGGCCGTGACTTCCCTCCGGTGCGGAACGAAGGGGACCCGGATGTCCCGGCGAGACGTCGCGGGAAGTCAAGTAGTAGTCCGGGTCGCTGCACTGGAAAGACCTGTAAAGGTGCCACCGGTGAGGGGTCGTCGAGACTGTCTGAGCGGCACTACTTTCGACTCGACTGATGTATCATTGTGGGTCCACCAGGACGGAAGAGTAAGAGTAGAGGGAGGGTTCGTGTCAGGGGAAGAAGACATGTGACAGCATCCCCGCCGCACAGTCGAGGTCCCATTGGCATGGGGTTGGTCGAGGAACGAGGGCCCGGGTGACGGGGGGTGGGGGTCGTACCGGCGGCCGAGGTGCCACCGACTGTACCGGGTCAGTAAAACCATGATCGTCGACGACTAACAAAAAGGTGACGGCTCTGACAATACATTGAGGAGTCCCCGAACACGAAGTAAGTAAGTGACTTCTCACAAACTCAAGGACTTCCTGTTCTCGACGCACGAGATGAACGAACACGAGGAGAACCAAGGTGGCGTCGCACGTCAGGTCTCTCTCCTTTACCGGGACGGGGCTGGGAGCTCTTCGACCGTCGGGGACCCCCTGCTCTCTACTCAGTCACGTGTCCCGATCCAAAGATAACCTCAGGTACGGTCGTCTTCTTAGAATCAAACGTTTCGGGACACACCAACTCTTCAGAACCCTTCTGCAGTCGTGCGTCCGGTCTTTGTACCTCCTCCTGGAGGTGTTCCTCCGGGACCCCTCTTTTTCGTATCCCCGAGCTCTGTCGACGCCCCTACTGCTCACGTAAACAGACTCGAGTCCCAAAGGAAGTCCTCCCCCGTCACTCCACTCCGGTCCCACAGTCTCCAGAACAGGGTGTGAACCTTCACAAAAAGAAGCCAGGACGTTCTTCATCTCACGTACTTTCGAAAATTTGCCTTCTCATTCATTCTAAACAGAGAATTCTTTCTACTGAAACCGGAACTGCACTCACTAGGACCCCTTCCCACTTTGACCTCCTCCTTCCGGTCTACCACTCCTACGAGACTCAGGAGCCCTGTAAGCACCCCAATCCGTCCCACAGGAGCGATGAACTCTCACTTCCCAGTTCGGGACGGTCGGGGCCCCGCGAGTGTGGAGGTCTTGTCAGTGACTTTAGGGGAGACACTGTTTGTAAACTCGTCGGTACTTAGAGACGCCGAGGAGTCGTGTGCCACGGGAGAAACGACCAGCACGACGGCAGTATCATCTTTTCGTTGTCCTACATTTACTTTTCCCCTTCTTTAGACGTCAGTTCCTGAGTTGGGACCCACCTGTCCCTCGAGGCACGTGTCGGAGAGATCCCAATAGTACTCCCATTTTATTAACCACGTAGTAATGGACTGTGTGGTCTTTCTAGACAGTCCATAATTGATAAGACTAACGTAGCTTTCCAGGCAAAAGTCCCAGAGTCCTTCAAACTCTCAGGACTAAATCCTCGATTGGACTAACAATAAGGAGAGACTTTGAACATTGGAAATCTTGTTTCCAGTCATCCGACGACCCGGGTACCCGGTTTGATTCCGATTCTTACCAAAAATGGAAAAATCACCGAGACATTCATGGACGTATCATAGAAACTTAAACCGGATAACCAGAAGTTTTGGATTTTACAAGTGAGGGACTGGAAAATGTCTTCTCGAAATAGTTGGGAGACGGGACCTTCTAATACATCGGTCGTTGAAAGATTCGTTGAGACACAGGGTCCTTCAGACATGAGAGAGCTCAAACCAACAGACCATTGACGACACTTGACGGTAAGGGAGACAACAAACCGACTACCTCTGTCACGGTGTTCGACTCGAACCACTGTTCTGAACGATTCCGTAAAGACATTCTAGAGGTGCATGAGATCTTCATCTTAATGCCACCTCGGGTGACACTTGCGTAGGCACGAACCATATTCGGTTCGTCCTTAAAACAGTTGTTTCGTCACTCCAACGAACTACGACTAAAAAAGTAATGGAGACGTGAAGGAGGCCGACGGGCACAAAGGACCAACTAATAGTGGAGACAAAAGTCGTTGCTCGTCGGAAAAACTGGACGCTCCTCTCCTCTACAACCGTGGATGGCGTCGACTGGCACTAAGTGTGTACGTAAAGTCAATAAAAGAGTCATAAACCAACTGCACTCAACCGACATAAGAGAGTGGGAGCCAATCATTGTAAAACACCGACACTTTTAACAAAGAGAGGAGTAGGTCGGGTCGTTGTCAACAGTCCATTGTAGATTGTACACGTACCAATGCTCGGTGTAGACGGAACGTCTAGTACTCGCAAGGAAAATAATTAGTTCCTAAAAATAAAATCACCGACAAAAATTCACATTCATTTTCACGAGAGTCCAAGAGTTAAAATAATTCAAAAACATTATCGAAATAACTCCAACTTAGTATATGGTACATCAAGTGGATGAATTTTCTCCAGTTAAGTCCCTTAAGGGACCGACCGGTCACCTATCCTGAACCGCGAAAGTGGCGGTCCTGGACCCCAAACTAGAGACCAGTCCCTCGATTCTAGGCAGTTCGGTGGCCGTGTCGACTTTTTTTTTTTCCCTGTTAAGTCACTAAAACTCACGCAGGAGTCTCAAGAGGGTGGTAGTGGTGCAAGTCAAAGTCTTGTACCTACAAGGAAGGTCTTCTCTGGCAAGGGTAATCGTCAGTCAGGACGTAGGAGGGTAGGTGGAATGGGGCCCGTCGGTCGGTAGACCGAAGACTGAGAGATCTGAGCGGACAATGTCTGTGGCTTAGTTTAGTCCATGGCAGACCGGGAAATACTGCCCCCGGAGTGAACCGGAGTGCAAAGACTCCAAACAGAAACACCGTCGTACGGACTGACGGGAAGTAAGGTCAAAGACAGTGACAGGGAAGTAGACCGACCCAGAGTGGAGAACCGGAGTGGTTCTGATCAAAGGTAATGGGAGGAAAGGTGTTTTGTAGGAACCACATGAATCGCAAGTCGGTCCGAGACCCCTCATGGTGTCGCTTGTTCTGTCGTGCCCGAAAGGAGAAGGGCTCGGTCTCATCCCTCGTTTAACAGTACTTCCGAGAAGGTCTTCAGGGAGGGGGTCCTTTCACACAGACCTTACCTCGGGACTTGCGACATATGGATTTGGACACACACACACACACACACACACACACACACACACACACATCGAGTCCTCGGGTGGAACTGAGGTCTCCCTCGTCCAAGAGTCGGTTCTACTTGGGATCGTCGGGACTTCTGTCGTAGGCTCGTGCACCGAACGAAGAGTCGTGAAAAGGAAAAGTCGAAACGAGAAAGTGAAAAACCACATTAAACTAAAATTTCGGTAGGAAAAGTTCAACGACGCGACGGAACAGTTGTTTCGTTAGATTAGTCAATCTCGATCAAGAAAATACTGAAAAAAGAAAATACTCAGACTTCACACATCATAGTCCATGCCTTATTCAATGATCGCGAGCCAACTATTTTTAGACGTTTAATTTAGTCTTGATCCACGCTCTTGAGGTAAAAGTTCACTTTAAGTTCACTTTAAGTTCGAGACGACAAATAGAGTTAGACGTGGAGGAACGTCTTTGACGACAATACAAAACCCACGAGAACGTCAACTAGTGTCACTGGAAACACTGTGTTAAGTCTTGACCTTCTATCCTAGTTATATTTAAGATTAGGGAAAGGTTCCGACTGAGTAATTCACTGGAGCTCTTTTAGTAAAGACAAAAGGTGAGACGGAACCAGAAGTACTCTTTCTTCTCCCACCATATCAGAGTACCACGAATTCCTGCGTTCATATGTTACTGGTGTATGAGCCACAAATCCCCTCTAATTTTACTAGTCGTTAGGATCAAGAGAAGTATCAACAAAAAATAAAAATAAAAAGAGTAAATAGTTAACGAAAAAATTTTGGTACTTACTTAGATCTCTACATAGAACTTCGTGTGGATTACACACCCTTATAATCCCTTTTTTTTACACAGAGGCATTAGTAAAATATTTAAAAAGGAGGAGTTTTTTTCCGTTTCGGTAGGGACACCCAAAAGTTTTGGTCATTTGTCAGGCTCACGTCCTGTCTGGGGACCCGATGGGCACTCAAAAAGTCCTTTTTCGTTCAGAAGGACTACTAGAGTTCTTCGGACCTGAAAGTACCTTGGGCGGGGTCGAAGTCCGGACACCGGACGACACCACCCACTGTCTGCACCAAAACACTTCTTCCACCGTCCTCGTGTCCTCAAAGGTCCGAGTACTCAGTACTAGAGGATAAGCTCTAGTCTCGTGTCTAATCGTTATGGTTCTAAAAAAAAAAAAATTAGTATGAAAGATTCACTACCACCACATGTGTGGGAACAGAACGGACCTAAGGGCCCCACCCCGCTCTCCACGTCCACGACGAGACAACCACCAAGTCTCGTCCCCGAGGCCCGATACTCTCTAGTGGCGAGTCATGAACTGAAGACGCAAGGACTCGACGGGCAACGACGGTAGAAGCATCCTCACCACGAGTTCCCAGGAACGAGTCATCTCTACGGGTAGTCTCGCGAAGGTAGTCACGTCCACTGTGAGCATTCGTCAGACATGTTCTCCCCTATTTCACCTCTCACAGACCTGGACACAGACGGGCTCCTTAGACGTCGTCGAAGTCGTTCACCGGGGGCCCCGAGGACGACGTTGCCCCTTTTGGACATAAACTCTCTCTTGACGGACCGAAAGTTCTGTAAGAAACATTCCCTTCCTTGGGCCCAGAGGGTGTAACGTCAGTATAACAAATGGTAGACTCGGTGGTCCCTCCACTCTATGACTAAACCTTCTCCGTTGAGCCTCACTAATCAAATTCTTAGTAGATCAGGTTAAAGGACAACATGTGTACTCCGTGGATCTGGAAGTCCACCAGAGTAGGAGAATCTGGCCGACGAACTGACTCAAGACATCTGCAAGTCGCTACCCCTCTGGTCATTCCTAAACCTATCAGTTCCTTCTTCGATCAATGTCTGCCTTTTGTTTTTGGCCCGGAATACGTGTGACCATCCCACCGTCTCCCCACCTCCCGTCCCCCTCCCGTAAAATCCATTGTCCGTGTTAACCCCGTCTACGACAGAGTCACTCACTCCCGGACCATTCACCTTCCTTGCACGTCCCTTCTCTACTCTTCATTAATCCTACTCCGACCAAAACCTTCTGGAAGTTTTGTCCTGTCTCGTTAAGTCTACACTAAAGCGTACATTAATTCTAGGAGTCAACGCCACCACCGCAACACTTTCCGGCATATCCGCGCCAAGTGGACGGTACCGCATGTCCAACCAGCCCCCGTTATACCAGTGTGGACCTCTACGACGTCCAAGCCGAGGTCTGGTGTACTTTCGTCCACAACGTTATTTCGCTCAGGGTACTTAAAGACTAAAGGGTCACGTATATTTTGAATACAAATATGATATGACATCAGACAACTTATACGTTATCATAATACAGGAATTTTTACATGTATGGAATTAGTTTTTTTATGTAATAACCATTTTTTTATGATCCGTAGTAGACTCGGAAGGTCCTCAGTATTAGAAATACGACCGACTCCCAGAACGGAGTTACGACTTCCGACGACTGCTCAGTAGTCCCACCACAAACGACTTCCAACCCCACCCACACCGTTAAAGAATTTTATTCTGTCGTCGTGCGTACCGTGGGACTTCGTTAATCTTGTCATCGCAGTGTCCAGTGGCTAGTGTCTAGTGGTATCGTTTATCACTACGTGTCCAGGTCTCACTCCTTTACGACGACCTTTTACAGTGTCTACCTATGCGAGTCACGTCGCAACGGTGTCTGGAAGTTACACATGGTTTATCCTATAGACACTTCGAGTCATTTGGTTCCGTCACTACAGTAGATTCTCAGACAACCAAATTAGTGTCTCCTACTGTCGCTTCTACATGTGTCACCGTCTGGGGGAACTTTCCTTTATGTCCACCATGAACTCTCACCCGACCTAAACTACATGTCCCTTCTCTCAACTCAGGTTTTCCCAGCGGTCCGAAAGTCCTCTACGACAGGCGGGACCGGGCCACGACCAGCCTCCTGCCCATTCCCCCACTGTCCACTAACGGCTTCCCACTTCTACTCACTGGCGAACCCCCCTTCCTCTCCACTTTTCTCCCCTTTGTGACTCAGTAGGGGTTAGAGTCAAAATTATTGCTTAAAGTGGAGAAGAAGACAGGTTTGTGAATGACCATTGTTCATGGTCTTCATTTGAATTAAAAATGAAAATAGATTATTAAAGACACATCTCGATTCCAATTCCTCGTTTTCTTTTTTTTTTCTCGTTTTGTTTAACATTTGTTTTCCACTTTACACCTTTACACAGTAGGGTCACGGGTTTCTACGGGAAGGAAGTATAAAAGTTCCTTCGACACGGAACACGACACGTCAAGAACACAAGTCAGAAGTGTGCGTACACGATCACTTAGTTCACTTCTATCATGTCTGCGGAAGTTCACTCTCTCTCCACAGGAGCAGGACGTGGTCCACCGGGGTCGGACCCGACGAGTATGGGAGTGGTGGTGAAGGAGGAGTGTTCTTTCGCGCGCAAGGGCAAGTTACGGTTTTAGTTTTGGTTTGGAGGGGCGTCTTCCGCCCCTTTGGAAACTAGGACTGCGAAGTGCCTTCTCTTCCAGGGACAATCTCCTCCCAGTCGGTCGGAACCCCTTTACACTCGTGGGGGTGGGGTCCGTACCGTCATGGACCCTAGGGGTCATGGTGGGGTCGAGGAGCGGGGAGTCCCACCCCTCGGGAACTGGAGTCCCAGTAGACTTCGGTCGACGGGAACAGAGGACCCAGGAAAGGAGACGGACAATCTTAAATTCTAGTCGCCACTACCCTTCGGGGCCGGAGAGTGCTCTGTACGGTAGACTCTGTGTGTCCCGAGTCCTGTGTGCAGTCCACCACGCGTGTGGTCGGCCTCGCGGGGAGCGTCCCTCGTGTCACCGGACCCGACGTCGTAACGAAGGATTAACACCTGAGACCCGTGGAGGAGTGGGGCGAGGAGCGACGGAGGGGTCAGGTCACAAGTCTGGTGTGGGTACCGGGCCCGTGGGGGTGGGTCGTTGCCTCACCGGGGGTCTCGAGGCTGGTTGGTCCTGTTCTTCCTCCTCCCCCCTGGTACCGTCTCCCGTAGTCCGGCAGTCTCTCGGGACAGAGTCTAGAGTGACGACACCTTCGACGGAACACAAAACGACTCTTCCCACCAACTACATTTCACAGACTCGGGGGTTTTGACCGACAGTCTATTTGGGGTTTCTTTTGACTCTCGACAGTTTAATTGGACCCTGACACAAGTTCGGTGGGGGACCAAAGGGAGATCAGGTGTTAAAGGAGGTTCGTGGACGATTCCGACGAACACGGACCGTCACGTCTCGCGGTGACAACCCTGGTGAAGACCGTAGACACGTTTGCACTGCTACCCCGCGAACTGCGCGGCACAGACGGAGGTAGAGGGTGCACGAAGAGGACCAGCATAAGGATCCGTACTGGGTCCTTGACGAAGGGTTTCTGCACTAGCCCGAGAAAGAGTCGGGACACTAACAGGAAGGTAGAAAGTAGATGCACTACCTATCTACATACCGATCAAAGACCCACACCGCCGAGACTACCCCAAACAAAGGCCCAAAACGGTACTTCGATCACGACTACTGCCGTCGGGGACCGCGAGTCAGATTGTCCTCCGGAGAGTGTAGAGGGCGTCAGTGATGCACGGCGTAGGGGTCACGGAGGACAAGTCAAAGATGGCACGGGAACAAAACGGTGGAGTCGATTCGCGAGAGACCCGGTATCCTTTAATCAGTGAAGAGTCACACAGTGTCGGGAGAAATGGACCGGGGTCACGTCACGAGACGTGTATCTTCCATGCCCTTACTTCGGTTGGGATGAGCATAAATGTGGCACTCGTCGTCGGACGCTACACATGTCCCGTCGTCAGTCGCGAAATATTTGTGGAGAGGGCACTCCTCGAGGATCGAGGTCGAAGGGCCGTGGTAGCGTCGAGGGGTCGGCGTCAAGAAACTTTTGACGACCAAGGGTACAATCTCCCTCTACCATGGAGGACGGTAATTTCCAGGATAGCCGGTACACTACACGACGTGAGAGAGAGACCTGGAGGGTCGGAGTCGGGGAGGGTGGGACCAGTGGGGTTGTGAATCCCGGAGCATAATGTTGAGTGACAAGGCAGAAACGGTTCCTTTTGGCGGATCTTGAAGTGAGTCGTTATACGAAACGACATATAAACAGGTGACGGAATAAGTAAGTCGATTATAAAGAATTCATCAACCTATACGGTCCACCGTCCGTTCCGACCCAGATAATTACGTCTCTGTTCTTCCTGTCAGAGTCGGAAGTACCGTAGAGCAGTGGACGACCCTTCTAAGGACCGTCTCTTAATTTCACATAACAGGGTTCCCGACAGGAACCGTTCAACACACTCCCTCGTTGATTGGGGTCTGATCGAGTGGGACCCCTAATCTCTTCGGAGGACCCGTCCACAGATCTGACTCCGGTCGCACCACTCCTTTTTGTAACCCCACCAGTTGTCCTCCGACCGTTCGGGATCACTCTTTGGTCTTGACATAGGACTTTGGTTATCCTCGAACTGCTCATAGTTTCTTATAGATGTCTCTTCCGACAATTATATGAGATTAAAAAACAGATCGAGATATGGAGGTATACCGATCTATAAAAATATGTGAAGTCTTCGGTCTCATCGAACATCGTCTTAACTGACGTCTGTCTCTACACTCTTAGATCGATAGAAGGTAATTCGGTCTGTATTTTCTCTAAAGGTTTTTATCTTTTATTACTGTAAGAAGAGTCATTGATTACCAGAAACAAAACCTTTTACCAAACAAACCAAAAAAAGTATTTTTACAAAATCGTTCATCACCCAAACACTAACGATAGTTACTTCTTTTTTCATAAAATTCTAACTATCTTTCCGTCACCCTTGGTGACTTCCCAAAAATTCACCTCTCTACCGTACTACTCTAAAGAGAGAGTCTTCCAGTGGGAACTGCCACTAGATTTTACCCTACCGCCCTCAGTCTCAAGTCTCTTTGTCTGCCTAAGGTTTCCTGAGCCCTGAATTGTCAAGTGTCTCGACCACTCGACCGAACACGACACCTACCTGTAGGCACAGTAAGGGGTCCTCGCCCCTGTGCCCTTCTCTATGCCCTGGCTACTGCTCAAAACAGACCCTGCACGAGGTAGAATGTACAGAGACCTCGGAGACTCCCCTGCACAACCCGATAGACCGACACACCGAGGTCCCCCGTCGTGGACCTACCCCCGCCCCCCGGCCCCATCCTCAGAGGAGGTCTGCGCACCTTTGATTTCGGGACCCCTGCGTGCTCGGGGACCCCTGTCTACACCTCTCTCTCCTCCTTACTAGGATTGTCCTGGAATCCCTGTGGTAGGTCGCACAATTCCTGTGTCTGACCTCCGTCGCCGAGAGTCCCCGTGAGTCCCTCACTGGTCTCCGAGTTTTCTGGTTCTTTCACACTAAGAGGTCTTCGGTCTCCCCGTACCCCCGTCCCCCGCCCCTCCCAGGTCACAGGGCCCTCCCACACCTCTCGTTTCCTCCGTGACGACTGGTTCGTCTCCCAAAAGGCCCATTGGACCTACTTCTCCCTTTTCGTTAAATTGCCTATCTTATGGTCTGTCCCTCAAAGACCTTCCACCCCTGCGGCAGACTCGAGAGAAAGGTCGAAACACCGAGTCCAAGAATCGCCACGAACTCGTCCGTGACACTAAGGCGACTAAAGTGACATTGGCTCGGTGGACTTCATGAGACCGGAAGGGACACAGACTTGTGGTACTACTTGACGAGCGTAATTTACACGTCACAAAGGAGTTCTCAGACACCGTCCTGAAGGGCTGGGGACCTAGGGTCAGTGTCCACCCGACTCCATCACTAGGGAAGTCGCGTGTCCCGCCGCCCCTCCCGGGCTTCGACGGTCCGGTCCACACCCCCGAGGGAGACAGGACACACAGTGTGGGCATGTCGGGAGACACACACGGCGTTGCACCTCCGGTGACCCGTCGGTACCCGGTGTCGTCCCGCCCACCAAGGATATGTCCACGGCGGAGAGTCACAGTGACTCGTCAGGACAGTGAGACAGGACTACTTGGGTATTGGGTGGGGTCGTACGAGGACTGTGTCAGGTGTCCGTCGGTGGCACCTCTCCGGGGGTGGACGAAATGTCAAGTCTCGGATCGTAGACTATTTCCGAAAGTCTAGTGGTTCTGTCTCGTATTTCCCACGAAAGGGTCGGGGGTCACTGGTTGGAAAATTTTATTCTATTCCTACGAAAACCTTTCTGAAGTAACAAGATTTGGTAGTGTAAGTAAATATGGACGGGACATTGGAGGTAGAGAGGGAACCGACCCCTTGGTCGAAGTCCGACATGACTTGACTCTCAGCACGGGCGGTGGACCCCCGAAACTACGTTTAGAGTGGGGGTCACGTCGAGAGGTCCCAGGACATCAACTCGACCCTTCTACTTTTTATTGGGACATTCTGTGGTATGTTCATAGTCTGTCATTATTATCGATTTATATATGCATTATACGAAAATCTGCAAAAAATCCGAGTCAAAATTTACGAAATGTACATGTTTGAGTAATAAAGAGTATAGGAATACTCCACTCACATCAACAATAAACGTATAATGTCTACTCTTTTGACTTCAAGTTTCTTCAACAAAAGATTGATTTCGGAGTCCAATGTACATGAAGGGACCACCGAGTCTGCCATCCCGCAGACGGATGTTACGCCCTCTGAGCCCAAGCTAGAAGGGACCCAACCCTTCTAGGGGACCTCTTCCTTTACCGTTGGGTGAGGTCATAAGAACAGACCTTTTAGGGTACCCGTCTCCTCGGACCGTCCGATGTCAGACACCCAAGCTTTTCTCAGTCTGTGTTGACTCGCTGAAGTCAAGTGAAAGTGATTCCAGTGCACTATTAACGTCTCGACCCTAAGCTTGGGCCCATAAGACCGAGATCTCTGACGAGAGTCAGTGAGTCGGAAGAGATGAGAAAGCAGGGAGGCAGTAATGATGTCTCGTAACAAACCCGGGAACTTCATCCTTATTTACGTAAGAGTCAGGGGACAGAAACTTGTCGGACTGTTTTACGGACCGATAGGAGAGGTACCAACTTTGGTGTGAGTTGGAAATTTTGAGCTGATTTTCGGGGGTGGGAGAAACTTCAAAGTGGGGGCTCCAAACTGAGGCGGGAAACTACGGAGCACCGAAGAAAGGACCTGGAGGAACGGACCAAGACTGAAAAGGGAAAGACCTACAGAAGGAAAGGGGCCCCTCTAGTCCTCGACGTACCGTCGTTCCTGGTCTGGTACGTGGAATGAGCACAGAGGGCACCTTCGACGCTCACGGGGACCCCGGGGACCCCCTGAGAAGACTGGCCCGAAGAGCCACATCTGTACCGGACGGACCGTCAGGGGAGATTTTGGTCGGTTCTGGAAATCTCTATCTCAAGATCAGGTGCATTGAAGGTGTACTATGTTGTACTTGTTAGGAAACGACGAGAGTCAACCTTTTAGTCAACAAACGAACAAAAGTCTTCTTGAAACTGAAATAAACTTTTAGAGGAATGGTTCATTATTGTATTATACCGAGAAGTTTTACGTTCGACAAAGGAGGAAGGAGAAAACTCATACACCAATAACGAAAACTTCTTCTGTTTCATTTCCTTCACAAAGGACAAACGTCTCCGAGTGCAACTTGGATGTCTTTCTCGTCCGGTCACAGTTTTGTGGGGTCTTGGATCTCGAAGACATTGAAAGACGAAAAATTCGTGAAAAAAGATAGTGTCGAACCTCAAATCAACACAAAAAACAACAACCAAAAAACAAAACAAAACGAAACGAATAAGAAAGTGAGAGTGAGGGAAACTTCTTATTTTACAATGTCTAAGTGGGTTTCCGGGTGGGGGAGAAGGGTGACAGGACAGGACTTCGTCCACAGAATACACAGACGGAAACTGACACAGGTGACGGACGCACATAAACATAGAAGCGGTGGACACACATATAGTCCCGAAGAGTCGGTCCTGTGACACCCGGAAAGTCAGGTCCGGCAGAAAACAACACCCCAGACAGGACACGTAATCTCCCACGAATCACCGTCGGCAGTCTCTTCCGTTACCGTGGGGTGAGGTCACAAGAACGGACCTCTTAGGGTCCCTGCCCCCTCGGACCACCCGACGGTAGATACCCCAGTGTGTCTCAGCCTGTGCTGACTTCGCTGAATCGTCGTCGTCGTCATCGTCCGCACCGGGGACGAAGGATTTTTGGTTGTCGTGGGTGGTGGGAGAGGGGTCTGAGGAGGGGTGGGAGATTCTACTGGTTTTTACGGAGGTCTGTAGACGGGGGTTTATAAGGGACCCACAACCCCCGTCTTAGTGGTGCACACACACACACACACACGCACACACACACACATGTGTATGTATACATAGGTATTTTATCCAATGTGTCTTAATAAGATTTGTAAAATTTAAAATACATTTATCAAAATATATGTGTATAAGAATACATCGAAAGAAACAAGTAAGTTGCAACATAAAAACTCTACATAGGTAATCTAGATCAAGTAAATAAGATCGACGTGTACATTATCAGAAAAAAAAATTAAAATGAAATAAAATGAAATGTTATGACATAACCAAAACGGTATGTAACTGTACTTAGGCGATGCCTACAGGTATTCAAGGGTTAGGACTTGGTGGGAGGGTGGGGTATAGTAGAGAGACCTAGTAGGGGCACGTGGTCGGGGTTCGTAGGACATAGGACATAGTTTGTATCTGACCGTTAAGCAAAGAATGTACTAGCATATGTACAAAGTCACGGTAAGAGGGTTTAGTAGGGTGGGAGAGGGAGAGGGAGTCTCAGGTTTCAGGTAAGATATGTAGACACAGAGAAAACGACAGAACGTATGTCCCAGTAGTAATGGTAGAAAGATTTAAGGTATATATACACAATCATATGACATAACCACAAAAAGAAAGACCGAATGAAGTGAGACATATTGGCCGAGGTCAAAGTAGGTAGAGTAATCTTGACTAAGTGTACATAAGAAAAATTACCGACTCATTATGAGGTAACACATATACATGGTGTCGAAAGAATAGGTAAGTAGACGACCACCTGTAGATCCAACAAAGGTACAGGACCGATAATGTTTGTCGCGACGTTACTTGTAACCCCATGTACACAGAGAAAGTTAAGACCAAAGGAGCCACACATACGGGTCGTCACCCTAACGACCCAGTATACCGTCAACATAAACGTTAAAAAATTCCTTAGAGGTGTGACAAGAGGTATCACCGGTATGATCAAACGTAAGGGTGGTTGTCACATTCTCCCAAGGGAAAAGAGGTGTGGGAGAGGTCGTAAATAACGAACATCTGAAAACCTAGCGTCGGTAAGACTGACCACACTTTACCATGGAGTAACACCAGAAGTAAACGTAAAGAGACTATTACTCACTACAACTCGTAGAAAAGTACACAAACAATCGGTAGGCATACAGAAGAAACCTCTTTACAGATAAATCAAGAAACCGGGTAAAAAACTAACCCAGCAAATAAAAAGACCTTAACTCGACGTATTCAACGAACATATAAAAACTCTAATTAACAAACAGTCAACGAAGTAAACGATAATAAAAGAGGGTAAGTCTTCCGACAGAAAATATCAGAAAATATTTTACCTTGGTGAGTGACCAAATAAAGGGATGAATCCCTGTCAACTTAAAAAAATGCGAAAGAATGAATTATAATATTAGCCACGAAGTCTCTTATAGGAAGATTTACGGGGAACTCCGTGAGTATCGAGGGACCTCTATTTTAACGATCTGATATCTTATAGGAGTCAAAATGATCTAGAACTGTGTAACAAGAGACTTTACAAACACGGTTACATTTGAGAGTAGTTGTGATATCTTAAGGGTAAAGGAAGTGTAGTGGGGGTAGGAACCATAACAATCTGTAAAATAAAAACGGTCAGAATGTCAATACTTTACTGAATCACGACAAAATTAAACGTAAAGGGTACGATCACTCCAATTTGTAGAAAAGAATACAAATAACTAAGTCCCAAAGGAGAAGACATTTAACAAAAAAGTATACGTAAGAGGTGAAAAGAGTACGTAAGAGGTGCGAAGAGAACACAATAAATAAAAAAGAGTAACAAAGAAATGTATAAGACGTATGACAAAACAGTCAATATACAATGTGTACAGAAGAGAATTAGATATGAAACAGAAGATCGAGAGAACAAAAATTAGTGTGTCTCAAGAATAAACAACATTTACAATCGTTGGGAAAAAAACACACTAAATACGAAGTATAAAACCAAAATCTTTAGGAAAGGGTAGGGTCGTTGTATTTCTTATAGAGAATAAAGAAGATTTTACAAATCATTGTCGGATCGAACGGTCTAAATTTAGAAATTAGATACCCCAAATAAAATTTGATTCGAATGAAACATACACCGCACTCCAGATTAAGACAGAAAAAGGTACAGAAAATGGGTAACAGGGTCATGACAAGTGATTCACCACAGAGAGGACGACCGAAGGTCCCGGGGGAGGTAGTACACGACTCACCGGTACAAATGAAGACTAAAGAGTCGGACAAAGAAACGTGACGAGTGGGTAGTGTACGAGTACGGTAGGATGAAATTAAGAACAGCAGACTGTGATTCAGGATCATTGACCATCTACTTTCAGGAGGAAATATGAAGAACTTTCATAAGTCCAGATCAAAACTGGGAATTAAAGTCCGACAGAGCAAAGTGGTTTTGTGTGTTGTGTGTACGTGTGTGCGGGCGTGTGTGTGTGTGTGTGTGTGTGTGTGTGTGTGTCGAAATCGACGTACATCGTCGTCGTACTTTAGTGTCTTTGGATTCGTTCCACACCCAGACAGAGCACACTTTGTTTAGTCTACAATTGTCGGGGTTTGACAGCCCTCGCCAACGGCGGGGGCCAGAGGAGAAGAGAACGACGACGGGACAGGAGTCGCACCCCGGTCCTTCCTCCTCCTCCGTGACTCCTCCCGACGCAGGGAGGGAACTTCCGGGGGAGAGCCCCAGGGCGTACGGAAGAACGAACGCATGGTATCCGGGTTGACTCAGGTGGCCCCCTGCGACTCTTACACAACATCATTGACACAGTGGTTTTCTTTAGAATAAAAATTATTCTTACACCTATAACTCTCAGTCGGGTGGTAGAGACGATGTGAGACCTTAACCGTCTCACACCTTTCTACGGTCAAAACTCGGAAGAGTCCGTCCTTACCTGACAGAAAGGTGAGTATGGGAAGTTAGTTCGAATGGTAAAAAGTATCTCTGAACGTCTAGAAGACAATCTAAATTAAGCATGTCTGGATACTCACTCACACTCTCGACAATCAACGAGTCAGTACAGACTGAGAAACGCTGGGGTACCTGGTGGTCTAAGGAGACAGGCATCCTAAAGGGTCTGTTCTTATGACTTCACCCAACGGTAAAGGAAGTCCCCTAGAAGGGCTGAGTCTCTAGTTTGGGTGCAGAGAACACAACGTCCGTCTGAGAAATGGTAGACTCAGTGGTCCCTTCGGGAGGACTCATGGATTTATCAAAGACAATAAGAAACATTTATCCTTTAAAAACGTCAATGTAAAAGAGTCACTAGTGTCCGTTCCCTACAGTGACTATAAAAACACACAACATAAGGCAGAACAATCAGGAGTACAAGATCCATTCTGTCAGTAGGGCACACTTACTGTCAAAACAAAGAAGGGAAGGTAGGACGACGTCAAAGAAAGTGTTAACCAACCAGACAGAAGTACTGAGTCACTGAACACAACTTACGTTCTCCACCATTATCCGTAAGAACGGAGAAGTAGGTCAAAATAGTTTAATAAAAATATAGACAACTCACTCGTAAACCAAAAAGAGAAAATTAGACAATTACACACTTAATGTAACGACATAAAAGATTCTAAAGACTATATAGAATAACCTATTCTAGCATGAAAAAATTGTAACAACCTAACTCAAACAACTATAAAATAGATCCTAATAACATGAACAGGTATTTAAATTTCACCCGACAAAATACTATCGGAAGAGACTAAAACCTTTGTCGCAACGTATCGGAGTCTTTTAATCTACCTCCCGAGAAAAGGAAAAGAGAAGAGATCTTGTTAAACATATGCTGTCGCCCAGGAATTTTAAAAGTACCTAAAGTGGACATCTAAAAATCATCCATCAAGGAATTCATCATAAAGTCACTGTGATTACCGATTTTCAGAACAGTTCAAAAGATAAAGAAGAATATTACAAGATAATTTCATATTGTATGCCTTTTCAATCGTATATTTCCCTCAGTATGTCTACATGAAAACACAAACAAAATGAGTCATAATGCAACTCTCTAAAGTGGTGTAACAACGCATCTCAACATCGGAGAAAGTCTGGGCTCCGGAGGCGAGGACTTGGGTCTATCCACGGTCGCGGGTCCCCCCAGACTCACTCGTCTCACACGGGCGGGAGTATGGACAGGGACGAAGAAATGGCGCGACCAAAGGTGTCGAACTAAGACGGTGGGATCCCCGAGACAGATGGGAAACACAAGTCGAGACGAAAACTTTATAAAAATTTTAAAATAGGTGTTCATAAATATCATCCTTTTTAAAATCCAAAAGAACCAGAGATTTAGAAGGTCTTGGTCTTCTGTAGATCTTTGTCTAACTTCAACTAGTTAATTTTTCAACCGTATACCCATTTTTTTTGTAGGTAAAAAAATTTTCATCGTACTCCACGTATGAAAAAAAAGAAGGATAACACCGAAAACAAATGACTACTGTATCTTTTCCGTTCTTCACTGGAGCGGTAGTTACAATTCAATAGGTCTTTCGGTGTGCCTCCTGTTCGGACTTGACGAACAGGGGGACACCTCCTAAATGGAAATGTAAGAGTCCGGACAGGGGGTTGGACCCCAAATAGAGGTGGACGTCAGAGAGGGAGACACGACTGGAACGAACCTTAAATGAATTTAAAATTTTTTCTTGTTCTTCTCCCTCCTCGTCGTAAAATTTCTCGACGACTTCCTTCGAGGTCCAGAGACCAACGCGTGGGGTTCAACCGGAGGAACGCCGAAGAGGTCTCGGGTCGCCTCAGCCCTGCCGTAGCCACCCCTGTGGCACCCCGACTCCAATCCTCACTGACGTACGCAGAAGGTGGTGGAAGGCGTCAGTCTCCCGTGTTCAGGGAAACCGTCGTGGGTGGGGGAGGCAAAGAGAGACGTGTAGAGGACGTCCGACGGCTAACGTCGAACAACTACCTTCCCGACGTCCCGAGAATGGCGAACACGTGTCGTGTAGGTAGACTGTAGAATGGAGGTCAGACGTCGACACTGACACAGTGACCTCTTCGGACACGGTTCGCAATGTTCCGAAGGAGCGGAGGTAAAGACTAGAGACACGCTACTAGAAAAAGATCCCTCCTTACTAGTTGACCTTGGCAGAAAAGGGAGGAGACGCAGTCGCTTCTTTGCAATTGATAGTCCTACCAGTCGCTCGACTTGTTGGTCGTAGGGGTGGAGATCTCCAAAGTCTCCTCGTCCATTACATTGGTGGGACATGAACGGGATTTAGGTCCGAAGTGTGGGTGCCGTCAAAACCACTTGTCCTGAACTTTCTTAAGTTCGCATATAACTATTTATCTCTAGAACTATGGTCCATTTGACGGTCGATATGGGCAAAATCTGTAAACCCGGGACAGTAACTGTAGAGACCCAGAATACTGAAACTCCTCCTATATCAAAGTTTTTTTTTAACGTAACGCTAACGAATAAAAATTCACATACTGTAAAGTATACATATGTTGATGACTTGGACCAAGTGACGTTCCCGAGTCTCTCTTCCTTCGCCTGCCAGGTCCTCGAAGAGACAGACATACCAAAATTGAAATCCTTAGTCCATTTACAAAATGTCCAAGTTTTTCGTTTAGTTGTGACCCCTGTTGGTATTTTGATGTTCCGTTGACTTCATTTACAAGGTTGACATAGAATTCCCTTACTATATTCTTTCCCCCTTTTAATTAAAGTCAACGAACACTTGTATTATACAGGAGACGGATTTTTTTTTTTTCTTTCTTCTTGACGTTCGTTTCGAGTTTGAGGAGTACCCATGCTTACGTCGTTAAGACTTTAAGACAACACACATCCGAAGGGTCCACCACGATCACCATTTCTTGGGTGGACGGTCACGCTCTCTGTATTCTCTGAACCGATGCAAGGGACCCAGCCCGTCTAGGGGCCTCTTCCTTTACGGACCTCTTAGGGTCCCTGTCTCCGTGGACCTCCCGATGTCAGGTACCCCAGCGTTCTCAGCCTGTGACTTCTCAGCGGGTGACTTCGCCGAATCGTGCGTACGTAACATCTAATCTCGTCTGTTCCTTTATCCCCGTCCTATATACACCGAGGTAGAGTCCACCGAGTCCCTTTTATTCACCACCCCTCTCTCTCTCTCTCTCTCTCTCTCTCTCTCTCTCTCTCTCTCACACACACACACACACACACACACACACACACACACACACATACACCGAGGTAGAGTCCACCGAGTCCCTTTTATTCACCCTCTCTCTCTCTCTCTCTCTCTCTCACACACACACACACACATACACCGAGGTAGAGTCCACCGAGTCCCTTTTATTCACCCTCTCTCTCTCTCTCTCTCTCTCTCACACACACACACATACACCGAGGTAGAGTCCACCGAGTCCCTTTTATTCACCCCCCCGCCTCTCTCTCTCTCTCTCTCACACACACACACACACACACACACACACACACATATCTCGTACACACACACACGTAGACCTGTCTTTCGTTGACGTCGTTTCATTATTAACCACTTAGACCCACCTTCTCACTAGTTCAAGAATCACGAGAAGAACTTTAAAAGGAACTTCAAACAAGAATCACGAGAAGAACTTTAAAAGGAACTTCAAACACTAATGAAGTGTGACCCTTCAAAAACTTTTAGATATTTTCAGTTAAATCTCGTAAAGTCATTGTTGGGAAAATTTATAGCAAGAAAGCTTGTAGAGAAAAAAGAGTTGTTTCGTCTGGTTCCAGTCGTAAAGTATCGTCCAGCGTGGTACGGGAGGAGGTGGGGGTCAGGGGTCTCGGTCGTTTGTGGCCAGGCTGGGTTCCGGGAGTCGTAGACACCGTCTTGACAGGTATAGGACCGAAAAAGACCTTGAGTTCTCCCCGAGAACCCGTCTTGGAGGTGTCCAGGGAGACCCACTCCGGTGCTGTTCACTTTCTTTGGTCGACTTACACGGACTGCTCAACTGGATCGGGGAGCGGGAATTGCAGAGTCGAGTCTGAGTGGGAAACTCGATGAGCAATCCCAACTCTCTACGTACTTCCGCGGTATCAAGAGAAGGTGGAGGTAACTGCTCAATGATCTTTTTACAATCGGGGTACTAATCTTTGATTTCGGTTCGTTGAACCGTAAACACTTTATAAATTCTATTCACTAACTTTTTATTTGTTCATGAGAGTTTAAGTCCACTTCTCTTTATTTCAAGACAATATAATGACAGAAGAACTATCTTGGGTCGAGTGTAGGGAGAGTCTCCTCGGCAATTGCTATCTTTCACAAATATCCCCTTTATCAAGAATCAAAACTGTAAACCCCCCCTTTTTCACAGTTTTTCACTATTGTTCCACTTACACACATTAACTTCAGAATCGCAACACAAAAAAAAAAATTACTTAGTAACAGGAACTAGGAGGGTGTCTTACTGTTCTCACTCCAATTGCACAACAGCGATAGTCAAATTTTATGGTAAACGAAGAAGAACTGAGACAATACTTTTCTACATTTGTGTGTTCTCCAAAAAAAAAAAAAAACTCTCCAACAAAAATTGCATTTGAAGGAATAAACAAGTATAAAAAGGCTTAAAAGAGAAAACAAAGAACTAATAGGAATTTACGAGAATTTCTGCCAGGGTGTAATTCTGTGTCTCATGGGGGGGGGCCGTAATAAATACATCTACGAGTTATCAAAAACACCATCCACGAGCTCTCTGACATTTTCTCTTCTTTCTACGACGGGAACAGAGCTCTGTGAATCTCATTGTAAATGTTCACATGGAAGGTATACTAGAGACCCAATCGACCTTCCACCGATTCTCGCAAGAAGGTTCTCTTGTGTGACCAGTATCGTTTGTGGGAGACACTTGTTGTGTTCTCTTCTGAGATGTGTGCCTGTAGTGGTCTACCAGTTGTGGTTTTAGTCTAACTAACATAAGAAACGTCGGTTTCTACCTCTTCGAGATATGTCAGTCGTTTTTGTTCTGGTCCTCGACTGACACCGAGTCTAGTACTTGAGGAATAACGGTTTAAGTCTGAATTTAACTTCGTTCACCCCCTTTGGTGATCTGGTAAGTTCGTACTGAATTTATTTTAGGGAATACTAATATGTCACCTTCACTCTTTATCTAAATTCCCTGATCTAGACTATCTTTCTCACGGACTACTTGATACCTGTCTCCAAGCACTGTAACATGTCCTCTGTCCCTAGTTCTGGTAGGGGTTCTTTTTCTTTACATTTTTTTGTTTTACTGACAGACTCCTCCGGAATGTCTATCGACACTTTTCTTCTCTTCGGTTTTCGTTCCCTCTTTTCCTTTCTATATGGGTAAACTTACGTCTCAAGGTTTCTTATGATTCCTCTCTATTCTTTCGGAAGGAGTCACTAGTCACGTTTCTTTATCTCCTTTTGTTATCTTACCCTTTCTGATCTCTAGAGAAGTTCTTTTAATCTATATGGTTCCCTTGTAAAGTACGTTTCTACCCGAGTTATTTCCTGTCTTTACCATATCTGGATTGTCTTCGTCTTCTATAATTCTTCTCCGTCGTTCTTATGTACCTTCTTGACATGTTTTTTCTAGAAGTGGTGGTTATATTAGTGCTACCACACTAGTGAGTGGATCTCGGTCTGTTGAACCTTACACTTCAGTTCACCCGGAATCCTTCGTAGTGATGCTTGTTTCGACAATCTCCACTACCTTAAGGTCAACTCGATAAAGTTTAGGATTTTCTACTGCGACACTTTCACGACGTGAGTTATACGGTCGTTTAAACCTTTTGAGTCGTCACCGGTATCCTGACGTTTTCCAGTCAAAAGTAAGATTAGGGCTTCTTTCCGTTACGATTTCTTACGAGTTTGATGACGTGTCAACGTGAGTAGAGTGTACGATCATTTCATTACGAGTTTTAACAGGTTCGGTCCGAAGTCGTTATGCACTTGGCACTTGAAGGTCTACAAGTTCGACCAAAATCTTTTCCGTCTCCTTGGTCTCTAGTTTAACGGCTGTGGGCGACCTAGTAACTTTTTCGCTCTCAAGGTCTTTTTGTAGATAAAGACGAAAGAACTGATATGGTTTCGGAAACTAACACACCTAGTGTTATTTGACACCTTTTAAGACTTTCTCTACCCTTATGGTCTGGTGGACTGGACAGAGAACTCTTTGGACATACGTCCAGTCCTTCGTTGTCAATCTTGACATGTACCTTGTTGTCTGACCAAGGTTTATCCTTTTCCTCTTGTAGTTCCGACATATAACAGTGGGACGAATAAATTTAAGATACGTCTCACGTAGTACTCTTTGCGACCCGACCTACTTCGTTTCGACCTTAGTTCTAACGGCCCTCTTTATAGTTATTGGAGTCTATACGTCTACTGTGGTGGGAATACCGTCTTTCACTTCTCCTTGATTTCTCGGAGCACTACTTTCACTTTCTCCTCTCACTTTTTCAACCGAATTTCGGGTTGTAAGTCTTTTGATTCTAACGTCGTAGACCAGGGTAGTGAAGTACCGTGTATCTACCTCTTTGTCACCTTTGTCACTGTCTGAAACAAAAGAACCCGAGGGTTTAGTGACGTCTACCACTAACATCGGTACTTTAATTTTCTGCGAATGAGGGACCTTTATTTCAATACTGGTTGGATCTGTCGTATAACTTTTCGTCTCTGTAATGAAACAGTGGTCGCAGGCAGATCAGTTCCGATACCAAAAAGGTCATCAGTACATGCCTACACTCTTAACTTGATATTTCTTTCGACTCGTGGTTTCTTGACTACGAAAACTTGACACCACAACCTCTTCTGAGAACTCTCAGGGAACCTGACGTTCCTCTAGGTTGGTCAGGTAGGATTCCCTCTAGTCAGAACTCACAAGTAACTTGACTACAACTTCGACTTTGAGGTTATGAAACCGGTGGACTACGTTTCTTGACTGAGTAACCTTTTCTGGGACTACGACCCTTTCTAACTCCCGTCCTCCTCTTCCCCTGCTGTCTCCTACTCTACCAACCTACCGTAGTGGTACTCAAACCCACTTGAGGTCTTCAACCACTACCTGTCCCTCCGGACCCTACGACGTCAAGTACCTCAGCGTTTCTCAATCTGTACTGCCTCACTAATTTGACTTGACTTGACTTAACTTGACTTGTGATATATTTATAATAAACAATCATTGTAATTCTATCAACCTTAATTGTTTTGGAAAAACACGAATTAAAAAGTTAGCCTACACGACATAAAAGAAATAAATGTCACTTCCTGTCGTATCGGACCACCCGACGTACGTCAGGTACCCCAGTGTTTCTCAATCTGTGTCGAATCGACGACTTGTTACTGTCGTTAAAAGAAATAAATTTATAGTCAGTACACTAAAACTACGTAATTCTTTGTCATTAAAAAGATTTGGTTCTTTTTCCCTTTACTAAAAAAAAGACTACACTTGTTTTTGGAATCCTTAAAATCACTCTCTATAAATTCTATCCTTTATATCAGGTAGATAACACTTTTGTTTCTTATCAGATTCTTTCTTACACGTAGGGAGTAGTTCAGATTATTATCAGACTGCATCCTGACATCTTTATAAACGGTCAAAAAGATGAAAACGACAATTCAAAGACCTAAAAGTCAAGAAGTGTCAGGTAAGGATGATAGAAAGTCGGTCGTGGAAACAGTCAAGTGGGTAAGGTCTACAGTGGGGTTTGGCATGATAGAATTTTTATTCAGACAAGTAATAACGTAAAGAGAACGAAAATCTAAAAAAAAAGAAGAATTGGTTCCTAAAAAATATAATGGGGGTTTGAGTTTTAATTGTTTATTACTGTAAAATAGTAATAACCAGAGAGAAAAAAAAAAAAATTACTTTTCCCCCTTTATGAAGGGTTCAAACGGAGAGAACTCGGAAGGGGTTCGAATCTTTCCCTGAGAATCGAAGTACGAATTACCCTACGTGTCTACTTCAGTCTGCCCCGTCAATCTGAGTGCCTCAGTCACGACCCTGAATTGCTTTCATCCTACTTACACCGGAACTGTTTATGACTGAAGGAGAGGAGGCAGGCAAATAAAGGAGGGAAGATCAGTCGGTCGTCAATAGTCGACAGACGAGACGGACGAGATTGCGACCTGACCCAAGAACTTTATGTCTCTATTCACTCCGTTGCTAAGGACGGGAGCGCACCACGTCGGACCACGTCCCCGGGACCGTCTCCCTGTCGAGACCAGTCGACATAGGTTCAGAGGGCTACGACGACTTCCTCACGGTCACACCCCCCCACCCCACCCGTCACGACAGACATTTCTCCGTCGGACCACTTTTCGTGTAGTCTAAACCCTTCGTGTCCACCCACTTCAACCTCACCCTGAACTGTCCACGTCGTCCCCGGGGTCCATCCCTTCTTTGTCCTTCCGTAGGGTTCCGGTAGTTACCCCGTACCTGGAGACGAAGATCCGACAAGAAGTCAGTGAGTCAGCAAAGGTTGAGACGTTGGGTACCTGACGCCGTGTGGTCCGAAAGGGCAGGTAGTGGTTGAGGGTCTCGAACGAGTTTGAGTCCAGGTAACTCAGTCACTACGGTAGGTTGACAGAGTACGAGACAACAGGGGAAGAGGAGGACAGAAGTTAGAACGGGTCGTAGTCTCAGAAAAGGTCACTCAGTCAAGAAGCGTTATCCACCGGTTTCACAACCTCGAAGTCAAAGTCGTACTCAGGAAGGTTACTTATAAGTCCCAACTAAAAGAGATCCTAACTGACCAAACTAGAGGAACGACAGGTACCCTGAGAAGTTCTCAGAAGAGGTCGTGGGGTTAAACCTTCGTAGTCAAGAAGCCGCGAGTCGGAAGAAATACTAGATTGAGAGTGTAGGTATTTGTTGATGACCTTTTTGGTATCGAAACTGATATACCTGAAATCCGTAATCCTTTGGTTCGTCCTAAAATTTGTTTCTTAGTGTAACAACCCAAAGGAGTCTCCTACCTAATCTGCACCTCCTTCCCCGAATAATACTAGGATTGGTGCATACATTAAAGAAGGTAGGGACGGACCCCTTGTATCATGTCAGGGCCACGAATACTCTCAGAACGGTCTACTCCATGCCACCGTGAATCGTACAAATATTATACACTCTGACCTTACCTCAACACACCTAAGGTAAGTGTAGGAGACTTTATGGGTAACCGGGGCCATCTCTCTCTACCGT
Organism: Capra ibex; assembly: GCA_006410555.1. Classification (NCBI taxonomy): domain Eukaryota; kingdom Metazoa; phylum Chordata; class Mammalia; order Artiodactyla; family Bovidae; genus Capra; species Capra ibex. The sequence continues at coordinate 5,063,812 of SJYO01048061.1, read as the reverse complement.
GTGTCTGTGAGTTAGAGTCACTTATTCCTCGGTTTAGAGAAGTCACACTCTCCTAGAGTTAGAGTCCCTCAGAGAAGGGAGTAGAGACCTTAGGAATGGTGACGGAGGTCTTTCGGGTGGATTTGAGGTGTCTCGAGTAATACTTTTGTCAGGGAGTGCGTCACGAGGACGGGACTCACAGACCTGGGCGTCACTCGACTCACAACTACATCTCTGTGGGTGCGGTAGACCGAGGGACCGTCTACCACTTGACGTGCCCCCGACCGTGGAAGAGAAGGCACAAGAGAGGACTGTGCCTCGGACTCCGGCGTCCACGGGGCCACCTCCCCAAATCTCCGGACTTGTACTTCCACACCAACCTCCCGAAGAGGAAGTTTTCTTGTGAACAAAAGTGAATTTTTACACAATCTCCCACCAGGAGGTAGTCGGGAAAGGTAGAGACTAGAGATTATGATCACAATCTTGTGTGCAAAACAATCTCACTTAATAACCCATCGTTAGTTTATTAGTCGGTTAAAACCCCCAGGGACTCAGACGACTTACGACTTTCTACATTCGTCTCCTCTGGGGAGGACCGGTCATCACTCCCAGAAGAGTCCTGGTTTGTTGTTTCGTGCGTCCCTTCACGTTTCTACTCCCAGGCGACTCGACGGACGTAACCCATCCGTGTCTCCTCTTGGTCAGGTGAGTCGGTCGACACACTGGTGTCCCCAAGTCGTCGAGGTTCCTCCTCCTCGCCCCGGGTCGACTGTCCCCCGTTCCCGTCGAGACTGGGTGTTCTCAGACCGGGGCTCGAACGGAACTGTTCGGGTTCTCCCCCGGTGGGAGGGCTGTCCCGTACGTACACCGGACCCTGTACCGGTCGGTGGTACCCGTCGGGACCCCCCTCCCCGACCCTGGTGGAAAGTCCACCCGTACTGAAAAACGTTCTCAGTCTTAAACCCTTCATTCTTGGGAGTTTTGGTAAACAAAAACTGTGGGAATCGATTTCCCTTCAATTTTGGTGTCAGAATGAGTTTTGTTCGTCTTCTCACAAAGTCCGACTCTCCTTAACGAGATCTACAGTAACCTTACTCGTGCGACGAAGTCAGCCCAGTCTCTCATCAAGTTGTCGTTCATCTTACAATTCCGTCCAAAAATACGGAAAGGAACTCATTCTTATTGGAACTCCACCATCCCCGTGAACAGGGTTGGTGTCTCCTAAATTTTTTCTTTTTCCCCTTTCCTTTCCTTGCGACCGGGTCCAAATAGGGGAGAGAAATCCAAAGAAAAGAGCGAACGACCCCAGAGAGGAACCCTTCACACAAGGTGGCACAGGAGGAAATGTCGTGTGTGTACCTACGGTCACTGTCCTGGGGAGGGTACCCTCGTCGACGACCTCAGTTGCAGTGACGTCCCCTGGCACGTGAGTGCAAAGGGAGACTCGACGTTAAAGTCACGGGTGAAGACGAGGGGTAGGTTAAGGAGACCAGTATTACGACCCTTCAGTGTAAAAGTCAGTGGTCTTTGTCCGGGGCCTCTGTAATGTAAACTCAGTAGACTCACAAAACACTAATTCACTGTCCCTTTTAGCATCGTAGGAGAGACCTATAACTGGGTCGAGATGGGTCAAAGGTTTTCTTCAATCTCCGTTCCTAGTAAGTCCAAAAATCTGATCTTTGATTCCCCTTGAGATGAGACTACAAAGTACCGCTCTTAAAAATCTGCCTTTGAAAGGACACTAGCTACCCGTCCGTCTTCCTTCTTTCCTGAGTGACCCGAGACTTTGTCCTTTCCTTGCAACCTCCTCTACGTAAAATCCTTTAAGGACAGGACCCAAAAACCCTGGCGGTACCGGGGTGGTCGGGGCGTGACTGAGTGTACGAGAGTTGAGACAGGTTGAAGTGAGCCCGACTGGTAGAATCAAAACAATCCGGTTACGAATAAATGTTCTAAATTTGCGATCTCTTCCGTTACTGTTGGGTGAGATTATGAGAACGGACCTTTTAGGGTACCTGTCTCCTCGGACCATCCGATGTCAGGTACCCCAGCGCTTCTCAACCTGTGCTGTCTCGTTGAAGTGAAAAGTGAAAGTACGTAACCTCTTCCTTTACCGTTGGGTGGGGTCACAAGAACGGACCTCTTAGGGTCCCTTCCCCCTCGTACCACCCGACGGCAGACACCCCAGCGTGTCTCAGCCTGTGCTGACTTCGCTGAATCGTCGTCGTCGTCGTTTGCGATCTTTGTCCACTGTGTGCAGTGAACGAAGCGACAAGTCGCACCGACATGAACCGACACCGTCCTCCACACACAACCCCCCGCCCTCACGAGCCGACACCTGGACCCCACCTTAGAGTCTTACACTCGGAGAGACACCTACCGTCACTGAGTCCCAAGTCCCCCACCGGGAAGACGAGGCCCTGGAGGGAGGTCGGTGCGGTTCGAACGGCACCGTGGAGACTTTTACTCGGACGGAAACTAGAGCGCTTTCTGTGCGGTCAAGAAACTGGTTGTTTCCTATATTTTGATCGCTTCACCTTCGTCAAGTTCACTCACGGCTTTTGTTTTGGGTTCCCGTCAAGACAGTGGAGTCTCCGGGGCTCTCTCCCTAGTGTGGACCGGACCACCGAAGAGTCATCGTGTCCTACTAGTGTCCTCCTCTGCGAGGACTCGCGGACGGTCGACGGCCGGTGACAGGGTCCGGAAAACGTGGGCAGAGAGAATGGGGTTTCACCGTTCCTCGACCCTCGGGCCACGGGATCAAGGACCGGACCCCAGTGTGCCACTGAGGCACCTCGGGGAGACTGTGGGTCGCCCCAGGAGCGGAGGGTTTGGGGCCCCGACACCTCGGAGAGAGTGTCGACGACCGAGGGGACACCAAAATGAAACTCCTTAGTACTCGGAGATCTCTCAGGACGGGCTGAGAGATCTCTCAGAGCGAGTGGGTTGGTGTCCGGACACACCGGAGCCGGTAGAGAGCGGTGACGACTCGTGCCCTCAGGGACGCAGTGTCCGATTCAGCCGGAAGTGTGGGCCTGCCAACGCTTTGCGAGCTCCAGACACGTTCAGTCCGCGGCCAATTGTTCGTCTTGGCACTACTACCAAGAGTCGCAGGTGGGGTCCCGACGCGGTAGACGACTCTGGACCCGGGGACTCCTACCCGTCGTCGTCCTCCGTGACTGATACACCGGTACCCACGGGGTCGGCCGTGACAGGCGACACCCCAATACCCCTGGGGCACCCTTGGGGAGTCACAGGAGGAAGACCAGGAGACTAATAAAAGGAGTATGGGTGGGGCTCGAACGGCAAAGTAAAAAGACATCCACAAACATCAAACCCTTTGATTTCCTCTGGGTGTTCACGGGAAAGGAGTACAACAAGTCAAAAATTTATGACGATTGGACTAAAGATGAAAGACTCGAAAGAGGAGACCAGTCTCATGGTCCAGTAAGTCGTCACGTTTAAGAGATTAGTGTGAGCAGAGGAGTGGGGGGTTCTTTAGGTTTTCTGGGGTCTCGGTCGAAATCCGTTCCCCGACACTACCGGTCGGTCGGCACCGGACGTGTCTCGGCACCTCTGGACGCTTTTTGGGTCGAACCGACAGTTTTGGCCACTGTCGTGTACACCAGCTGCCACAGACCCTCTCTTGCTGAAGCCTCCGTCGGACCGTACGTGTCTTATCCAGAGAGGAGTGGTCCTGAAGCGGTGGAACCTGTGTCGGGCCGGGTGGGGTCTGGGATCGGCGAAAGGGAGACCGGGGTCACGGCGCGCACGAGACGAGACACATCCCCCGCCGGACACGAGTCGTAGAGGAGCTAAGGTTTGGTCTAAGTCTCAGCGACCTGTCCTTGGAGGTCGTCTACCTTCGACATCAGTCACGGAGGCGGGTCACGGTCACGGTCTGCTCCGAGAACGCAGTGGTCGAGGTCCAATACTTAGCACTAAACGGCGGTCACGGTCACGGTCTACTCCGAGAACGCAGTGGTCGAGGTCCAATACTTAGCACTAAACGGCTTGTCTACTTAAACAAGGACAGCGACCCACACTTCTTCGTCGGTCCGGAATTCAGGATCTCCACTGTCGCACTGTGCGCAAACAAGGGGCAGTAACTTTTGCCGGTTTAGCAGCCGGGGCACCACACACAGGTACCCATTCCCTGTGCCGTCTCTCCCACGACGGGTGGAGGAGTGACCCGGTGCAAGTGAGGTGATTTCTAGTACCAGGAATTGGCCTTCAGTGCCCTTATTCGTAACACTTTCCAATACAGCTAGGTCCTCACCTTTATCGGGCCATCCCGATGGACGTGGTCACTCTACCGACACGGGACAACTGGTGTGCAGGTCGTGTGAAGGACACCGGAAAGAGTGGATCACTGTAATTCACACTTTCCGGGGGGTTCCTTTTCCCTTTTCACACCTAGGACTCTTGCCTGTATAGTGCAGACCGTCCTCGGACTCTGTCTATTACCTCGTCTGTGAGCACCTCCTTTTCCCGGAACACCAGACTTCCGGGGTGTGGTGAGAGGACAACTGTGTCCTACGGCGGTTCTTTGCACGCGGAGAGTAGGGGAGCTCTCCCTACAACTACTGTAGCGTTGCCTATTATTGTGACTCAGACTTTGACCACTTTTACGTTTTTCTAACAACTGATTCGGTGGATCCATCTTTCCCCACCCGAGACCACTCAAGACCCGAGTGGAGACTAGAACAAACGAACCGCAAATGGAACTCACTGAACAAGTAAACGATTAGTCTACCCCTACTATAGGCAAATTCCCTCGACTGATTATGACAGCTCCTGTCTTAAATTCGGTTCCCGTCAAAACCAATGATCTGTCAGTAGTCTTCAAACTGTCGTGGGTCAGGATTTGGACCTCTCGCCTAATTTGAGTGGGTCTCGGGTCTCCGGATCGAACTCGTGTAAAGCGAGTCAAATAGCGCCCGGGTCGTAGTGAGTGGCGGGGTCTTACGACAGTAATTGTGTGCGTCCCGTACACACGTACATGTGTGTGCACGTGCGGGTGACACGGTTCCGACCCTTAGTGTCCTTCCGCGTGAGACGGGACCCGTGTGGTACGGTCGTCGTCGTATAGGACGTCGTCATCTTTGCCCGTCCGCGACCCCCGTCCCCGTCCGGCCTGTCACGACCCGGGACTCTACGCCCGTACCCGTTTCCGGCGGCCCGGGACTGGTACTATTCCTCCTCGGTCGGCGTTCCTCGTGTCCTGTCTCCAACCGTCCTGGTACTCCGCGGGTGAGACCCAAACAGGAGCCGACTCCCTGAGCCCTTTCCGGTACCCCGGGACTCCGGTGACCCTGTTTCTACTCAATTGGTCCACCCTCTGTACCTCGGTGTGCCGGTCCTCTCTGGTCCTCGCTCTCTCCTCCTGTGACCTCCGGCGTCTCTTCCTTTACCCCGTAAAGGACACCGAAGTTTTCGTCTAGTTCCGGAACCTTCGGGGTACTCACTGTTCATCACTCTGCGTCTAGCCGGGGGAACTCCTCATCGGAAGACAGGGTCGGTCGTTCACCGCCTCACAAGGACTTTGAGGTCTTTGCCGACAAGGACGGGCTCCCCTTTACCTTCGTCTCGGGGGCGGAGACGGGTGTGGTCGGTAGTCACGGAGTCGGGTTTCCAACTTGACCTTTACCCGGTGACCCGAGGAGGGGTTCCAACTGGGAAGCCCCCGTACACACCTCCCACCCCTTGGTCTTACTCCAAGGAGCCTCCCTTCGGGAAGTGGTACACGAAGAAAAAATTAGAACCAGAATTGGGTGACTACTCCCCAGGGTCGGAGTCAAACTTTTTGTGACCGGTCTCGGGGTCGAAGACTTTTCACCCGGAACAAAGGAGGGTCGACCCAATTGGAGAAGGGTTCGGAGAACTACTCCCACTTTCTCCTTTCACTCTTTCGACCGAATTTTGTCGTAAGTTTTTGTACCATCGGTCGGGGTAGTGAAGTACCGTTTATCTTCCCCTTTTTCACCTTCGTCACTGTCAAAGAAAAGAACCCAGGTTTTAGTGACAACTGTCACTGACGTCGGTACTCTCTACGAACGAGGAACCTTCCTTTCGATACTATTTGGATCTGTCACATAATTTTTCGTCTCTGTAGTGAAACGGCTGTTTCCAGGTGGATCAGTTGATACCAAAAAGGTCATCAGTACAAGCCTACACTCTCAACCCGGTATTTCTTCCGTCTCGCAACTTCTTAACTACGAAAACTTAATACCACGACCTCTTCCGAAAACTCTCAGGGAACCTGTCGTTCCTCTAGGTCGGTCTGTTAGAATTTCCTTTAGTTGGGACTTATAAGTAATCTTCCTAACTACGACTTCGAGGTTATGAAACCGGTGGACTACACTTCTCGACTGAAGTAACCTTTTCTGGGATTACGGCCCTTTTTAACTTCCGATTTCTTCCCCCACCGTCTCCTACTCTACCAACCTCCGTAGTGACTGAGCTACCTGTACTCAAACTCGTTTGAGATCATCCTCTCTCACCTCCTGTCTCCTTGGGCTACACGGCGTACGTCGGGGACCCCAGTGTTGAATCACTGACTTGTCGTTGTTTTCGAAGGAAATCCCGGGTCCCTCGACCCTAGACTTACCAAGACCGGGTGAGCCGACGCGGGGCGGGAGGGGTGAGCGGGGCGGGTGTGGAAGGAGGCGTCCCCTTCCTCCCCGTCGTCCCGAGACTGGGGACACACGGGGGGCCCGTAGCGCAAGACACCTTTTCTCCAATCTTCACCACTGATTCAGGGGTCCGGGAGCAGTTCAATGTGGAACAACTTTTAGAGTTGTAAACCTTCTCATAGTGAAAAGTTATATACAATAACGTTTACATCAAATAAAGGTTCATTCAATTTCTTTTCTGGGGACGCCGATCAGGTCCCAGGATTTACAAAGACATTATGTAAAAGTTCACCCTTTTGTCCAGTGTTCCTTATTTGGTTATTGGGACGGCAAAGTCGGAACCTCTGGCGGACATACATTTTCGTGTCCTTCGGAGACGTAAGTGTCGAAGTCCTAAAGGCGGCACCGAGATCGACGGAGGGGGCGCTCCAACACGGACCTGAAGCAGGGAAGACGGCCACCCCTGAGGCCCCCGCGGCGTGGACGACCCTCTCCGACACCCCACCCGTGGGGTTCCGGCACGAGACGGACTCGGTGCGGCCCTCGAGGTTCCGCACACATGGCAGTCTCAGGTGGTCGTAGTCCTTATTTAGGGGTCAATTCGTCGACAAGTGGACGGGCCCCTTCACGCCGACCCCACAATAAGAAGTCCTTAGGCTAAACTGGGACTTCCGGACACGCGCCCCGACGACCATGCTGGACGGGGGAGGTGGGCGTGGGGTCCGGGCCCCGGGTGTCGCGTCGGTAAGAGACGAGCAGGACCGTCCAGTGACTGGGAGTCCTCGGGGGAAAGAACAAGACTTTCACTCCTAAGTCACTCTTTTACGTGCAGACACCTGGCGTATATCACTCGTGGACTTTTGCCCAGGCAACAGCAAAGTATTTGTAGTCGAAAGTGTGATTTACTTTCCCACCAAATAAAAGAGAAATTGGACTTTTCGAGTGCTCCTCGTAATTTTCAGCGAGCTCCTTGTAGTACCCCGACCCCCTAGCCACCGTCACGCCAGTCGGAGGAGTAGTCCGAAGGCCAAAACAAAGACAAAAGTCCAACGGGCCGAGTACCTCTACCCCAAAAGGTCCCCGCTGCGCAACCTTCGGGACTCTCGAAGGTTATTGCTGGAATTGCACCGGTGGGTGAAGGACGACGTTGTGACTCCCAGGGCCGGCTGCTGTGTCCCTGACCGTCCGACGACCGGAGCCGTCCGCGTCGGGTTCTGCCGTGCGACCGACCGTGGTTCAGGGGGCGACAGGAGGACCCGTGTCCCCCAGGGACGGCGAGGGAGGGAATTAAGGTTCTAGTCAATGGTAATTCATAGGTTTCATTCAAACGGTAATTTTATCGTACGGAAAAGATAGAAATAAAAAAATACCTCATAAAGGGAACGAGACCTCTTAGTAGTGAATAAGGACTACACAAATTTTACGTGAGTTTAACGTCTAAAGTCCTTCGTCCCCTTATCGCGATGTCTACCCTTTAATGTCGACGACATTATAAGAAAGATGACATTGCATAGAAAGATGTAATATAGTCTAGTAAACACGGTCTTTCCCCCGACAATAAGTCTGTCGTGGACAGTTCTAAAATAAATACCTGCAAAAAAGTAACGAAGGGGGGGGGGTGGGGCGGCGGGGGGGTCAGTTTAAACGAAAGTTTGAGGTCACGACAAGTCCCAGAAGTAAGGGGGTCTCGGTCGTCAAGTATCGACGTCTCGACCGGTCCGGGCGGCTGCTCCCTCCCTCTCCTTTGAATTTGGGTGGAGGTGGGCAAGATGGGTCGAGGTCAGGTCCCCTAAACAGGGTCGATGAGGGGTGAAGGTAATTTTTTTTTTTTTTTTTCTTAATAGTCTATGGTCGAACGTCAAGACCTTCTGAGGTACTTTGAAGTGACCCCACTTAAAACGAATCTTATAGGGGTCAATCGGTGAACCCGACCCTCATTTTTACCCTGTTTCTCTTTTGTTGTTCTTCTCTCCCGAAGGAGCTCCTCATGTCCGGCGGGATCGACGTCCCGGTTGGGGAGATCTTCGTCTAAGGGTGACCGGGTCCCCACTGGACTACAGTCGCACCCCGTCTCATCTGACTGGGGTGGTGCCCATCCTCCCCCTCCGGTCTTGTCTGCTCGGACCTTTCTGGATTTCGTCCACTGACAATTCTAAATTTCTTTGAACGTTGATAACACAAGACGTTTCGGTCGTCTTCACAAAGTTTGACTACGTTTAAATCTGTACGCACCATGAATTGTTATTTCAAAAATTACACAAAACGAAAAACCACAAAACAAAACAAAAAATTCTCAATTGGATTTATTTTGAAACAAGATCCGACACGATAAGAAATGGTCGTTTTTTTGTTTTTTAAAAAAAATTGGTCTGACGAGTAGAAAGACCTCTTTTAACCCCAGGAAATAAACTTCACTCTCCTCGAGAAACCACGGACATTTAATCCTGACCGGGGACACTCTGGGGTAGGACTCCGAACGGTCCCGGTAGTCCGACGAGTCTTACGCCCGACTCTACTGAGCCTCGGATTGACCAGGGTTCCTCTCCGGTGTTGAGCTAGACTCACAGGTGCAGAGTCTAACATCCCTGTCAGTTTTCACGTCCCTACAGGAACTGGTGTCAGTGACTGTCTCGAGCTGGTCTCCCGGACTCTCCCGCCTAAGCACACAGTGGAGGTACCGTTTAGATTTGGGGCTTGAGACCCGAAGGTCACGTTTGTCCAGTGTCCTTTCCTCGTTAGCACAGGTTTTTGTGTGGCAGAGGACTCAAAGAGGAGGGAAGGTCCGTCACGGATCACTTCATTTTGGTTTGGTCTCCGTTTTAAGAGTAGTTCTGAAAGGTGGTGGAGAGAGGGTCTCCTACCCCTCGACTCTCGGGTGACAGTCCTAGGTCCCACTCCGGACTTAAAATTTTTCCCAAGAGGTGGGGGTTCGAGAACAAACGAAAGAACAGTCCTAAGGAAAGATTACTCTCTTCCTTACTCTCTCGGAACCCGTCGACTTTCCTCGGGGCCGGTGGGAGACGAAGTCAGGAAGTGGTCTTTGTTCAGGTCCTCCCACCGCACTGGCAAGTCCAAACAGGACCGACAACGTCCCTCTTCAGCTAAGACTGAGGTACAACCTCGACAAAGAAGTTGAAGGAAAGGTAACGAAAAACAATGATATTAGGTTATATATTACCGGACGGAGTCTCTTAGGACGGGGAGACGGACTGACAATTTCACGGAAATAAGTCCTGGGACAGATGGACCCTCCTTCCTTCTTTAATTATGTACGGGGACGGACTCCGAATGGTAAGATCCTCTATAGAACCTCTAATTTACCGGAAAAATAAAACAAAGGAGTGGAGGGAAGGGAAGGGGGACGGTGGGCCTAGAGACTAAGTATTTTCTTGGACCGTAGGTCTGGGGCTGTCCTACCAATAGAACTATGTACTCAGACAGTAGAAGAGGCAGTCGTCCGAGCGACTTATTTCGGAATAAGGAACGGAGTCGTGAAACAGAGACCCTAGGTGACCGGCCCCTGAGTCATTGTCGAAGCAAGTCGGAGAAAAGGTCAAGGGACGTCGACGGTTCCAGAGTGGAAGGGTGACCACTGGGAAATAAAACGTAGGAAAAGGACGTCGAAGGTCCGGCAACAGGGGGAAGTTGGTAGTGGTCGGGAGATCCTATAAGGACAGGGGTGTGTGTGGGAAGGTGCAGACTGAACTGAGGGTCTGCTCAAAGACACACACTGACGCAAAGGGTGGGGACTGGAAAACGAAGATCGTTAAACAGCGACTGTCGTGGACTACGGTCTCACACTCAAGGACTTCTGTGGGTGCGGAGAACAGTTCTGTGGAGCTTCAGAGTCCGACTACCATGGGGAGTTCCTGGGGAGAACGTCAGTGTGTACCCCTACGTACCGTCTCCCCACGTAGTCCCTCGGTAAACCGAACCAAAGAAAACAATAAACGATTCAGAACAGGTTGAGAAACACTGGGGTACATGGTATCGAGAGGTCTGAGGAGACAGGTCCGTTCTTATTACCTCACCTAACGGTCCCAGATCTTTTATAGTACAACCGAGACTTAAAACACGTTTTCCGTTGTCTAACCCGGATTTAAAGTTCACTCGTCTAAGGTCTGACATTCTCTTCCTTCTTTCAACAGATATCACTTGGTGGGGGAGGGGAAGGGTTTATTTCCTTTTGGACGGAAGCTTCAGGACTGAGGATTCGGATCTGACTCAAACCCTAAGTTTTACCAAAAAAAAAAAAAAAGAACCTTAGCACAGTGGAGCGGGGTGTCACAGAGGACGAGACCGACGAGGTCTGGACCGCAGGTCGACCCTTTAAGGTCGGGGGTGCGTTGGACGTCGCTGTCACCCTCGTCTCTTCCTTTTAGAGTGCACAAGGTGGAGGTCGGAAAGGGGACCCCTGGCAGGACTGACGGACGGAGGACGGGGTCAGAGGGGTCAAGGTTCGTGTAGTGTCCCGGGTGTCGAGGAGGGACACACGACTGACGGAACGAGAGACATACTTCTTCCCCGTCCCTTTGGGAGAGAAAGACACACCCTGACGCTAAGGAGGACACCCCGGTCTTAAGAGAAGGGTTTGGTGACTGACACAGGTTCCGGTGGGTCGAGGGGGTAGGGCCCGAGGACTCTTTGGTGTCGACGAGAGGATTGTCCGGGTTGTAAACTCCAGTCCTACAACTGGGGGTCTGAAGGTCCTCGTAACGACCGTTATGTCACAGAGGGGACTCTAATTTAACAATAATTCCTGTTCAGAGGTAAAAAGGCCCACCGGTCCATCTGGGATTTGTCTGACCTGAACTGCAAAGACCCGCAGGAATTGGTCCTCGGGACCCAAGGACACCCCGACCACGGGTCTCGGAAACATTTGGGCCGGAGACTTGACTCGGGGACTCAAACTACTTCTACCACCGACAGTCCATTGGAGACGTTACGAGAGGGAGAGAAGGTCCGACTTCCACTTTTCCTAACAGTCTTCCTGTGCCCCTTGGGTCCCCGCCCCCTACCGTCGGACACAGTACCACCCTTTCCCCAGGGTCGAGGGACGAGTAGCCAGTGAAGACCAGGGGACGGGGACGTCTCTGCACGACCCGGGGGGCTCTCCCGTCGTCCCCTCGGGTCGGGTCCACCGACTGAAAAGACGGGATGTTCTAACGGTAAAGGAAAGAAGTGTCCCTGAGTGTCGGTCAAACGATAGGACTCTCAACACACTCACCTCAAAAATCACATTGAGATCCATGGCTCAAAGGAGTCTTCATGACGTGACACAGATTTGTAACGAGTCGGATCATGAAGATACGTCCAAAACATTTTGGGAATAAAGTCATCGGACATGAACTGGGGTCGGAAAGGACACGTAGTTCGGTGGTCCCAGTCTCCAGAGAAGTTTGGGGAGTCGTCCGACCCAAGACAGATCAAGTTTAAACGTGTCTCTATTTATATTGTAGTTGTGGACGGCCACTGAATTCCTGGCCAAATTTCCCCCTTCGTCCGAACTGGAGGTCGGGACGAAGGGAGGGACCTCCTGCCTCCCCGCCCTGTCTTTCGAGAAGATAGTCGACCAACCAAGAGGGTCGCTAGTCGGGGGTAGGAATCCACGAAGGTTTTTAGTGGAACAAGTGTATTATTTTATGCGGATGTACTAAGAGACGTGAATCTCTTAATGTTCCAAATCCTCGACCCTCGGTCCTTGACATCTGCTTCTGGTTTATATATACTCTTTCTTAAGACCAGTAGACTCACTGGTATATATAGAATACTTTCGAAAACTTGGTACCACGACCTCTTCTGAGAACTCTTGGGGAACCTGACGTTCCTCTATTTTGGTCAGTTAGGATTTCCTTTAGTCAGGACTTATAAGTAACCTTCCAGACTACGACTTCGAGGCTTCAAACCGGTGGACTACGTTTCTCGGGTGAGTGACCTTTTCTGGGACTACGACCCTTTCTAACTTCCGTCCTCCTCTTCCCCTACTGTCCTACTCTACCTACCTTAGTGACTGAGTTACCTATACCCAAATTTGTTTGAGGTCCCCTATCACTTTCTGTTCCTTTGGACCACACGACGTCAGGTACCCCAACGTTTCTCAGTCTGTGTTGAATCGCTAACTTGTTGTTGTTTACTTAGTGTTATAACGTAGTGTTAAAAATCATGTTTACGGTGGACGGTCTTCGGAAGAACAGGATCTGACCCTTTGCCACCGATCAGTTAATTGTAATTTTTCAACCCATTTGATATTGAGTAAAAACAAACTTCATACTAAGGGTTGGAGAGAATGTTTTTATTTTTCATCTAAAGAGGATTTCTTAGTTCGTCTGTAAATTGTAAAACTGTCCGTATACTCTCTAGACTATGCGTCCAGTTCTTAGTTTAGAGGACTCTTTAGACATACTTCTAGTTCTTCGTTGTCAATCTTGTCCTGTACCTTGTTGTCTGACCAAGGTTTAGTCCTTTCCTCATACAGTTCCGACATATAACAGTGGGACGAATAAATTGAAGATACGTCTCATGTAGTACTCTTTGCGACCCGACCTACTTTGTGTTCGACCTTAGTTCTGACGGTCCTCTTTATAGTTATTGGAGTCTATATGTCCACTGTGGTGGGAATACCGTCTTTCACTTCTACTTGATTTTTCGGAGAACTACTTTCACTTTCTCCTCTCACTTTTTCGACCGAATTTTGAGTTGTAAGTCTTTTGGTTCTAGTACCGTAGGTCAGGGTAGTGAAAAACCGTTTATCTACCCCTTTGTTACCTTTGTCACTCTCTGAAAAAAAAGAACCCGAGGTCTTAGTGACGTCTACCACTGACGTCGGTACTTTAATTTTCTACGAATGAGGAACCTTCTTTTAGATACTGGTTGAATCTGTCGTATAACTTTTCGTATCTGTAATGAAACGACTGTTCCCAGGTAGATCAGTTTCGATACCAAAAAGGTCATCAGTATATACCTACACTCTCAACCTGATAACTTTCGACTCGTGGTTTCTTAACTATGAAAACTTGACACCATAACCTCTTCTGAGAACTCTCAGGGAACCTAACGTTCCTCTAGGTTGGTCAGGTACGATTCCCTTTAATCAGGACTTATAAGTAACCTTCCTGACTACGACTTCGACTTTGAGGTTGTGCAACCGGTGGAGTACACTTCTTGACTGAGTAACCTTTTCTGGGACGACGACCCTCTCTAACTTCCGTCCTTCTCTTCCCCTGCTGTCTCCTACTCTACCAACTTACCGTAGTGGTTCTCAAACTCGTTCGAGGTCCTCAACCACTACCTGTCCCTCCGGACCGTACGACGTCAGGTACCCCAACGTTTCTCAACCTGTACTGACTCACTGACTTGACTTGACTTGACTTCGGAAACTCGACACATTGAATTATAAACCTATGAACTGTTAAACAAAGAAATACATTAAATATTTTACCACTACACATAACTGTAATCGAGTTGGTATATACATATGACAGGTCCTTGTAAACCAATATCAAGACACCTTCTTGATTAAAACAGTCACAAGTGGTCGAATATTTTTAGATCACGCTCTCGAATTTATAATTTATTTACGCACGTACGAGTCAGTACAGACTGAGAAACACTGGGATACCTGACATCGGGCGGTCCGAGGAGACAGGTACCTTAAAAGGTTCGTTCTTAGACCTCACCCAATGGTAAAGGAAGAGGTAATTTACTGATTATTTTACCTTTTTTTTTTTCAACCTATTTGACGTCTTGTGTGTGTGTCTACCCCGGACTAAATTGTTACCAAACCGAATATTAAACAACTGAAATACTACCACACTTTCTCTATGGGTAAGTCACCTTTGACATGAATCCTAAAGCCTCAAACTAGAAAAGGACCGACGACTTCAAGAGAAGTCAGGCCGGGAGGAACCATTGCGACCCTCACCGTCCACGTCCGGAAGTAGCCGGTACTCCAGTGTCCAGTTGTTGGTAAGACGTGGGTCTGCCGGTAAGACAAAACACGACGGTCGAGTCTTAAGTTATTTAATGTACTCTACGAGTTACGAAGAAATTTTTTATCCGAAACACAATCTACTAGGACGGGTCTACATTCGATCACATTCACAAGACTCGTGTAAATTCCATCCGACCCGATTTGACACTACAAACCATCCAATACACATAATTACGTAAAGTCGAATATGAAACTTGAATGTCACTGAGTAGTCCGAATGACCCACCGCGATCACCATTTCTTAGGCGGACGGTAGCGTCCTCTACATTCTCCAAGTTAGGGACCCAGTAACCCTTCTAGAGGACCTCCTCCCTCCCGTACCGTTGGGTGAGGTCCTAAGAACGGACCTCTTAAAGTACCTGTCTCCTCGGACCACCCGATATCAGGTAACCCAGTCTCAGTCTGTGCTGACTTCGTGGAATCGTGTGTATGTATACGCATATTATATATATATACATATGTGTGTGTGTGTGTTTGTCCTCGGGTATATAATTTATAAAATTCAATTTTGTACAGTCACCACAATTACAGTGATTCCGGAAAAATTTTTAACATCAACATGACTAATCTTTACACACAGAAAGTGTTAGGTGTGGGTGTAACGTAGCGAATACTCAAGGTCAAACCTAAAAAAAAAAATTAACTTCAATCGGGGTCTTGAGTCGTTTCGTTAGCCTAGTACACAGTAGAACCAAAAGAGGTAAAAAGGCTTACTCGACATTTACAATGTGAGAGCGGACAGCACTGTCGCAAAAAACAAAACATTCGTTAAGTGGAAGTGGTTTGAAGGGTTTCGTAAATTGAATCAAGAATTTTGTTGTCGAGCAAGAAAACCGGAAATATGAAATAACCAAATACATTATTACTATATTAAAACTATTGTTGACTATACTCTTCGAAACCCTTTTTTGTGTCGACACAGAACCCCTCGGGTCTCGGGGTGAACACCCGTGTCTTCTGGTCCTCGACCCATCTTCGGTGGTCGGTGTTCGTCCGTCGTACGCCGGGCACTGGGAGTCTGGGTGTCTCGAGGACTCTACCGACTCACTCCAGACGATTCTCTTACAGATAACACCGTAGTTATCACTCATTCATCCTGAACGGACCACCAGGTCACCGATTCTTAGGAACGTTACGTCCCCTGAGTCCAAGTTAGGGACCAACCCCTTGATTCTAGGGTGGCCGGTACCTTGTTGATTCAAGAGTGCTATGTTGGTCTGTCGGGTACGCGACGTTGATTTCTAGGACGTACTGGTTCTGGGTTGTGTGGGTCTATTTATTCATCTCCCTTTGTTTCCCCCTCTTTTTTTAGATTTTATGATTTTGTTTCTTTCTTGTCGTTCTTCAGGTATTTCTAACCCTGGTAACGGTTTCTCCAGAGGGTTTCCCGCCGTCGTTCTTTCAAATCCCCCGGAGACGGGGGCTAAAGAATAGGTCGACGGAGCCACCGGGGGCAGGAGTGACTCGACCTCACTTGCTCACTGTCGCACAGTGGTCAAGGTCACAGGGGTAGTGCTCCCTAAGGGCGCCGGACTCTACACTGGGCTGGAAGTCCCAGCCCCAGAGGTGCCCCTTGGGCCGGGTAGACTCGGACCGGCGGGTATTCGGGTGTGTGCGGTCTCCCTGAAGTGGAGACACAACTGGGGCACGTGGCACCGCACCGCTCCTCTCTCTTTTGACGTCACTTTCGACCTGGCACCAATCGAACGCCACCCACCATCATGGTTTTCTCGTCCCTAAGACTCACGTTTATACGAAAGACCCCTTTCGACTGTCGGTCTCCCTGTAAACCCGTAGATAGTTGAGGTAAAGACCTTGAGAGTAAGAAGGAGGAATTTCGACAGTTCACTAATTTTAAGAATCTTCAGTAGTCCTCTGGGAGGTGGGTTCCCGTCTTGGAAGGTCTGTGGAGGTGCCCAGCAAGTACGTGGTCTTACACTGGGTCCCTGGAGTAAGATCTCGGGGGTGGGTGTCCCGGGTGGGGGTGGGTGGCCGGGATGTGGAAGGAGACCTGATTCGAGGGAGTACGTCTCACTCCCGTGGAAGACTCCCCCAGTGAGACTACGAAGGTAAGACTGTACGTCAATAAAACTAACCCCGACGTTTTGTTTGACACCGTCAACTGGAAAAAAAACCTGGTTGATCATAAATTCGTCTGGGGGGGAATGAGGAAGGAGGGTCAGAGTGAAACGAGTACCCTGAGACTACACCATAGTGTCCCCGAATGTCCTCCCCAGTCCCTACCCGACTCTGAGAAGGTCTCTTCTCACCTTTCTCCCCACGAGTCTATACCCACCCACAATTTTCGACCTAGGGGTTTATTCTAGTTCAGGATTGGGGGTGGGGGTATGGATATTTATACTGGAATTAACCTTTATCCACATTAGTTCAAGTGTACTCCAGTGATCCCACCTCTTCTGAAAACTCTCAGGGAACCTGACGTGTCTTGAGTTTGGTCAGGTAGGATTTCCTTTAGTTGGAACTTATAAGTAACCTTTTCGACTACAACTTCGAGGTTATGAAACCGGTGAACTACACTTCTCGACTAAAGTAACCTTTTCTGGGACTATGACCCTTTCTAACTTCTGTTTTCCCCTGCTGTCTCCTACTCTACCAACCTACCGTAGTGACTAAGTTACCTGTACTCAAACTCGTTTGAGGTCCTCTTTCACTTCTTCTCCCTTCGGACGACACGATGTCAGGTACCCCAGTGTTTCTCAGTCTGTGTTGAATCGCCGAGTTGTTGTTGTTTAGGTTCTACTGACCACAGGAATCCTTTTCTTCTTTTACGGTACACTTCTAGCTTTGTGTGCCCCTCTTTTGGTCCACTTCTACCTCTGTCTCTACCCCCACTACAAAGTGTTCGGTTCCTCGTGGTTATTGACGGTCGTTTCGCGGTCTTCGGTCCTCTCCGGATCTAGTCAGGGGGAACGTCGAGCTCTTCCCTGGTCGGGATGACTGGGGAACTGAAACTTGAAAATCGGAGGTCTTGTATATAAAAACAACCAAATTCAGTGACCTAACTACTACGAAGTAATAACGGAGGGGTACCCCCTCCCAATCCCTCAGTTACCCCCCTCCCGACCCCCACGGGCACTCCACCTCCCTCGCGTCTCCAGCACTCGTCCAACCCGACCTGGGTGAACCGACTCTGTTTAGAGTGCGACTGGGGTCACGGGGGGTGTGGAACCATCCGTTTATGCACAAAATAAAGTGTTTTTTAAGTTTTAGTGGGTTCACCTTTACTAGACACAACACAAATTTGAGTTCTTTCACGGTACTTTCCAAACAAAACTGGCTTACGTTTGTTGTGAGCCGCACGTATGCGTGAAAGACTGTGCGTGTTGACTTTTTACTTGTGAGTACGGGTGCAAGAACAGAAAGAAGGAAGGGGGTCTGACAGGGACGAGTGTGCGTACTATGCCCTTACACGTGGGAGACGCGGTCTAGTCTGAAAAGGATGGGTCAGGGAGTGGGGGTAAGTAGGTAGGGTCTCCGCCGGTCCGGTTATTGAACTTCCCACAGAAGGAGAGCAAAAGAATGAAACAGTCCTTTTGGAACCGTAAAAACGTTTACGATTGAGATTGGAAAATCTCTAAAACCAAACCCCACCCTCCCCATTAAAAAACGAGAAGTGTTGTTATGCGGAGGGGCTTAGTCTTTGGAGCAGGTTTGACACTGAGATCATGAGTCGGTTACTATGAAGACCAGTACTGACGTAAACTACACTTTTATCAGAAAAAGGTCTTCTTTGACGTGTGGGAAGTCTCCGGTTCCTGGTTCGCCACAAATAATCTGATGTACTCTCCACGCACGACACACGACAGCGAAGTCAACTCAGGTTGAGAAACGTTAGGGTACCTGACATTGGGTGTTCCGAGGAGACAGGTACCTTAAGAGGTCCGTTGCTATGACCTCACCCATCGGAAAGGGAAGAGGCTCCCTAGAAGCGTTGGGTCCCTAACTTGCGTCCAGAGGTCGTCACGTCCGTCTAAGAAATGGTCGACTCGGTGGTCCCTTCGGGGTCTTCATCCAAATGCCGTCTCGATTACTTACGAGCGAAGTCTCGAGGAGTGAGTGGAAGGTGCTGGAACATGGATTGACGTAGATACCAAAACATAAGAAAAGGAATTTCTTGGGTTAGGGGTTTAACATGTTCGAACCCCAGGAGGGGGGACTGGGGGTCCACGTCATACTCTCGGGTAGTGGAGAATCTGAAGTAAGAGGAGGTTCCCGTTCCTCGGAGGACAGACCAACTATGAAACACAAAGACTCCTTCGAAAAGGGACGCCCCTCCTTCCTCTTCTACCACTACGAAACTCAAAGTCTTTCACAGCCTCGGTAAAGGACATTGCGCTCCTGCGCTTCTTCATTCGCTGCCCCAGCTACGATGTCAAGTTCAAGTACTCCGTCTGCCACTCGACGTCCGTGTCAAACTTTTGGGAGACGAGCCCCGTCCACCCGACCGCCTCGTAGAAACAGTGGTACTTGACCTACTGCACCTCCACCATCCCCTACTTCGTGTCCTGGTGTCGGTGGTCGTGGTGGTCGCACTCGTCCGTCCGGGACGCCACCACCGGGGAGACCGAACAGTCCCCCAACAGGGCCCGGTAGGACGTGTCGAACTGTCACTAGAAGTGCATCGTCTTCTCCTACTGTCGGTGGCCGGGCGTCTTCGAGTCTCGCCTCCAGTGGTCCTGGTACTGCCCGTCGCACTTGTGGACGACCTGCGACAGCATGAGGTACGTCCAGTCGGACGGTCGGTCCGCGCACCAGTACCACTTGGGCTCGTCCCCGCGGCAGACGTCGTAGCGGTCCTGGGTGTGTCGACGTGTCTACTCGACCCGGGTGGGCCCGAGTGCGTCGGCCCCTGTGACCACCCGCGCCTGGTGTCGGTTCATCGCCAGGTGCGAGTGCGTACAGTAGTCTATCTACGGGCTCATCCACAAGTGTTTCTTCTACTTCCGACAGTCGGACGTCTTGGGGAGGGGCTTTCCGGTCAACTTCAGGTCGTTCTTCATCCACTAGAAAGGCCCGTCCCAGTCCCACTTGTCCTCCAGCCTGTGACGGTCCACCTGGTCCTTCTGTAGACAGCTCAACTAGAAGAACAGGAAAACTATCCGGTCCGCTTCCCGGTCCTGTAAAGGGTCCTGTCGTTTCTAGTTCTCCCGGCACATCTTGTCTCTGTCGTAGTGTGACCGGTGGGCCCCGCCCACCACCCCTTCCGTCCTCAACCACACCACCTGCTCCAACGAACCCAGTCGGCACGAACTTCGGTACAGTATCTCCAGGAACCCTTCTGTTCTTTTAATTTACATCATAACATCGAGTCCCAACGTGGAGATTGTACAACGACAACTATAAGGTGAGTTGGCACGGACTGAGAACACTGGGGTACCCGACATCGGGCGGTCCGAGGAGACAGTACCCTAAAAGATCCGTTCTTATGGAGTCACCCCAACGATAAAGGAGGAGGTCCCCTGGGAGGGTGGAGTCCCTAGTTTGGGCACAGAGGACGTAACGTCCATCTCAGAAATGGTAACTCGGTGATCCCTTCGGGAGTGGGAATTATGTCAATGTGAAATATTAAACGACTTTGGTGTACGGGCACTTGTCATAGAGAGAAAAAAAATTAATTTTTAAAGCGTTTTACTTGTGTAGACACACTAGTCGTGAGTCAAATCCTTTCGTGGAGTGGTCGTGGGGGTCTTCGAGAGGAAACGGGTGGGGTTAGAGACGGAGGTGAGTTCCAATTAGTTATGGGATTGAAGATTTTAGTGTTGAGTCCCTGAAGGGACCACCAGGTCACCAATTGTGAATCGGAAGATTAGGTCTCTCACCTCCAAGCTAAGGGGGGGAACCACTCGATCCTAAGACGTACTGAACCCCGGTTATGAAACAGTTGTTTCCAGGCAGATCAGTTTCGATACCAAAAAGGTCATCAGTACATACCTAAACTCTCAACCTGATATTTCTTTCGACTTACGGCTTCTTAACTACGAAAACTTGACGCTACAACCTCTTCTGAGAACTCTCAGGGAACCTGATGTTACTCTATGTTGGTCAGGTAGGATTTCCTTTAGTCAGGACTTATAAGTAACCTTCCTGACTACAACTTCCACTTTAAAGTTATGAAACCGGTAGACTGCACTTCTTGACTGAGTAATCTTTTCTAGGACTACGACCCTTTCTAACTTCCGTCCTCCTCTTCCCCTGCTGTCCCCTACTCTACCAACCTACCGTAGTGGCTGAGTTCCCTGTACTCAAACTCATTTGAGGCCCTCAATCACTACCTGTCCCTCCGAGACCGCACGACGTCAAGTACCCCAGTGTTTCTCAACCTGTGTTGACTCGCTGACTTGACTTGACTTCACCCCGGTTTTTTTTGTTTTATATTCTTTTGTCTTCGTTATAGTGTCGGCTAAGTTGTTTCTGGAACTTTTACCAGGTGTAATTTTTTTTTTGTATTTTAGTATTGTTTATTTTAGTATTTAGAAATTTTTGTATTTTAGTATTGAGTCTGGACCTTCCCATCCTACGTCCTGGTTCCTCCCGTCGAGTCCTCCCTTCCCTGTATGTATATGTGTGTCGACTGAGTGAAACAACACGTCGTCTTTGATTGTGTTGTAACATTTCGTCAACAGGAGGTTATTATGTTAAAAAAATTTTCAGTGTTGAGTCGTACGGACGAAGACTTGAAATTACTCTAGTATATAATACATATGATACTTGATGGTTTGGTGGACTGGACGGAGGACTCCTTAGATATACGTCCAGTTCTTCGTTGTCAATATTGTCCTGTACCTTGTTGTCTGTCCAAGGTTTAACCCTTTCCTCATGTAATTCCGACATATAACAGTGGGATGAATAAATTGAAGATACGTCTCATGTAGTGCACCTTACGACCCGACCTACTTCGTGTTCGACCTTAGTTCTAACGGCCCTCTTTATAGTTATTGGAGTCTATACGTCTACTGTGGTGGGAATACCGTCTTTCGCTTCTCCTTGACTCCTCGGAGAACTACTTTTACTTTCTCCTCTCACTTTTTCAACCGAATTTCGAGTTGTAAGTCTTTTGCTTCTAGTACCGTAGGTCAGGGTAGTGAAGTACCCTTTATCTACTCCTTTGTCACCGACTGAAATAAAAAGACCCGAGGTTTTAGTGACGTTTACCACTAACGTCGGTTCTTTAATTTTCTGCGAATGAGGAACCTTCCTTTCAATACTGGTTGGATCTGTCGTATAATTTTTCGTCTCTGTGATGAAACGACTGTTTCCAGTTAGATCAGTTTTGATACCAAAAAGGTCATCAGTACATACCTACACTCTCAACCTGATATTTGTTTCGATTCGCGACTTCTTAACTACGAAAACTTAACACTACAACCTCTTCTGAGAACTCTCAGGGAACCTGTCGTTCCTCTAAGTTGGTCAGGTAGGATTTCCTTTAACTAGGACTTATAAGTAACTTTCCTGACTACGACTTCGACTTCACGGTTATAAAACCGGTGGACTACGTTTCTTTACTGAGTAACCTTTTCTGGGACGACGACCCTTTCTAACTTCCGTCCTCCTCTTCCCCTACTGTTTCCTACTCTAGGAACCTACCGTAGTGGCCTTAGACTCATTTGAGATTCTCAACCACTACCTGTCCCTCTGGAACACACGACGTCAGGTACCCCAGCGTCTCTCAGTCTGTGCTGACTCGCTGATTCGTATCGTGACAATGACTCGATCCTCACCCCGACTACTCAGTGTCCAAACGTGTCAACCAACGTCACCCAGGACCGTTTGTCTAACGTTTCTCGGCGAGAAGTATCAGATTGGCACAAACTTTAAGGGTACCATGGAGTTGGGGTGGTCGTGGTCCGTCCCAGTCCGAAAAGGTTCCCTCGGTAAGACCACCCATACGTCCCCATAGAAGAATACCAAAGTCGACCGTAAACGGATTATTGGTAACTGTCGTTCGTGGAAGAGAGACCAAATAACCGGTGAATGTATAAAAGAAATACTCCATGGACATATAAAACAGGGAAAAAGACAACCCTACAGGCAGGTTTTTACAAACAAAAGGAGAAAAAAAGGGTTAGGTAAAGGGGGTGGACGGAAACGAGAAGTGTGGAGGTAAAGACAGGAGACGAAAGACTAGTAGAAAATTGCAAATTAAAGACGTGACTCTGTTCCCCTCGTCACGAGAGGCACGTCGGCCACTCGGCCCCACTGACAGGTGCACCACGTGTCCACTCGTGAGTCCACACGTCTCCCACACGTAAAACGGGTTCCCGGCGTTATTTTCATCGAGTGTCTTGGTCTCTGGGTCCGCCTCTACGGCTTGAGCCAGTACCCGACCGACTTCCCGTGGTCGAGGTACTCGGGGTCTAGAATAAACTCAGTGCTGTGTCGATAGCGGAGGAAAATGAGTGAACCCCGACCGATCATCCCTCGGACCCCGAAGGGACCACGAGTCCCCATTTCTTCGGTGAACAGTTTACGTCCTCTGGACCCAGACTAGAGACCCGTCCGGTCTCGGGGACCTCCTCCGTACCGTTGGAAGAGGTCATAAGAACGGACCTCTTGGGGTCCCTGTCTCCTCGGACCGCCCGACGTCGGGTACCCCAGTGTTTCTCAGTCTGTGCTGACTCGCTGACTTGTTGGTTAATCCCTCGGACGAGATCTGACACGGAGCAGCGCCGGATCCGTATCTCCCGACAGATCAGAGACGTCTACCTCTTCTACGAAGGCAAGTTTGCCTTTCATTCAGGTAGTCTTGTCCTCTCTCTCCTCGAGACTTTTCAGGACGCTTGGAGTCCTACTACCTACCTACCTACCTCTACATGTCACTACTACGGACCTATCTATCTACGGGTCAATGTATCCATCCATCCATTATCTGCCAGCTATCTTCTGTCTCTATACGTCTACCACTTATCTATCTAGACGTTTGTCTGTCGGTCTGTCTCTATTCGTCCATCCACCCATGTACGAGGGTCCCCAGGGTGGTCGAGGTTTAGGTCTCCCTTCCGACAAGGAGGAGCAAGGAAGGAAAGGACTTGTCAGACTGGGAGTCCACCGTGTCCCCACCCCCGACCCGTCTCTCCGAGACACACCGCTCCTCCCGTAGAGTTCCCCAGTCAAATCGAGTCCTCCCAGGGTCGGGGTCCAGCTGAGGCGGCGACCTTAGTGATCGTGAGTCGGGGTCTCGACGTGGGCCCCCCCGGTACCCTTGGAACACACTGGGAACGGGACAGACAAGTCCTGAGTGACCCGAGTCCCTACTTGGCCGTGAATTTTTCTGGGGTGGGACCCGTTTGTTGGGTGAAGGACTGAAAGGACCCGGAGAAGGGGTGTGTGGTCGGGTGTCGGGTCCCGCGGCCCGTGTACCGTGTTGGGGCCCCGGGGTGGTTCGTGGTGGAGGAGGGACTTTGGACGGCCCTCCACGTGGACGTCTCTACGGCGTGGGTGGAGGGTGTCACCCCCCGACCCATGACAGTGTCGACACTCAAGTCCCTCTAGACTGGGTGTGCTCCCCGAGGAGGGGCGGGCTCTTCCCCCGGGATTACGGAGCCTGGGTGACTGAAAGGAGGGAGACGAGATCAGGTGGGGAGAGGATTGACGTCTGGAGACGCCTTTACAGGGAAGGACGGGGGGTCCCCGTGGTTGGTTGACGGGTAACGGAACCCGAGAGCGGGTGTGGACGGGTTCCATACGAGGAGGTGGAGAAAGACGTGGTCGTAGGGGCGGGGCTGGGCCCAAGAGGGGATGCGTGTTCGTCTCGTCGGGTAGCGGGGCGGGGTAGGGTGGACGAGTATCTTTTGCTGGGCGGGAACCAGAGTGTCCCCTCGGCTTTAACGGGGGTTTTGTGTGGAGAGACCGGCTTCCTAGGAAAATTGGACGAATAAAAATTCTTTGGTGTCTGTATCTTCTTCACGACTTTCGGTTCACCTTCAATGGGAATTTACTTTCTGTAAGTCCTGAAGGGACCACCAGGTCCCCACTTCTCAGGTGGGCGGTCACGTCCCCTGCACCCAAGCTCGGGATCGGACCCTCCTAGCGTGTACGGAGCCCCGTTGATTCGGGGACACGGTGTGGATGGCTCGGACACTGGATCTCGGGCCCTCGGGTTTGATGACTCGGGATCTAGGACACGGGGCGCGGCGTCGATCTCTCATTGGGGGTGGTTTTCGGGCGTTGGTGTCGCTTCTGGGTCGTATCGGTATTTATTCATTCATCTTGTAAGAAATTCTCCTGTAAAGACAAACAGTCCCATAGAGGGAACGGGATGGCTCTTCTCTCCAATTACTGAGTTACAGACCTTTGAGGTCAGTTACGTCTTCCGCTCTCCAGTGGACGTCTCTCTTGAACGGGAACAGAGGGCGGGAAGAGCCCGAAACGAGAGTGCAGACCGAGGGGTGGTGGGGGCTGTGTGATCTAGAAGACAACAGAAAGCGACCTCTTGCATAGATTTTCACTACCAAAGTGGGTGAGGCCGCTGAAGCAAAAGGACCCAGAGAGGGTGTACATGTGCCATAAGTCGAAGACAAGTAAAAGGAGGACAATTAGGTAGAGAACAGTTAAATCCCTACTCCGGTTTCCCTTCCCTTCTTCCCTGTACAGGAGAGAGGATGTAGGAAAAGGTAGAATTATGCTTCAATACCTACGTAGAGGGTAAGTCTTCTGATACATGGAACCTCTGAGTGGGTCACCACTAGCGTGTCCCGGTCCACCAGTCAACCACGTCGGTGCATCCCTGTCTATGAGTTTTCCCGGACGTCTCCCAAGACTCCCAGATGTGGGGTCCAGATTGGTTCAAGATAGTCGGTCAAAACGAGTCCCTACACTCTAACTGGGACTAGAACCCAGAAAGACCGGACTGGACAGACGACGGACTAGCCCTCGCCGTCCCCAGGGGGGCCCACAGGTCCTAGTCATTCCTACGAGGTGGACACCGGTTCTCTTCGTCTATCTGCGTCCCATACAAAATTTTTCGTCTCGCTAGACTCGGGAAGAGGGGTTCAGGGTCACTCGGTGCGGGAAGGGAACCACGGACCTTTGTGGGTGGAGACCACCCGAATGGAGCGAATGGGTCCCGCTACGGTCCCTCGGCCCATCTCGGACCCAGTCGGCGGAGGGGTTCCCAGAACCCCGTAGTTTACACGGGTCTCGTCAGAGGGGAGACATTCCTAACTTAGTCAAGTGACTTGAGAAGAAAGGAAGTGGGTGGGGACGTCCCTTTTTTTTCTTTCTTTCCTTTCTTCTTTTTTTGGTGGGCCCCATAGTCCGTTCCACTAGAGGGACGGTGTCCGCCTCGAGTCTCGAGAGAGTCGGTGTTCCGGAGGGTGGAGGTCTCTTCCTGCTTCCACCCCTCGCAACGAGGTCCTTGGCCAGTGGGGCGAGAATGTAAAGACACCGGGGGCGTCCGTCCGCACATCCGGTGTCCACACTGAGAGTTCGGTGGTCCCAGTCCTTGAAGTTTTTTGGCGGTCGTAAGAGGTGGGGGCTGTAGAACCCTCACTTCAAGTCGTTCTTCCCGAAATTCCCCTGGGACTACTCGAGTCCGACCCCCACTCGTTCACTCCCCTCGATACGGACCGAGCCTTAAAGGACCCTCATACTAGATCCGAAATTCCGTGAAACTACCTCGGACTTTCGGGCAAACGTCGGGACCGGCCGGTGCGAGGGCTCCCGACACGAACCGTCCTCCACCTGTCGCCTACCTCGGGTCCCACGAGGGAAGGAGACGATCTCTTCCGCAGGGGGGTGGTGTGGTGACCGCTCATATACTCCGTAGTCTGGATCCGACCCTACGCCTGACCCGGAGTGGCGATTCGACGAGCAGGACCCCTGCACTCACACCCGAAGAAAGACCCGGGAGAGACTTGTGCCTCCCTTCAGCGAAGAGAGTGGTCGGTCGAGTGGTCAGGTGGGCTCTGAGGGGTGGGTGGAGGGATGGGAAAAGGTGGGGGGTAGGGGCTTGACACACACAGACCGGATTGTAGGGTGGACGGAACCCGAGGAGGTCAGATCTTACACCCAGTTGTGAGGGGGCGTTGACCGGAGGGTGACCGCTCCCGGTACCCCGGGGTGTCCGGGACTTTCTGCAGAGGGTCTCGGAGTCCACCCCACCCCCCTTCAAACACTTCGTCAGGGCAGAGTGGACGTTGAAGGTGGTAGTTGAAGGGAGGTTGTCGGGCCTTCCTTCCTGATTGCGTTAAAGAATCAAGTCTCCACGGACTGAATCTAACGTTTCAAACGTGAGTCTAACGTTTGGGATCCCTTGAACGGAGGTCTGTAAATCCTAAGAGGGTGAGTCTCCTCTGGGGTCTTCCGGATTTTTCCCCGTTCTTTGGTATCTTACGTGGGTGGAGTGGGACAAGTGCGTACTAAGTGAGTTGTCCGCAAATCACGGTCCTTGATTCCCGCAACGGTCGGACCTCGGTCCTTGTCCAAGGACACACACGGCCCTTTCTTTTATGAAAAGGAAACCGGAGGACACAAATCACCGACACACACGTGCACACATGCGAATCAGCGAGTCAGCCGAGAAGCACTGGGGTACTTGACGTGGGGCGGTCCGAGGAGACAGGTACCCTAAGAGGTCCGTTCTTACGACCTCATCCAACGGTACAGAAAGAAGTCCCCTAGGAGGACTGGGTCCCTAGCTTGGGCTCAGAGACCGTAGAGGACGTATCCTACGAAATGGTGAAACGGTGGACCAAACGGACTCCAACACGATTAATTTGACTACTCTCTACCTAATTTTTCTCTTTTCCACGTGTGCAAAATAAATTACAATTTTAAAAATGAAATTCCGAGGTACACTCGGAAGTGTCTATTCTTCTTTGGTTGCACCTATCCTTATTCATGTATCGTAAAATTGTTTCTCGCGGTATGCACCACCTTTGATTGTGCTGTCTCTTTTACACCGTCTCCCATTATCTGCCTCTTTGCTTACCTTCCCCTCCCACAAGTCATCCCATACGGTTCGTGTAAGGAGAGACAACCGAGACCTACTTCTCAGATCGCAGGAGAGTCTTCTAAATTCTCAACTCCAGAAGGGCCATTCCTCCCGCCGTACGGAAATGTTTACCTTTAAATAAAAGACGAAAATTCGGTCTGTCCTTCTTCCGTCTCTATAAAAAAAGTAGAGCAAGACGATAAAAACAATTGACGGAAGTCGAGTTTTATTAGGAATACGGTTTCTTTACGTGCACCCACCGTATAAGACCGGGGAGAAGCACACCTGGACACTGGCCTTTCAGGTGCCTCCGAAGAGTGACCCAAGTCTGTTTGTGTAGCAGCCAGTCAGGGACGGGCCGGACCTTAGATCGACTAGGGAAACCTTCAATAACAGAGAGGACCGGTAAGTCCTAGAACAAGTTCTTAATCATCGTCGAGGGTGACCTGTGGTAGGAATGGTGGTCGGTAGCAGGAATAGTGGGGGCGACCGGTGGCAGGACCCGAACAGTGGATGTGCCACGGGACCCAAAGTGCGACAGACCCCGACAAGAGACCCACAAAGAACCCGTCTCCACAAAGGTAAGTTGGTCGACTACCCAAGGAACCCCCGTCCTTACCGTCGCTGAGAAAATGGATGTCTCCGACGATGTCCCCTCCCACACCCTTGCAGTCAATCAGGGACCTCCCGGCCCTTAGTCCCCCGGACCCTTGAACCCACCTTTTAACGGCTTAGTAAAAGTACTCCGAGATTATCGTTGGACCGAAACACCACTGTCAGCGTCCACCGGTCAGAGCCACCCTACTCCACGTGCAGACTGAGACAGTGACTATCTTTAGTACCGTGAGGTCTGTCTCTTTCTCTTTACAGTATACTATGGGGAATATACGTCTCAGATTTGTCTTTAGTACGGAGAACAGTGTCGGGTAGCTTCCACTAAGCCCCTGGAACTTGATGTAAACGAGTAGAACCGAAACTTTAATGTCAACGACAATTATTTCTTAGTCTACTTCCTCATAGTATAATCTTCAGACCAAAAATTGTAAACCTATTGACGTAAGATTGTCTTCAACAAAAAGAGTAGAATGTATAAAATGAGGCACATAAAAATTGGTAGTGGGCCTCCTCCCGAAGAGATAACCGAGTCTGTCATTTCTTAGACGAACGTTACGTCCTCTGGGCCTAAACTAGGGACCCAGTTGGGCCTTCTAAGGGACCTCGTCCTTTACCGTTGGGTGAGGTCATAAGAACGGACCTCTTGTGATACCTGCCTCCTCTGACCCCCGATGTCAGGTATCCCAGTGTTCTCAGTCTGTACTACCTCGTTGACTCATCCCAGGAATGAAAGTGGACTGTCCAGGTTGTCCTTTTCTCTTCTTGGGAACTAGGTCAGTTCAACTCTGTCTCCTAAAGGGCGGGGGGTAGGGGGTCTCGTAGGGTCGAAAGAGGTAGTTCTGTCCTGTTCTTGGAAGTCGAAGACCAAGGAAAACCCCCGAAGGGAGTGTCACGTTTGGGACAATTGGGGATGTGGGTGGAGGAGTGTCGGGGTTTGTAAGCTACGAGGGGTTTCGGACCCCAAACTTTGATACCACGTTAAGGGACTAGGGAACTGACAGGACTGAGAAAGAGTTCTAGTGAACTGTTGGCGGAAGGAACATTAGATAAACAGGAGAGGGTGGACCGGGTCTTTTAGTTATCGTTACTATCATTGTCATTACCGTAGGTAGTAACTCCTGTATGAGTGTAGCAGGTGCTCCTCCGAAACAATGGGGGTAAAATGTCTACTCCTTTTACTCCGAGTCTCTTCAATTCGCTAAACAAATTCCGGTGTGTCGGAATCTGTTTCTAGATTCCGACGAAGACTATTCAAACTAATATTCCACCAACGTCGACCCCGACCACTAATTCCTCCACCGGTTCTACAGTGGGTCTAGACTCCCTGTGTCTCCTGAATTACGACGACAAGGACCCCACCCATCTCCGGGACGTCGACGTCGACCACCACAGACTCGCACCGCTGGTGGGACCCACAACGGGTCCGAGTGTCCCGTGACTAAAGACTAGACTAGACTAGAGACGGACGGGTTCCTTTCGTCCCCACGTGGAGATAGAGTAGAGACACCAATCGAGCAGACACAAGGTACTTGTTGAAGTCGGGGTTCGTATTCGCCTCTCTACGGTGCGTCGAGTCAAGGCCCATGTCGGTGGGGACCCCCTCCCCCAGCCCCAGACCTTTCGGTTACGGAAAATAGGAAAATAAAGAAATTACTACCTCCTCCTTTTCCTACCCCTCACCAATGTTTACATAAGCAAAGAACGAGGGAACGTTTTAGGTAAATTAACAACTAGGTGAAGATCTGCGAATTTATTGGATAAATAAGGGAGTACACGCCGCTGACAGACGTGATGTGACTTGAAGGTCTTCGTCGATCCCAATGCTGTCGCTGTCTTCGGGAGGAAGACCACTCACCTGTCTACTCGTCCGTCCACTGGAGCCCCTGAATTACTTCCCTTACTCAAGTCCAATGATTCCGTCGCCAGTGGTCGGACAAGCCCTGGTCCCTGGTCAAAGTACCTTCTGTTAAACGGGCGTCTGACCCCCAACCCCCCTACCAAAGCCCTACTAAGTTCGTGCAATGTAAACGACACTTGAAATAAACCTTAGATTACGGTTCCGACTAGACTACCCTCGCCGTCTCCGACTCTGCCAACCTACCGTAGTGACTACGTTACCTGAACTCAAACTCGTTCGAGGCCCTCCATCACTTCCTGTCCCTTCGGATCGCGCGACGTCAGGGACCCTAGTGTTTCTTAGGCTGTGCTGACTCGCTGAGTTGTTGTTGACTAGCTGTCGGCCCTCCAACTCCTGGGGACACGATTCCCCGGTTCACTCCTCCACGACCAGGGGTCAGGCCTGATTGGTCCCTCCAAAGGGTCTCTACTTGCGACTCCTACGTCTTCCTTGGAAAGGAGATACGAGACCCAAGTAGGCCAACGGGACTCTAAATTTAAATGTACTCTGTGTAATTATCCTCTTTTATTTGAAAAATTAGGAATGCCTGTACTTAGGGTGTATGTGTTCTCGCAGTCTCTGGTTCTCCCTTTTACTCCAGATACACGGCAGGACTCGACTCTCAACTCCAGCCCCGGACCCCGAAAGGTTCTTACCCTCACAGGGAGGGTCCTACTATTCTTCTCGTCTGCGACCCGTCTACAAACGGGACTGTGTGTCTACCCCCCCGGTGAAACCACTGTAAATAGCGACCATGATTGAGAAAGGACCCTTTTTCGGGGTTAAAGTTGAGAAGACCCATCATTCCATCAAAGAACACTTGGGGGTCCCAGAGTCAACGGAAATCGAGTTTTATTAGGAGTTCGTTTTCACCGTATAAACCCTCTCCACGTAAGACTTGGGGGCATAATACGTGTCGTAGACACATTTTGCAATTTCTGTTCTCATTTCGTCCGTGGGACATACGAGGGACGGGAGAGGGGTACACAGGTGAACCCCACTTTCGACGAACCATTGACTAATGATTCCTGTCCTGGGCACCCTCCACGATGATAAGGTATGGGTAGACAGTGTCGAGGATAACCGAGTAGAAGGGTGGAGTGGGTTTCGGAAGAAGGATGTTCCTAAGTGACTCGGAGATGAACCGTGGGACACGATCGGTGTCCCCACGTCTCCGTCGTACCAGGTACTGTAGGGGTACGGATGTCCTCCGGCATCAGACTCACCACTGACGTCGGTGCTTTAATTTTCTGTGAACGAGGAACCTTCTTTTTGATACTGATTGGATCTATCACAAAATTTTTCGTCTCTGTAGTGAAATGATTGTTTCCAGGTAGAACAGTTTCGATACCAAAAAGGTCATCAGTACATACCTACACTGTCACCCCGATATTTCTTCCGACTTGCGGTTTCTTGGCTACGAAAACTTACTTGACACCACGACCTCTTCTGAGAACTCTCAGGGAACCTGACGTTCCTCTAGGTTGGTGGGTTAAGATTTCCTTTGGTTAGGACTTATAAGTAACCTTCCTGACTGTAACTTCGACTTCGAGGTTATGAAACCGGTGGACTACGTTTCTTGACTGAGTAACCTTTTGTGGGACTACGACCCTTTCCAACTCCCGCCCTCCTTTTCCCCTGTTGTCTCCTACTCTACCAACCTACCGTAGTGACTGAGTCACCTGTACTCAGACTCACTTGAGTCCTTCTATCACTTCTCACTCCTTCGGATCGCACGACGTCAGGCACCCCAACGTTTCTCAGTCTGTACTGACTCTTTGAATTGTTGTTCAGACTCACCCTTCTCCACCAGGGGTGTCCACTGACTCTTGGGGTACCACGACCTACCCCTATACTCCTAGGTACGGAAGACAGGAGTAGGGGACGTGAACTGTAGTGTCTCAGTGTCTGTCTCCTTGAGTTGCTACAGAGGGCGGGTCCGGCGGGTAAGACGTCTACGCACTCGCTCCCACCCTCTCCACCTAACTCGGCAGACGCCAGTGTGTCCCTCGATGTCGACCACAGTTTCGGGTCGAGTCGGACTCCGGAGAGTCCGTTTACGAGAAGTCCTTCTTCTCCCGTCCCACGGAGAGTGAAGTGTTTTGTGTCTGGTCCTTACG
Organism: Capra ibex; assembly: GCA_006410555.1. Taxonomy (NCBI): domain Eukaryota; kingdom Metazoa; phylum Chordata; class Mammalia; order Artiodactyla; family Bovidae; genus Capra; species Capra ibex. Next base: position 5,031,621 of record SJYO01048061.1, on the reverse strand, counting down.
TCCGGTTGGGCGTCGATTGACCTTGGGTGGTATAAAAGAGAAGGGGCACGGAAAGAAGCCTTCCTTTGGAGTTAAATTAACTTAATAAAGAGGAAAGAGAGAAAGTTAGTGAACAATAAATGCGTGTAAAGTTCGAGGTCCACGACCCGACCCACGTGAGCCAGTAGGTACTCTTTTTGGGAGGAACGAAGTCCGACACCCTTACTCCGTGGACACCGACGCACAATTGGTTCTTACGTCCCCTTTACGGTTTTCCCACCCAGTCCGTTCCTTCTGTCGAACGTTTCCAAAGTGTTCTTTTACGGGGGTCCTCTCTAAATCAGTCTTTTCGTTGAGGACCCCTCTAGGGACCCCAGATGAGTTGGGGCTAGGCAGGGATGGATGTCAGGATGACACACCAGACTGTAGTGACTACTCGGGTATCTGTTCTTTCGAGTCTTCGTTGTTTTAATCTACTGTAGCAGTAGCGACACACTTCGGCAGAGGATCTGGTTGTGAGACGGTCGTCCTACTTCGGCGACAGGAAGTACCTTCGTTGGATCTACAGGTAGTTGTCTACTTACCTATTTCTTCAACGTCATGTGTATATGTTACCTCATAATGAGTCGGTATTTTTTCTCGTGTAAACTCAGTCAAGAGCACTCCACCTGCTTGGATCTCGGACAATATACCTCACCTTAGTCTTTCTCTTTTTGTTTATAGGATACAATTGTGTATATATACCTTAGATCTTTTTACCATGGTTACTTGGATAAACGTCCCGTCCTTATCTCTGAGTCTGTGTCCGTTGTCCGAACACCTGTGTCGTCCCCTTCCTCTCCCACCCTGCCTGTCTCTCTCGCCGTGACTTTATGTATGTGATGGGACACACTTGTCTCTCGATTACCCTTCAACGACGTATCGTGTCCTCGAGTCGGGGCACGAGACACTGTCGGATCTCCGCACTCTACACTACTCCCCCGCCCCCCTAAGTTCTCCTTCCCCTGTACATATATGAATTCCGGCTAAGTACAACCACATACCGTCTTTGGTAGTGTTGTGATATTTCGTTAATAGAAGGTTAATTTTTATGTAAAATTATTTTCCACGATAGGAAGGGGTCCGGCACGCACCGTGGATAGAGTCAGTGGGTCTTAGTTACACACAACGATACACATACACACACACAACCCCACACACAACCCCCGTCCCCTACTTGCGTATGGAAGAAGGATTTCAAAAGGGTAACGTCTCCAACTGGAGTTTTCCTCACAAAGGAATTGGAAAGTAACAAGAATATCCTTTGAAAACCTTGTATTGGATGAAGTAAGTACAATACACATGTAGATTGTTTTTTCCGATATTCGGCATGTGAGTGAGTCAAAAGTAAATCACTTGATTGCCCCTCCTTCTTTTGAATGGAGATAGGAAGATCCAAGAAGACCGACCAGATTCTTAATTTAACCGTACTCTGATTGTCCTCATTTAGGTCAAATCGAAACATAAATGCCCTTAAGGTGCGTGTGTTCCAGTCTCCGTCGTTTCACCTTGCTCCAGACATACGGCGGGTTCGACTCCTCACGTCGCCCCCGGACCCAAAGGTACGTGCCGTCCCGGTGAACACACTGCGATTCTTCTCCGCACACGTACGCACGATTCAGCGAAGTCAGCGCGGGCTGAGAATCGCTGGGATACAGACCGAGAATCGGGTGGTCCGAGGGGACAGGTACCCTCAGAGGTCCGTTCTTACGATCTCACCAACGGCACGAGACGAGGTCCCCTAGAAGGACTGCGTCCCTGACTTGGGTGCAGAGAATGCAGAGAACGGAACCGTCCGCCCAAGAAATGTGACCTCGGAGGACCCTTCGAGATCTTCTCCTCGCCTACAACCGATGAATCTGCAGAAAAGGACTGTTTGTCTACCCCGGTGAAGTCATTTTATGGAGAGGTCATTGTTGAGAAAAAGACCCTTTTTAGGGGTGTACTATAAGAAGATCCATCACTCCCCTCTCTGTCAGTAAAGAGATCTTGGGTGTCCCACAACTACCGGAAATCGAGTTTTATTAGGAGTACGTTTTCACCGTGTAAACCCCCCCGGAGCAAGACTTGGGGATTTTTAGTGCGAATACATGATCGTCGATCTATTTTTAGGTCTGGTCAGATGCGTGCGGTCGTAGGCGAAGGGTAGTGATGGAGGATCCAATGATCTAAAAGGAAAATTCAGAACAACTTAAACAGTGTCAGGACAAAGAGAAAATACAAAATCGAAAAGTGACGTTACATACACCCTAGAACCGAGGGACGGGTCCCGGGTCCCTAGTTTGAGTGTACGGGACGTTTCCTACCGTTTCAGAACTTAATTGGTTACCTGGTGACCCCGTCAGGGTTGAGATCTAAGACAAAACAAAAAAAACGGATCAAAACTTGAACTCTATTTACCTCAGTGGACCACACACAAGAAGGTCGAGACCGAAGAAAGTGAGTTGTAGTAAAACCGTGTTAAGTACACCTAACAATTGTCAACATATTAAGTAAGGGAGGGTAACGACGAAAATAAGGAAACACCCCTATCTAGTCATGAACACATAAGGAAAGGGACTACTACTTATGGACTCACGATAGGTCGACTCCGACAATGTCTGTCGTGACGACGATTACAAGGACTCGTAGTAGTCAAGTCAAGTCAAGTTAAGTCAGTGAGTCAGTACAGACTAAGAAACACTGGGGTACCTGACGTCGTACGGTCCGAAGGGACAGGTAGTGGTTGAGGACCTCAAGTGAGCTTGAGGACAGGCAGCGCAGCCACTACGGTAGGTTGGTAGAGTAAGAGATAGTAGGGGAAGAGGAGAACGGGAGTTAGAAAGGGTCGTAGTCCCAGAAAAGTTTACTTAGTCAAGAAGTGTAGTCCACCGGTTTAATAACCTCAAAGTCGAAATCGTAGTCAGGAAGGTTACTTATAAGTCCTGACTAAAGGAAATCCTGTCTGACCAATCTAGAGGAACAGCAGGTTCCCTGAGAGTTCTCAGAAGAGGTTATGGTGTCAAATTTTCGTAGTCAAGAAACCGTGAGTCGAAAGAAATATCAGGTTGAGAGTGTAGGTATATACTGATGACCTTTTTGGTATCGAAACTGATTTGTCTGGAAACACCCGTTTCATTACAGAGACGAAAAGTTATACGACAGATCCAACCAGTGTCAAAAAGAAGGGTCCTCGTTCGTAGAAAATCAAAGTACTGACGTTAGTGGTAGACGTCACTAAAACCTCGGGGGGGGGGTTTTATTTCAGACAGTGACAAAGGTAACAAAGGGGTGGCTAAACGGTACTTCACTTCCCTGGTCTACTGTACTAGAATCAAAAGACTTACAACTCAAAATTCGGTCGAAAAAGTGAGAGGAGAAAGTGAAAGTAGTTCTCCGAAAAATCAAGGAGAAGTGAAAGACGGTATTCCCACCACAGTAGACGTATAGACTCCAATAACTATAAAGAGGGCCGTTAGAACTAAGGTCGAACACGAAGTAAGTCGGGGCGCAAAGAGCACTACATGAGACGTATCTTCAATTTATTCGTCCCACTGTCATATGTCGGAACTGCATGAGGAAAGGGCTAAACCTTGGTCAGACAACAAGGTACAGGTCAAGACAACGAAGAACTGGACGTATGTCTAAAGAGTCCTCCGTCCAGTCCACCAGACCTTGAGGGTAGAGAACTTCTTAAAAGGTCAAACAACACTAGGTGTGTAGCTTAGACACACCTAGGGCTCGTATCAAAACCTGTTTGGATACGTGAGTGAAGGGAACCCTAAGCGGGTCCCACCTCGACGACCCGGTCTCATACGAACCGACGTCAAAATCAACTATGGTGTCGTACCGGTGGGGGAGGTCGTAAGAACAGACCTCTTAGGGTACCTGTCTCCTCGGACCGCCCGATGTCAGGCACCGTAGTGTTTGTCAGCCTGTGCTGACTTCGTTGAATCGTGTGTGCGTGTGTTTCCTTTTATTCTGTCGGTCCCTCTTCTGAAAAAGTTAATGGACTTTTTTAAATTCGAGCTAGTTGCAAAATAGTTCTCTTGAAAATGAGGTACTAACGTGTCAATCTAAAAATTTTATTATTAACCTCTTGAGTCCCTAACACAACAAGTCCTAAAAAGTCGGTAACATTTTAAATTTTACCCAAAAAGTTAAAAGAATAATACTATTTTGTACACACGCACGATTCACCGAAGTCACCACAGACTGAGAAGCACTGGGGTACCTGACATTGGGTGGTCCAAGGAGACAGGTACCCTAAGAGATCGGTTCTTATGACCTCACCCGACGGGAGGAAAGAGGTCCTAGAAGGACTGGGTCTCTAGTTTGGGCCCAGAGAACACAGAGGAAGTAACCGTCAGCCCAAGAAGTAGTGATCACGGTGGTTTTATATGTATTGTATCTTAAGTGATAGTCCCTGCAAGGGATCACTAGGTCACCAATTCTGAAACAGAAGGTTTCGTCCCCAACACCCAAGCTAGGGACCAGTCACTCGATTCTGGGGTGTACGAAGTACCAGTTTTTTGGTTTTGTATTTTGTCTCCGTTATAACACTCTTTAAGTTACTTCTGAAATTTTTTACCAGGTGTAGTTTTTTTTTTTTTTCTAGGAAATTTTTTTAAAGGATAAAATTGGTAAATGTCATCCAAAACTTTAATAAAATCACCCAGTACTAGTCTTAAAAAATTTTTTATCTTGTCTTATGTTTTCTTTTACATAGTGGCATCTGTATTTATGATAAGATATCCTGAAAAAAAAATAACGTCCCACCCCTACACGAGACCTAGTTTTTTCAAACATTTTGTATCCAGATCAGGTCGAAAAATTTAAACGTCTCACCGTCCATGTGAGTCTCCGATTTCGCTACAAAGACTTGTCTCGGAGTTGATGTGGTACTTTAGGACTGAAGACTAAGCCGTATGAAAGATTGAGGGGAGAGTGGTAGACTCTAGTTACGGAGACTAGGGTGGTCTCGATGTCCGAACTACCCCAGCACATAGGGGACGGGGACCTCGGCCAGGGGTTCATCGGACACCATCGGTCCTGGGTTGCGGGTCGTGGAAGACTTGGTAATTTAGAACCCCGTGGGTAAACTGAGATAGATGAAATCCCAGTTGGTCCTTATCATGTTTGGATCTTTGAACTTCTCACCCCTTTCCCGGACGCCAAACTGTAAAAAGTCTTAAAAAAAAAGACACAGACACAAAGTTCCTGTGAAAAGTTCACGTCTCTCGACCTTTCCTTCGAGATATTTATCTTCCCCGGGGTACCGCCCCCCACCCCCGCCCCCGACCCCTCCTGCTTCACGAGAGTCTTGTGGACGAACAGAGGTTTAGATCCCGGGACCTCCCCGAAAAACCCTCCGGGAAGGAGTGGTAGTTTTGGTCCCGACCGTGGTTCAGTCGACCGGATCCGGGGGTCCAAGGTCGAGGTCGGGCAGGGGTTGGGGTACAGGTGGGTTCAGTCGGAGGACCCTCCTTTTCCTACGTAGAGTTGAACCTGGATTCGAGGTCCCCCAGTAAACCGAATTTTTCGGGGGGAGGGACGTGACGTCAGTAGGGGTTGGGTGGTCCCTACAGAAATGTAGTGGATCCACGCAGGGAGGGATCAGTTTGGAGTCGTTACGGAAGGACTCCAGAACCCTATTCGGGGCGGACGTCGGGTGGCTGTCGTCTAGGTAGTAAAAGCTGGTCCATCTACGTTGTTCTCCCTTCACCTAACTCCCGTCCACCACGCTCCGACATAAACATGTCTTAGGGGCCAAAAAGGACCCTCACATACAAAGGAACACCCCCCGTCCGAAACCACCCTTCTTCGGCTTTCCGGCACCTCTCTCAACCCCCTTCCCCGGTCTGAGGGGGGCGAAAGGGGGGACGGGGGTGAGTGACTGGTGGAAAGGGAGGAGGGTCGACGTGGAGGGAGAGGGTCCTGGAAGAGAAACGAAGAGTGGACCTGGAAGGGAACCGGCAGTTCGGAGGTGGGGTCGGAGCGGAACGAACCGGTTCCCGAGAAATTCCTGGGAGATTTTAATCTTGGAGAAAAAACCGGGGCACCCGGGAAGGAGGGTTGTGGAATACACACACTCGGTCGCAAACTAACCGTACCGGTAGTCCATCTACAAAGAGAGGGGGTTGTTTGACACTTGAGACTTCTGTTCGCGTTCAACCAAAACGACTGGTGACACACGGGTGGAAGGCCGAGTCCCAGACGTCCCCTTTCCCATGGTCTATGTAATGTCCACCCTCTTCCTTCCCCTCCTCCCTCCTCCTTCCTCTCCTCTCTTCCCCAGGACGTCCCTTATCCCCTCTCACCACTTGTCTTCTCCCCTGCCCTGCCCTGGTCAATGATGGTTCTTGTTACGTCCGAGAGGGGTTGCGAGGGACTTTTACACGAAGGTAAGGGGACAAGATTGGTCAGATCCCGAAGGGTCCACCGCGATCACCATTTCTTAGGTGGACGGTTAGGTCCAATTTATATCGTCTACATATAACCTAGGGACGCAGACCTTCTACGGGACCTCCTCCCGTACGTTGGGTGAGGTCATGAGAACGGACCCTTTAGGGTACCTGTCTCCTCGGGCCATCCGATATCAGGTACCCCAGGATCTCTCACCCTGTTCTGACTTTGCCGAATCGTCCTTACGTGAGTACCAGAGTTAATTTATCAGTCCTCTGTTCTTCTCCAGAACACTGGTGCCGACCCGGGGAGTCCTTCTTCTGTCTGAGGAAAGGAGTGTTCCTGAGTCGGTCACTCTTCGGTCCCTGAGGCGAATGATGTTGTCGGGAGGGTTGAAGGAAAGGTGAGATCTTTTCTCAAGAGGAAGGGAAAGACACACCCCTGAACGTACACCGTGAGATATCACCGTCCACGACTTACGATTAAGAGACGGGTAGGGCTTATTTGGGTAGAACTCTACGACCTCTTTGTAGACCACCAATAAACAAAGCTTAACGTAAGGGTTTTCTAGAGACACAGATAAATTCCAGTGACCCTTTCTGACTCTCGGCCTCCTCTTCCCCCGTTGTCTCCTACTCTACCAACCTACCGTAGTAGTTGAGTTACCTGTACTCAGACTCGTTTGATGTCCTCTACCACTTCCTGTACGGGTCCGTGCGGGTCAGGTACCCCAACGTTTCTCTGTCTACACTGACTCCCCGACTCGTTGTTGTTATTGGAGGGTCAAGTGGGGTCTGGGTCGGTCGGAGATTAGACGAGCGAGAGAGAGACGTATATCTAAACGGAAAAGACCTACAAAGCACATTTACCTTTGTAGGTCATATATTGGAAACCGTAGACCAAAGAAAGTGACCTGAATTACTAAAACCCCAAGTACAACACCGTCCACACAAATAGTCGTCAAACGAAGAAAAACAACGACTTGTCATCGGGACTCGGAACCAAAGAGTACTCACTTCGACACGACACGAATCAACGAGTCAGTACAGGCTCAGAAACACTGGGGTACCTGACATCAGGTGGTCAGGGGAGACAGGTACCCTAAAGGGTCCGTTCCTATGTCCTCACCCGACGGTATGGGAGGAGGTCCCCCAGAAGGGTTGGGTCCCCAGCTTGGGTTCAGAGGACGGAACGTCCACCTAAGTAATGGTAGACTCGGTGGTCCCTTCGGCGTAATCACTTCCTCTTTCTATAGACGTCCTGTCAGTGTCTCTTTGGTCCGGGAGAAGGTTCCTGGGATGACTTGCCCTCCACGCGGGTCCACTCAGAGGACACGGACCCTCTGTCTTGTCGGGTACTACCACTACCTCCGACCTTTCTTAGTGATTCTGCCTTTTTGAATCTTCTGTAGAGTTATCCCTATCTCACTGTTCGTCTTTGGTCACTCCAGTTTACAGTTTTTTTTTTTTTTGGGAAAGGAAACCAAAGTGTATAGTGAAAGCTTTCACCCTTCACGGTCTTATCGACTGTGGAACTCTTTTTGTCTCCTCGGGACTCAAACCTCTCTACACGAGACGTAGTTGTCCTGGGTTCAAATCCCGGTGGGGGTCTGGGTTCTTTACCCTTAGGGGACCGTTTCTAATCCTAGTCTTCGGGAGGGTGCACTAAGGTTGTATGTCCGTTTCGGTTTCAGTTCCGACTGACACGACTTCCAATACCCCGTGGGTCTTATTGGCTGACGACACAGTCTTACCTCCTAGAGCCCAAATTACGACTAGAAGGGCATTGTCGGGGCGTGTCTGGCGGGAGGAGACCTTCCTGTGGGCCTCCACTTCGATAACGGGAGTGCGGGTGGCTACGGGGTTACGACTGAGGTGTCTCTCCGGGACCGTCCGTGTATCTGTTCCGGTCGAATAGTGCCCGCCTCTGTCGACCAAGAAGGATGAAAGTATTTCTTTTTCTTTAAGTGGTTATGAGAGACTTATGTAGGAGGATCTTTTAGGGACTTCCTTTCAAGGGGATCCTGTCGTCAGCCGATACATCTAAAGATCTGTGAAAAGGTACGTAAAATCGAGAGACCCATTATTTTCTGTTCCTACCCTTTTCGGGCGTTTTTATCTTGTTTTCTTCCAGGCTCCTGGTCTCACTTCTGAAGTCCATTCATGTTTGTCGCGAGGACCGATTCGGGTTAAACGTATCCCGTCCGGGTCCACCTCCGTTTTTGTATTTTCCTCCTCTGTTTTGGAACGAACGAGCGAGAGAGAGGGAGAGAGAAAGAGAGAGCGCACGCACGCGAGAAAGAGAGAGGGAGAGAGAGAGGGAGAGAGGGAGGGGGCACGTGAGGAGGTGAGAGAAGAGAAGTTCAGAAACTCAACCGTACGGGAGTGTGAAACTCCTACCTAAGAGGACGATAGAAGATTTATTTTATCTCGACATTGTGACTAAACGGATCCTCGATATTGTGCCAAACAGGTTCTGGGCTCTCGACACTACGCGGCTTCCGAAATTACAGGCAGCGAGGTTTAGAAACAACACTGCTCTGTTTCTTGGCTCCTTGCAAGTGAGCGCACTGTATGTGTTGATGTATCAACTTTCACATGTAACGAGAGTTGTGACGAGTGAAGATGGTTGTAGAAAAGTCACTCGGAAGAACATGTATATATGGGTACGTGTGCAGGTGAATGAAACGATAATCCCATCTGAGGTTCGTCACCTTACAGCCCCTCAAGACCCGAGACGTAAGTCGACACAAATAAAAAAGTGGAAATCACAATGTCACAGATATCGTCCTCTCACCCACCAAAGTAAGAACCAGCATGACACCTGAGACAGGTAAAAGTCCACCCAAGGGAAAGGGGCACACACACACAGAGACGATTCAGTAAAGTCAGTTCAGACTGAGAAACGTTGGGATACTTGACATCCCCTAGAAGGGCTGGGTCCCTAACTTGGGCCCAGAGGACACAGAGGACGTGACATTCACCTAAGAAATGACGATTCGGTGGTCCCTTCGGGGAGAAAGAGGAATGGAAAAGATTAATCAATGTCAATCGTTAATGTTTTTGGTAATTAAAAAATAACACCATCACCACCACCACCAAATCAACGATTTACTATAGATTGAGAAACGCTGGGATACCTGACAGTGGACGGTCCGAGGAGACAGGTACCCTACGAGGTCCGTTCTTATGACCTCACCCAACGGTAAAGGAAGAGGTCCCCTAGAAAGGCTAGGTTCCTAGTTTGAGTCCAGAGGTTGTAACGTCCGCGAGAGGACGTGACGTCGCCTAAGAAATGACTAACTCCGTGGTCCCTTCGGGTGAAATTAGTCAAAACTCACTTGTCAAGACACCGTGACTCATGTAAGTGTGGTAACACGTAGGTAGGAGTGGTAGGTCAAGGTCTTGAAAGAATAGAAGGGTTTGTCTTTGGGACATTAGTAATCTGTGCTTGGGGGGTCTCCGGGGATGAAGGTCGGGAGTCGGTGGTGACAAGAAGGAAAACAGAAATACCTGAACTGACGAGACCCTTCGGGTATGTTATAAACAGGAAGACACAGACCTAAGAAAGTGAATTGTATTACACAGGTTCTAAGTACGTGAAACATCGGACATAGTCGAGAAATGACGAAAAATACCGGTTTACTATTAGGTAACGTACATACAGTGAAAAAAGATAGGTAATTAGACAGTTACCTGTGAGCCCACCGAAGTGGGAAAACCGATAACACTCATGACGACACTGCTGATCCTTGTGGGTGACATTTTTGTAGACAAACTCAGAGAAGAAGGTGAAGAACCCTATGTATAGGTCGTAACCTTAAAGACCTAGTATACCAATTAACAAACAAATTAAAAAAACTCCTTAGTAGTGTGGTAAAAGGTGTCACAGACATGGTGAAATGTCAGGGTGGTCGTTGTCTGTCTCTAGGTCAAAGAGGTCAAGAGTGGTTGTCAACAATATAAGATAACGAAAAATTTTTATGAGTGTGATCCCTTAAGGAACCGTCAGGTCCCAAATCTTGGGACTCGGAGGTAACGGTTCCCGTGTCCAAGTTAGAGACCAACCCCTTGATCCTAAGACGTTTGACAGATCGTACGGGGGCACGTTTTTTCATTTTATTACTTGAGAAGTGATTTTATTACTATTTTATTTTATTCATTTTTATGGGTGTGATTACCTTTAATTTCGGTAACTAAACACATACAACTAGAATACAGGTTGGTGGATGGGTTTAAGAGTGTAATCGAAAAGTAAACCACAGAACCTAAGAGATCCATCAAATAGTATAGTGGACGTTTTCACTGTTATAGAAAGGAAGAGTAACATCTGAGTTACAGAATAAGAAGATACGACAGTTCCTGGACGAAATGTTCCGACTTCTCTTCGTCACAACCTACCGTCGGAGGGGAGGAAAGGTCGCAAAGTGGGAATAACAGTAAGTCAGCGAGTCAACACAGGCTGAGAAACGTTGGGGTACTTGACGTCGTGTGGTCCGAAGGGACAGGTGGTAGAGGGTCTCAAATGAGTTTGAGTGTAGGTAACTCGACCACTACGGTAGGTTGGTAGAGTAGGAGACAGTGGAGAAAGAGAAGGACGGGAGTTAGAAAGGGTCGTAGTCTCAGAAAAGGTGACTCAACCGAACAACGTAGTCCGCCGGTTTCACAACCTCGAAGTCGACGTCGTAGTCAGGAAGGTCACTTGTAAATCCCAACTAAAGGAAAACCTAACTGACCAAACTAGAGGAACGGTTCCCTGAGAGTTCTCAGAAGAGAATGTAGTACTAACGCATTCGAAGACCACTTGGGACCAATCCCGAGTCGTACAAGGACCTAACGATTCTCAAATAGTTATCATAGGTCGAAAAGTTTACAAAAACCCCACGGATAACTTTAATAATACCGAGTTACGTTACTTTATGTGACTATCCAAGGGATTATTATTGGGTGAGGACGGAAACAACCCACTTGGATGAACAGTACTTCATAAACGTAAATTACATTTCAGACCCGATGTGAGCTAGTGGTGTCTACTTGTCCACAGGTTTCCTATTCCTGTGTGTTCTCTATTACTACCTATTTCTAGTATAGGAACGAGGGTCTTCCCACGTAGTCACCTCCTTTTAGGGCTTCCTCGTTCTCAGAAGTCTCTTGAAGACTGGGACAACACTATTCTACCTTTTTTTTTGTGTAAATGGGTTCAATTATAGCTCCTTTGAAACACTATTTGTCTAAAACTAACCACTTTACAGGTGGGTTCTTCTCGGAGTGCACGACTCTTAGACTCGACGACCCCATGCGTCTCGACCCCGTCTCGACTGAACGGGCCCCGAACTTTTCCTGTCCTTCTTTTGGACCTTCGCCTTTCGATCTCTCTGACCGGTCACGACCCCTCTTTCCTCGTTTTTCCTTTCCTTCTTTTGGGACGGTAGCCCCGTCGGTTCCCCCCGCGGACCCCCTTCCCTGACAGAGGGTCCGACGTCCGACAAACGAGAGTACTGAACACTTTTTCACTTTCACTTTAAACGAGTTGGCACAGACTGAGAAAACGCTGGGGTACCCGATATGTCAGGTACCTTAAGAGGTCCGGTCTTATGACCTCACCCATCGGCAAGGGAAGAGGTCCCCTAGAAGGGTTGGGTCCCTAGCTTAGGTCCAGAGGGCGTGACGTCCGACTACGAAAATGTGTAGACTCCAGGTCACCCCCTCGTTCGTTTCCCGGTTCGAGACAGGAGTCGACCTCTGCGATACGTCCTCCTCGCTTCCTCGACTCCCGCGGACTGAAGTTCCAGTGGACTCCAAACGATTCAGTACAGTCAGTACAGGCTGAGACACACTGGGGTATCTCCCGTCGGATGTTCCGAGCCGGTAGGGACCCTAAGAGGTCCGTTCTTGTGACCTCACCCCACGGTAAAGGAAGAGGTCACGTACCTTCACTTTTCCCTTTCACTTTAGCGGCAGTACAGACTGAGTCGGTGGGGTAACTGACGTCGGATGGTCCGAGGAGACAGTACCTTAAAAGGTCCGTTCTCATAACCTCACCCTACGGTAACGGAAGAGGCTCGGGCTCCAAACCCTCCGTCGTTTTGGAACGTGGACGTGACCGACCCCACCCCAAATGGTTCCCTTTCCCGTTTCATGTTGAACCCTCTACTTTCTAGATCAGATCTCCTAGAATTAGTGTACCTACACCTAGGAAGTTTCCCGGACACTTCTCTTGGGTCTCCCAGGTACTTGAATTTATCCTTTTTAAGTGTAGAAATAAAAGGGATTGGAGATTGACTTTACCTCGTAAGGGAAGACAGAACTTGTGTCCATTGTTTAGGATTCAAAATCGGTACGGTTCTCTTTATTGTTCTGTCTAAGAGCAAGGTGTGAAATCCCCAACGGTCATAGAGTTTTATAACAGGTATGAACAACGGTGAAACTTTAGTGTACCAGGACTTGGTTGGGAGACCCCTAGGCTTTCTCCCACTACCCCACCTGTCATTCCTGGTGTGGTTTCCGTCCGACCTCCCCCGAGGTGGACCGAGAGACAAAACAGTAAAGTGGGTCATGAAAGGGACACGGCCTAAGACCACTGGGCTCCCGTCTATGTATCTGTGTTCCGTCTCTCGGACGGACCTCCGTCCGGCCTCCTTGGGTCCCCGACCCCCTCCCTGTGTCGAGTTGGCCTGGACATCGAGGCGTGGGCTACTAAGTGCGGCGCCCTCGTGTCTCCTCCCCAACCACCCCCAGTCTACTCCAAAGAGTGCCCTTCACTGTAAACTTGACTCAAAAAGTCCTATATAATTCTTCACGTGTGTCCTGTATTTTTGAAAGGAGATTGGTCTTTTTAGGGAGTAGTTTACGTACGTACAGAGACGAATCTCAAGTCTTCTCGTTTTTCGTCTTTAAAGGGGACCGGCACCCCGACTTTGTCCTTTGGTGGGTCTTTGGGAGTCGGTCTCCTCCGACCCTCAGGGGCCAAGGGACCCGGGCTTACCTGTAAAGTGTCCTTCGTGGCGACCCACGTCGCGCGCAGACACCGGTGGGGAGACGGAACCGTACTTCGGACGTACTCGAGTGTCCGACGGTAGACAGAGTGTACAATTACTTAGTGTCCGTGGACACGGACTACGCCTGGACCGGGGACGTCTAGGGACAACTTGTTCGCTTATTTAGGTCGGCGTCGGAAGATCTCGACTTCCCCCCGTCGGTGTATCCCGTCGGTACGGAGGTGGGGAGACTCACGGTAAGGACAGGGGTCTAGTGTTTCCACGGGACGGGGAGACTTACTGGACCCTTCTGGGGGTGGGGGTTTGAGGGTCCCTATGTCTTACCGAAGTCCCGTCACTCGTCCACTTCACCGTAGGGGGGACACGAGGAGTCCACACTTAACAGAGACGAAGGGACCACCGAGTCTCCAATTTCGCAGACGGAGATTACACCCTCTGGACCCAAGTTAGGGACCCAGTCCTTCTAGGGGACCTCTTCCTTTACCGTTGGGTGGGGTCATAAGAACGGACCCATTAGGGTACCTACCTCCTCGAATCACCCGATGTCAGGTACCCCAGCGTTTCTCAGCCTGTGTTGACTCACTGAATTGAAAGTGAAAGTAGGTCCACCCGTTCCACAGTAGTGTCCCTAGCCGTCCCAGGATCACCCACAGACTCGAAGGATCTGCTCCCTGGGGAAAGGAGCCCCGCACCAGACCCGACCTTCCTACTCAGGGTCGACCACCCTCGTCTTCCGACCTTCGTAGTAGTGACCTCGGAGGTTGGACTCGAGTGTCACCCACGTCTTCCAGCGGAGGAGCGCACTGGAGGACACTCGACCAGGGACTAGATGTTTCTTATGTCATCTTACGAAGATACCGTAGAGACAACGGGGGTTGTTACAATACCCGTCTTGACACAGGGAAGGTGGTTTAAGTAGACGACTTCGAGATTGGGAGTCGTGGTGTCTTACACTGACAAAGACCTCTACCCTAAAAATTTCTCCACTGATTCAATTTTACTTCAGTGTGTCCTCCCGGGATAAGATTATACAACGACAACTCAACGATTTAGCACGGGTTAAGAAAACCCTAGGGCATCTGACCTCGGGTGGTCCGAGGAGACAGGTTCCCTAAAAGATCCGTTATTATGACCTCACCCCACGGTAAAGGAAGAGATCTCCTAGACGGACTGGGTCCCTAGCTTGGGCCCAGGGGACGTACCGAAAGGACCACCGAGTCTCCAATTTCGCAAACGGACGTTAAGCCCTCTGGGTCCAGGCTAGAGACCTAACCCTTCTAGGGGTCCTCTTCCTTTACCGATGGGTGAGGTCTTAAGAACGGACCTCTTAGGGTACCTCTCTCCTCGGACCATCCGATGTCAGGTGCCCCAGTGTTTCTCAATCTGTGTTGACTCGCTGAAGTGAAAGAGAGAAAGAGGGGACGTACCGTCCACCTAAGAAATGGCGACTCGGTGGTCCCTTCGGGTCAGATTAGACCGGTCACAGAAATAATCTTCTCCTCTAATCCTGAGTCTGAGTGTGTCTCTAAACTGGTACGTTACTGTGTCTCTCCTGCAGGACAGATGTTCGGCTCGTCTCTCTGGAGTCTCCTTTGACTATCGAATGCCACTGGCCACAGTCGAAGCACTAAAGGTTTCTAAATTGGAGCCATGGTCCCTGGTCCGAACTAGTTGAGTCCTCGAAAACATGTCGTCTCAAAATAATTTCATATTTTGCCTTGTCTCTTACGAAGACTGTATCTGTAGTCCTCCCCCTACTCTCACGGGGGGAGCCATCACAATCGTTCTCTCAATATATGAAAATTTGACCAATAATGTTATTTAGTTTTCTTACGGAGTTCCAACATTTCTAGAATGATCTGGGAGAGGGTGTTAAATGTAAAATCTTATTGTCCTAATCTTAAATTGTTATCTTTCTAGGGTGGTCTGGATGAGGGTATTATATGTAAGATTCTATAGTCCTAATCAGTCTTTCAGAAGTCCTTCCTCTGTGACAGGAGTCCTTCCTATGTGACAACAAAATATTAGGAATCGTGTCTCACAGTTGACTCAACAACACATCAGTAGTTTCTTTCTTTGAAAAATACACTGGTTCTGATTCCTTACGTGTCTCCTTTTTCCTACAAACAGGAAAGGAGGAACTCTTAAGTTCTGGGGATAGAGGCGAAGCTCTCGGGGTCTGGGGAAAAAGGAGGAACCCCTGGGGCCTGAAGAACGGTTGGACAGATCCTTCACTGAGTTTTGGTTGGGGTGACTGCGGAATTAGAGTCTGGAGGTCGGAGGTCTAAATACTCCTTTATTAAAAGACAACGAATTTGAGGGGTCTGACACCATGAAACAATGCTGTTGAGGATGTTGACTGGAATGAGGCACTCCAAAAAGTTACCCGAGGATCTCTATTGTGGGTGTACGAAGACAGTGGTGTTTCCTCTTTATGTGTCTTCACTGAAGTTTCTGAGTATCCAGTCTTTCTGGAGCCCTGGGTCCCTACACAATAAACCAATAAGCGACTGGAATAACGTAGAGGTGTTGGTCTTGTCCCAAAGTCTCGAACTTGAAGGGTCTTCGCGGTCGACGAAGAACGACTACAGTCTCTTAGGTGCGAGCCGTCATTCGACTACAACCGAGTGTGTCTAAAATGTGCGTCTCCTCTTGGTGCCTTGGGACTTAGGGTAATGTGTCGACTACAGACGTCCCTCCAATCACCCAAAATCAGAATTTTTTTTTTTCTTTAGACTACGTACGGAATCAGAAAATGTCCCAAATAATCAGTACACGGACTGAACGGCCGAGTTTCTGTTGTTCTCAATTCAGGTCGAACCTTCACAGGATTCCATAATATAAACCGTCGGTCAGAGAGTCAAAAGTACGTAAAGTGACTAATGGACCGTTACGGAGGCTTCCGAAACCCCTGTACACCCGCGGGGGGAGAGCGACGGGGTGGGGGTAGAGGTCGAGCGACACGGAAGTCAACGGTCCGTCCATTGTCGAAGGTCGACCCGAGACGAAATTATTCTACCTTGGAGGGAGACGGAGACCTCTTTCAGGTCCACCAAAACAACCAAAACCAACTATCCACTGACTGCCCGTGCACGCACGTCCTTTCGATACTACCCAATTTGGCAGAGGGCGACAGGGGAGAGGGGTTCCACTCATTCGAAAGTCCCGACCTCCAGGGTCCTGCCCTCTCCGTCCCAAACGACGATGGACCGGGTCACGGAAGTGAAAGATTCGAAGGTAAAGGAGTGACATTTTACTCTTTTTATTATTGTGGGGTGGGTCTCCTGGAAACGTCCGACTTCCCTCAGTGAACACTTACCTGAGACAGACCCCAGATCATTATGATACACAGACAAGGGAAAACAGGGACAGAACGGGGAACTTCCGTCTTGATACCGAAGAGGACCCGTGGGGGGTTGGAACGGGTCGTGGTGCGACCCGTGTACGACTCTAACCCTGTCTCTCACAACTACTTAACTACAGGACCAGAGTTTAGGAAACGTGTAAAGTGAGTTGCCACAGGCGGAGTCGACCCTAATATAAACTTCTTCCACTTGAAATTTTGACAGAAAGACTATTTTTATTGACTACAAGGAACGTAAGTCAAACCTTATACATGAATTCGTGTTTCTTCTTTTATTTATATCGATTGGGATCTACGACTTCAAAGTCATGCAACCGGTGGCCTACGTTTCTCGGTTGAGTAACCCTTTCTGGGACTACGACCCTTTCTAATTTCCGTTTTCTTCCCCTTTCGTCTCCTACTCTACCAATCCATCGTAATGACTGGATTACCTGTCCTTAAACTCGTTTGAGACCTTCTATGACTTCTTGTTCCCCTCCGACCGCACGACGTCAGGTGCCCCAGTGGCTTCTCGACCCACACTGAATCGTTGTCTTGGTATAAAACGTCAGAACAGAAGGTCAGAAAAAAAGATGCGTATACACATGAGTTCAGGGAAAATGAGGTGACGGACCTGTAAACGGGACTTGTAGAATCTCTTTGGACAGTCGTAGATTTCGGAGTTTCTGTTCTCGAAGGAATGTTGTCTCGATGTAAACTGTCGGGACAGAGAGAGTCATCAACTTCAGTGACGTGTGAGGTCCCGAATAAGTGTGAAGAACGCCTTCATTCTAGTGAGAGCATAGTTTTCGTGCTGGCTCTCTCGACGGCCCTATAAAGGTCCGACCGTCGAACACCACTACTCTTGAAAAATTCAATCCGTTTATTAAATCTCTTTTCTTACAGAGATCCAAAGACCTGTAGAACAAGGTACAAACAGTAAATATAGGCACTACAAACAATAAATCTACTTCTTTATGTCAGTAGAGCCCAAATACCTCCTTGATCGACGTCCCGGGAGTGCCACCCAGGAAAGGGGTCTAGTTCCAAAGTGTTTCCTTTGGTCTCCCGTCCGACAACACGACCCGTCGGGACGTGGTGAGTTGTCCCGTCCAGTTGGACCCGTGGGTCGGCCCTCCCCTTCACCCAGACGTTTCGACCCGTTTGAGTAGACTAGGTCCGTAAAAATCCTTTATTGTCTCCCCTGAGGGGACCCCAGGTCACCGATTCTGATGAGCGGGGGTCACGTCCCCTGGGCCCCTTAGGACCAGTCCCCTGGTCTAGGGTGTACGGCGTTGATTCTGGGCCGCGCCGGTTTATTTATTTATTAAAACAATTTCTTCCTTTATTGTTCCGTTTTTCGTAAAACGAGTCCACATTCTGGTAAATACCTCAGGTCCTCCGGAGAGTACGTGGGGACGACTAAACCACATCCCAGGTGTACAAACTGTGGTCTGCATCTTTGTCGACACTAAGAGTGTATTAGTTTCGACTCGAACCACCCACTGAAAAAAGAAGTTAACTTCATATCCACTAAATGTTATGCCACAATCAAAGTCTACATGTCGTTGCACTATGTAATATATATGTGTATAAAAGTCCAATAAAAGGTAATATGTAATAATGTTCCATAACTTATATTAAGGGACACGATAGGTCATTTGGGACCAACGAATAGACAAAATATATACGACCAAATATAGACAATTTGGGTATAAGGATTAAACGGAGAGTTGGGGAGGGAGCGAAGAAACCATTGGTCTTCGAACAAAACATGCAGACTCTCACATAAAGATAAAACATATGTTTAAGTAAACATAATAAAAACAATTCTAAGGTGTATATTCACTATATTATAAACAGAGCCGGACTGAATGGAGTGATTTATACTGTTAGAGATCCGGGTAGGTACAACGACGTTTACCGTCATAAAGTAAGAAAAATATCGATTATAAGGTAACACACACACACACACACACACACACACATATGTATGACGTAGAAGAATACGGTTACCGGACAGAAACGTGGGACCCCAACGAAAGTACAGAACCGACAACATTTATCACGACGACACTTGTAACCCAGCGTACACAAAAAGTACAATCTCAAAAAAAAAAAAAGACCTATATGTGGATCCTGACCTTGACGTCCGACTATACTATCGAGAACAAGTCAGCGAGTCAGCACAGGCTAAGAAACACTGGGGTACCCGACGTCGTGCGGTCCGGAGGGACAGGTAGTGGTTGAGGGCTTCGGATGAGTTTGAGTACGAGTAGCTCAGCCACTACGGTAGGTTGGTAGAGTAGGAGACAGCAGGGGAAGAGGAGGACGGAAGTTAGAAAGGGTCGTAGTCCCAGATAAAGTTACTCAGCTGAGACGTAGTCCACCGGTTTCCTGACCTCGAAGTCGGAGTCATAGTCAGGAAGGTCACTTATAAGTCCCGAGACAAAAATCGGAAAATTCCCGGGACGCAGGACAAAAAGGTGCCACCGACGTCGTCAAAAGTAAGACGGCCACGGAAGACTCAGGACGTCAGACGGGAGGCGTCGACACTGGGAGGGTGGTGACACCACTGGTTGGGTTGATGTGAAGTCTATGTAAAAACACTCACACACACTCAGATATTTCCCTTTGTGAGGTTCCAGTCGGAACGTCAAAGAAGAACCGACAGATTGAAAAATTTTATAAAGCTAGTGCTTTTATAGACGAAGAGGTATGTTAAAAAGGAGTATCATAAATTTGGGATGGGAAGTGGGACTTTAGTATGATTTAAGGACATTAAATAAATGTGTACACGTACATGGACACACATGTGTGTGTGTGTGTGTGTGTACGTGTCCCGAAGTGAGTTCCGCGACGTCGATACGTTATAATGTATGGAATCGATAATAATAACAACCAAAAAAAAAAAAAAAACCTAAAATCAGACTGGAAATCTTGGGACACTTATTTTGCCTCTGGGGCCCTCATGTGTGGCTCCTGCGGACCCTCTAGTCACGTAAGGAAAAAAAAAAAAAAAAAAATCAAGATGGTCAAATAATGATGGTTGGACAGTGGGAGGTGGGAGTACATGTGTACGAGTCAGTACACTGGGTTACCTGACGTCGGGCGGTCCGAGGAGACAGGTACCCTAAGACGTCCGTTCTTATGACCTCACCCAACGGTAAAGGAAGAGGTTCACGTAAGGAAAAATTGTTTTAACAATCGACTCCCTTTCATCCCAGCGGAAAGCGCGCCTTGTCAAACTCGAGAACTGATGCGGGGGCACACCACTTTTTCCTCATTCTGGCTCCCTAACCAGGGATCGCGTCTTTTGCAAAGGAAACGCACTTACAGTCAATAGAGATGATACAGTGATGATAACAACGACACTGGTGACGTGAAAGATGTCCAACTAACAATAATAAGTATTCCTGTGATAACTTGGACCGTAGCACGATTCATTCGTGAAGTACATGAAATAAAGTACAGTCTAAATATTGTTGGGATACGACATTGATCCCGGAAGGGTCCACCGAGTCGGCGTCCCTTAGGCGGACGGCTACGTCCTCTGGGCCTAAACCAGGGACCCAGCCCTTCTAGGGGACCTCTTCTTTTAACGTTGGGTGAGGTCAAAAGAACGGACCTCTTAGGGCACCTGTCTCCTCGGACCTCCCGATGTCAGGGTCAGGCACGTCAGTGTTTGCACAGTCTGTGGTGCCTCGTATCCCTGATTTCTTAGTTGCACCATTGATAACAATCGTGACGGTAAATATCTCGTCCTTCGATGTCGAGTCTCCCAAACTCATTGAACAAGTCTCAGTGTGTTGAGTATCCTTTACCCAGATCTTGAATTGGGTTCCGGGTTGGGGACGCGAATTGGTGAATGGGTGACAGTGTGGTATCGGTCAATCTCACCACAAAGAGTTTGGACTCAATGTACACCTGGGGAAATTCACTTTTCTGAAAGAATACTTACTTTCTTTTGTCTGAGGAGACTCTTTGACTCAATTTTGGGACATTGGTGTCCGCTAGGACCCGAGGTAGAGTCGGTAGGTTCTCGGTGTTCTCGGATTTCTCGGGGGCCGTACCCCGAAGGGACGTACCGGAGTAAGTCAATTAGGATAGGTAAAAAAAAAAAAATCTTCTAGTGTCTTTACTTTTGTTTCGATTCAAAGAATTCCCCCGTACACCCGTTCCGTGACGGGAGAACGGAGTTGGGACGGTTGATAAAAATTATTTGGGGTCGGACTCTTTGTGGGCAAATCTTACGTCCATGTCTTCTTTCGCCAACCACAGCGTGGTGAGAAACGTACCACGAACCTTCTGACAAGGACTACCCGACCGGGAAATTAGAGTATGAAAATTGTTAGGGCATTCCGAAAAGAACCTACAGCAAACTTGGGCTCAGAACCTCCACTCAGAACGGACTCCGTCTCACGAGGGTTACGGTCTCTACTCTGTGTTCGACACACGTCGTCAATTAAACCAACTACCGTGTGCCAGGGTCCTCCGTCCTCACTTCCTACGCACACACACGTCCATACGAGACATCCTTCCCCCTTCCCTTTATTCTTTTCCCTCCTGGTATATTTTACACGAACGTTCAACGGGTGGTCTTAGGAGACGTCTCCCACACCTGGCTAGAGTCTCGACGGGTGGACGGGTCCTTCCTCTCCTTCTCGTCGACGGGAACGGACCGAGTAATAGACACGGGGGTTGGACCCGAAGGGACGACCGAGTCAACCATTTCTCAGACGGACGTTATGACCTCTGGGTCCAAACTAGGGACCCAGTCCTTCTAGGGGACCTCCTCCTGTACCGTTGGGTGAGGTCATAAAAACGGACCTCTTAGAGTGCCTGTCTCCTCGGGCCGCCCCGATGTCAGGCACCCCAAAGTTTTCAACCCGAGCTGAATCGTTGATTTGGCCGTGGTGGCTAGTTCCCGAGGGGACTCCCGTCATTGGACACGAGAAGATCCGACAGATTACTCGTGGTTCGAGGTCTCCGCGGGGGTCCCCAACCAAGTAAGTAAAGGACTTCAACGATATCGTTTTTATGGTGTTTGCTCCACGGAACTTTGGTGTCTGTGGAAAAAAAAAGGAGGGTGGAGACCTCCAGTCTTCAGGTTATAGTCAAAACGGTCCGGGTTTAGTTCCAATAGAACCTCTGAACGAGGGAGACCTCCGAGGTCCCTCTTCGGGTGAGGAACAGGGGTCGAAGACCACCGGCGCCCCGAGGAGAGAGGTTGGAGACCGAGGTAGAAATGTAACGGCAGAGGAGCCACACAGTTTGGGGCGAGCCGGAGAAAGAATATTCCTGCGTACTCCCGTAAATCCTGGTAGGACCAGTGGGTCCTACTCAGAGGAGCAGAGTTCTAGGAATCAGAGTGACCCACCAAATCAGTGAGTCAGCGCTGGGGTACCTGATGACATTGGGTGGTCCGAGGAGACAGGTACCCTGAGAAGTCCGGTCTTATGACCTCACTCAACGGTAGGGGAGGAGACCCCCTAGAAGGGGTGGGTCCCTACTTTGGGTCCAGAGGACGTAACGTCCGTCCAAGAAATGGACGACTTGGTGGTCTCTTCGGGGAAATCAGTAGACGGTTCTGAGAAAAGGGTTCTTTCCCCTGGAAGTGTCCGAGGTGCCGGTGTTTGGAGTGAGTGACGTCCACTTTGGGTAACCCCGGCTCGTCTCCCTCCGAACAGACTCGATCACCGGGAGGGGCCCCGACGTCCGTCTCCACTCCTACTGTCGGGTCCCGTCCTCTACAGACTATTGGTTCACCTGCGGAGACTGGGTGTCTGGTCCGGTAAGTTCCCACCGCCTCCACCGTTTGGAGACGTCCTTAAGGACCCCTTAAGACTTTAATGTGAAGGCAAGACCGTTTACACCGAGGCCACAACACCGTAGACGAACTAAATAAAGACGTCCTGTCACCAAAGGGTACACGGAGAACCCCGACGCAGTACTTCTCTTAGATCTCATTGTGGAGCCAGTAGAAAAAGATGTCCACGAACGAAGAGTGAGTGGACCTTGCAAGGATCTTGTTTACGTCATCCGTGGACGGACCAGAGGGACGGAAGCGCACGAGGTAGGATCTCTTGAAGTAGAGGTTTTCCGTTCAGACGGGTGTGGGGTGGGTCCAGTCGGGGAAGCCACCAAGTGCCACGACACTCTGTCGTTACCTTGCCACGACCCTACCGTGCAACGTGGTGTAGGAGACGAACATAAATAGGGGGTGAATACCCTTCCACTGACTTGTTGGTGTAGGTCCTCTACCACTCCCTGACCCTTCGGACCACACGACGGCAGGTACCCCGACGTTTCTCAGTCTGTGCTGACTCGTTGACTTGTTATAAAGTTAGATTAGTAAAAATTGAATTAAAATCAACTTCATATCAACTAAATGAGTTGTATTAAAAAGGAAACAATAAGAGGAATCAAATAAAATACGCAACTTTTGTAGGATTCTTTCCCAGTTTCCGTAGTGGTCTTACGGCTACCTCAGGGACTGGGTTATCTCCGGTCGGAGTGAACGTTATGAGGTTAGACAGGTCGTCTCCCGTGATCTCGAGGACACGTTTGGACGTATGCGTAAGGACGGACAAAATGATAAAGGGTGGTGACGTCTCTGTCTTTACAGGAAATTTAAGTATAAGGAAAATCTTATCATTATTACATACGTGTTACTAGTCTTATACTTTTATGAATGTCTGGACGAGAGGATAAAGAAACAGAGGATAAAGAATTTTAAAGGTATGGTAAAAAATTTACGAATTGACTTGTCAACCATGACTTCAATAGAAACACAGAATATCGACCTCGATGGAATATTAAAGATACAGGATATACTTTCATACGTTAGTCATATTTCACCTTCAATTCTATTTCTGATCGGACTGGTGTAATATTTATGTGTGTTTACATATGTTTTATGGTTCGTTGCACTCAGTATCGTACTGACACCCTCTCGGAAGATCCAGAAACCGGTTGAGTGGATCTTGCAATAGATTTCCGAGGGATCACATGTATTACATCAGGAAAAAAAGACTCGTTTTTTAGGAAAGGATAACACAAAAGAGTCTCTCAGCTAGTCTGACTATAAACAATAAACAATTTAATAGGTGGACCATAAACAATTTAATAGGGTCACTTGACTCACAGCCCATAAGTTACGGATAAAATGTGTTGTCAAAACTTACCCCTCCAGTCAAACTTCCGTTCTGGACAAACAGGAGAAAGACGGTAACAGAGTGGTCGCTAAGTCCCCAAAGTGTTTGTCGTTCGAAGTGTCTGACGGAAGAGGGGACAAAAAAGACCCCCTCGTCCTAGTCTCCTCCCCCCTTTGCGTTATCGTCCGCTCGGGGTGGTTAAAGAGGAAGACTGCGACCATTCCAGAGACTACTTTAATTGGTGTCAAAGAGTCGTACGGACGGGACGCAGACACATACGGATACTGGGTCCTGTACGTCTCTTTATCAGGAAGGGGGTTTGGACTTTTGAGAAGCATTCCGTCCCGGTGAAAGAGTGTGACATACCGTTAGTACACCGCACTACACCCCGAGTCTACCTACACTGAAGTTTAGAATTGACGTTGAGAATTCACTATAATCAGTTCGACTGAAGGGTTTACCGAGTCACCAATTTCTTAGGCGGATGTTGCGTCCTCCGCGTGCGTTTGCGCCCAGGTCAGGGGACCACCCCTTCTCAGGGACCTCCTCCCGTACCGTTAGGTGAGGTCATAAGAACGGACCCCCTCTTAGGTTGCCTGTCTCCTCGGACCACCCACTCTCAGGTATCCCAGTTTTTCTCAGTCTGTGCTGTCTTGACTCGTGCGTGCACACCCAGTTCAATGAATAAAAATTTGTAATAGAGACTTAGCATCAATGGAGGTTATTATGAGTAGAGACTTATTATAAATAGAGACCTTGATGGAGACTTGTGTGCAACAGAGGAGGTATTTTACCTCATCGTCAACGACAAGGAACCCCAACACGTCTAAGTTACGTTAAAACAAACCTTTCATCGTCCACGTGTCTTGTATAAGCCAGTTGCACTCGGGGGTTGGGAAGGTCGAGGGGGGTTTTTGTGTACGAAAGGGGAACCTTCTCTACGTGTCCGGTTGAGACTCACAATGAAATACTAGGATCCCTCTGAATCTTTCACCCGATAATTTTCTATTTAAAGTCTTCTCCTATTTGAGCACTGAGAATAAGTTTATGTTCTTTTTACTGTGCACAGCTTCTATGATAAAAAGAGGAGTGTGTCACTTGCGCCCGCAGGGACCACCGAGTCACCATTTCTTGGGCGGACGTTACGTCCTCTACACCCAAGTCAAGGACCCGACCCTTCTAGGGGACCTCCTCCATTACCGACGGGTGGGGTCATAAGAACGGACCTCCTAAGGTACCTGTCTCCTCGGACCACCCGATGTCAGGTACCCCAATGTTTGTCAGTCTGTGCTGGCTTCACTGACTTGTGTATGTTTGTGTGTTTGCGTGCGTGTCACTCCCTTAGTCCGTCTAAAATATTGACAAAGTTACTTCTTCAGTTTTGCGTGGTACACGTTCCTTATTTTCTTTACAACTTTACTTAGTATTTCCTTTCGATAAAAAAAAAAGGGTCGTCAACCCCTCGCCCCTCCATTCAACCTGGAGAGGGTTTGTCCTACCTTACATGCATTAATGGTCAATAGACATCGAGGATGTCGACATTTTGTCGAATCTCAGTCTTTCTTTTTTTTTAGTCTTAGGTTATTCCGTCTCTAACGGATAATACCTATTGCGTGTCAAAAGGTAATCTTGTGAAAGAAAAGAAGGTGGAATGGCGACTTCCACACACGTCGTCATTGTCCGCGACAATAATAAAGGATGAAGGATCTTAATCTAGTATGTCTTTGAGGGGCCGTCACTGGGGTCCAAAACTTTAGTGCTCCTTAGTCCCAAGGTCCAGGACCTTGTTTCGATGTCCGAGGTGTCCGTTTGTTTCGGGAAACGATTTTTAGTCACGCACAGTGTCTCTGTTTCGTTCGGGTCCGTCCGTCGTGGGTCGGGGAGTCCCGGGGGTCTCGAGTAGAGGTCGAGGGCTCGTCCACCCGACGGTTCACACCTCCCCTACCGGGGTTCCCTCCCTCGGCGGGAGGTGGGCGACCCTCCCTGCAACTGGACGCACACCGGTCGAGGATCAGTTAAAGTACGGGTCGGCTGACGAGTCCAATCCGAGAGGCGGGTCCACTCCAGGTGGTGGTCGAGGGTCAAAGATCGAGAACACCAGACGAATGAGTATGTTTTATATTAGAAAGGGGTTGTTGAAAAGGTTAAGAACTCTGGGTGGTCTTCGAGTCACGGTGGATTACACCGGAGGGTTGAGGTAAGGTCTCGAGGACTTTTACAATCAGGATTCCACCGAGGAAGTGCACCGGGGCACCCACCCGCGCACCTGACACTAACAGAAGCGGTCTATCACGGACCGTAAATAGGAGTCCCAATTATTCATTCAGGGGGTCCCTTCACTTCGCCTTGGTACTAAGAATAACTGACTTGGTGGGTCGAATAAACAACTTATCGTTCACCTAAGTCGAGGATAAAGTCTGAAAAAGACGAGACCTATGAGGAGGGGAACCTGAAGGTGAATCGTTCCATCCACTCACTCCATAAACTAGTCTGACGTTTTAAATTCCCCGTGGTCCCACATTTTTTTTCCGAGGTATTAATTCTATTTATCGGAAAGTTATGTTAAAATCCTTTGACTTTAATTACGTTTGTCAGGTATTACTCGTTTTATATTTGCAAAATTCATTTTACTCCTAGGTCGAGACATATGCGTCATAGGTCTCTCACTCAGGATTCGGAAGGTGGCTCGGATTTATTTTCGTTTCGTCCGTTTATCGTGGAATTTGAAACAGGGTGACCACGAAATCTCAGATCCGAGAGTCTCCATTTACACGTAAAAATTTTGTCACTTACGTGTGAGTTCTAAAGTAAAGTAACGTTCATTTAAAGTGTGATTTTCTTTTTTTATAATTTGTCTATAACTTGAGACGAATCGATTTAGGAATTCCCCATCACATAACTACAAATGTTAAACGAAACAGGATGTGTGTGTGTATATTTACCACGACTATTTCTTGGACGGACGGTTGTGTCCTCTGTATTCTCTGGACCCAAACTAGGGGCCCAACCCTTCTAGAGGACCTCCTCCCGTACCGTTGGGTGAGATCGTAAGAACAGACCTCTTAGGGTATCTGTCTGCTCGGACCGGTCGGTGTCAGGTATCTCAACGTTTCTCAGCTGCATTGACCTCGCGGAATCTTACGCACGTGCGTATATACTGCCCAATACCTACTCATCCCCCTTCTATTTCCCCCCCGGAGGGACCACCGGGTCTCCAATTTCGTAGACGGAGGTTACACCCTCTGGGTCCAAGTCAGGGACCCAACCCTTCTAGGGGACCTCTTCCTTTACCATTGGGTGAGGTCATAAGAACGGACCTTTTAGGGTACCTGCCTCTTCCGACCATCCGATGTCAGGTACCCCAGCGTTTCTCATCCTGTGCTGACTCGCTGAAGTGGAGTGGGAGTGGAGTAACTGTTTTATGTCATTTTACAATTATTATCTTAGATCCACCATCCAAGTATCCATAAGTGGTATTTTGAGTTAAAACGACACAAAAACTTTTCTAAAATTTATCAGAATCTTTAAATTTTTATTAATCTTTTTTTATCTCTTTGGGCGGTAATGTTTACATCCTAGTGATCGGTTCAATCTCCAAAACAAGAATAAAAGGGAACTGGAAATTACTCATCTTTTACCATTCCTAAACTGAGATTCGTATGGTTCAAATGTCAGGAGTTACTGCACATAATTTGGTGTGGGGTCAGGACAGACCGTTTTAGGAGGCTACAAATACAGTTCTGTAGGTGTACGAAAATAAAGAAGACTTCGGGACTGGAGTGGATCTCACACTCTTATACTATGTCTCACTCACAGACGAGACTTCCCGTAGAGCATACAGTACGCGACTAGTCTCGTGACCCAAAGCAAATATAAATTACTGACAATCGAAGACTTCTCACCGTCTTACACGGTGAGGTTTTATACGGAGAGACCGTATTCTTAATACGACTCGACTTCCGTTAACTCTTTTTTTTCGATTTTCTTTACGAGAGACAGGAGGGGATAAACGCATTTTCGTCGTGTGTTTAAACATTTCAACAGAGAGGAGGGAAGAGATTCTCCTTCCTGTTTCCAATTAGGGGTCTCTATTGAACTTTGGTTGAATTTAGTTATATTTTTTGACTGAGTATAAATGACAGGGGAAGGACCAGTAAAGGAGCACTGACCGAAGGAGGTGAGTGAAGAGAGAAAACAGAAATCAACTTCTGTTATAAATTCGGACTCAAAATTCGGTGGAGGCTCTCGCTTAACAAAAAGTGGCTCACAGAGGGTATATAGGTACTCTCTATGACCAGTTATTTGACGACAAACATAAAGGGTAGAATTCCACAGAAAACAATGTCCCCTCCAGGGTCGACTCACGATCCTTCCCATCCTCTTTAAAAAAAAAGGAGGGATGTGATAATTACAAAATAATAATAATAATGACAGATTGAGTGTCCTCCTTTCTTTCTTCCTTTCCTCTCTACGTCGGTTTATTTATAAAAAAAAATTTATTCCATATGTTAAGTCACACTTAAATGATATAAGTTTGTCAACACGTTGGTAGTCGTGTTAGCTAAGATCTTGTAAGAACAGTGGAGTGTTTCTTGCGGTATGTGAAGTCAGTGGAAAAGTGTTTGGGAGAGAGAAGTGAGAGAGTTGGGATCCGGTGGTAATTAGAGGAGAGACAGAGATATCTAAACGGACAGGACCTATAAAGTATATTTACCTTGGTATATTTTATACCACAAAAACACTGATCGAAGAAAGTGAATCGTATGATAAAAGTCCCAAGTAAGTACAACATCGTACTTAGTCATGAAGTAAAAAATTTTATTGACTCACTATAAGGTAACATACCTATATTACGTGAAGTCAAGTCAAGTCAGTGAGTCAGTACAGACTGAGAAACGCTGGGGTATCTGACGTCGTGTGGTCCGGAGGGACAGGCAGTGGTTGAGGACCTCAAATGAGTCTGAGTACAGGTAACTCAGCCACTACGGTAGGTTGGTAGAGTAGGAGACAGTAGGGGAAGAGGAGGACTGAAGTCAGAAAGGATCGTAGTCCTAGAAAAGGTCACTCAGTCGAGAATTGTAGTCCATCGGTTTCATAACCTCAAAGTCAAAGTTGTAGTCAGGAAGGTTACTTGTGCGTCCTGACCAGAGGAAATATTACGTGCAGTAGATAGGTAAATAACACTATAAACCCAACAAAGGTGAAAACATGATAATACTTAATACGACGATACTTATACGTACATCAAAATACACCTATATACAAAAGTAGAGGGACCCCACATATGGATCCTAACTTTAATAACCTGTTTCCAGGTAGATCAGTTTCGATACCAAAAAGATCATGAGTGTATACCTACACTCTCAACCTGATATTTCTTTCGACTTACGGTTTCTTAACTACGAAAACTTGACATCACAACCTCTTCTGAGAACTCTCAGGGGACCTGACGTTCCTCTAGGTTGGTCAGGTAGGATTTCCTTTAGTCAGGATTTATGAGTAACCTTCCTGACTACGACTTCGACTTTGAGGTTATGAAACCGGTGGACTAAGTTTTTTGACTGAGTAAACTTTTCTGGGACTATGACCCTTTCTAACTTCCGTCCTCTTCCCCTACTGTCTCCTACTCTACCAACCTCCCGTAGTGGTTGAGTTACCTGTACTCAAACTCATTTGAGATCCTCAACCACTACCTGTCCCTCCGGATCGCACGACGTCAGGTACCCCAACGTTCCCCAGTCTGTGCTGACTCGTTGACTTGACTTGACTTGACTACCATTAAGATATAACTTTTAAAAGTCCTTGGTAGTCTGACAAAAGGAGACACCGACGTAGTAAATTATAAGGGTGTTCATATATACCCGAGGTTAAATAGGTGTAGGAACGGTTGTGAACAATAATAGACAGAAAAAAGAACACGAACCGACACACTCGAGTCAGTACAGACTGAGAAACACTGGGGTACCTGACATGGGCGGTCCGGGGAGACCGGTACCATAAGAGGTCCGTTCTTATGACCTCACCCACTGAGAACGCAGAGGACGTAACCGTCCAGGACACGATCGTGCACTTTCACTTTCACAATCAACGAGTCAACCCAGGTTGAGAAACGTTGGGGCACTTGACATGGGCGGTCCGGGGGGACAGGTATCTTAAGAGGTCCGTTCTTGTGACCTCACCCAACGGTAAGGGAAGAGAACTGGGTCCCTACCTTGGGTCCAGAGGACATCATGTCCGTCTAAGAAATGACAGACTCGACGGTCCTTCCGGACCATTCCGTGATCTTGGGACGACGACGACGACGACGACGACGACGATTCAACGAGTCAACACAGGCTGAGACACGTTGGGGTGTCTGTCGTCAGGTGGTCCGAGGGGGTAGGGACCCTAAGAGGTCCGTTCTTGTGACCTCACCCAACGGTAAAGGAAGAGGTTACGTACTTTCACTTTTCACTTTCACTTCAACGAGTCAGCACAGGTTGAGGATCGCTGGGGTACCTGACGTCGGGTGGTCCGAGGAGACGGGTACCCTAAAAGGTCCGTTCTCATGATCTCACCCCACGGTAACGGAAGAGGATGATCGTGGTATCTTCGACGGATAATGCACTGTGGTTACTCAGTTGCTTTCATCGTTTTATTCTTCGAGCCTCACCTTGTCGGTAGATGCGACCCGAGTTACTCATAACTCGTGTACCGTCCCTCACAGACTTAAACCCAAGGGAGTCTTAGTCTGTGACTCTGTTTCTCGGACCACGTTCTTCAAACAAAACCTCTTCTTTGATGGCGCTCTCCTCATCCTCTCACTCTGAACCTTCGTCTCGTCGGTCACACCCCAGTCGTCAGGTCGACCCTCGTTGACACCTGTTCCTCTCGAACCAGAGAGAACCCTTTGGAAAACTCCGAGTCACGTCACGGGTATGGAGGCTCCCGAGGACTCTCCACTCTCTCAACCCCATAAATATGTGGTACAGGTTAGTCGGTAACCAACACCGACGAAGGCCCCTTTAATTAAGGGACGAGGACGGTACTTGTATCGGTCTCTATCGGGAGGTGGATTTTTCCTAATTTTCCTTGGAAGACCGTCAAATTTCAACCCGGCCGTCCACCACTCTACCAAACCTGTTCTTCTTTCTCCGTCCGATAACTCTCTCATGTGACGTCCCCATACTTTAACATGGATGTCATCCATCCATGTTAATGGATGGGTGGACTGGACGGAGAACTCTTTAGACATACGTCCAGTCCTTCGTTGTCAATCTTGACCTGTACCTTGGTGTCTGACCAAGGTTTATCCTTTTCCTCATGCAGTTCCGACGTATAACAGTGGGACGAATAAATTGAAGATACGTCTCATGTAGTACTCTTTGCGACCTGACCTTCTTTGTGTTCGACCTTAGTTCTAACGGTCCTCTTTATAGTTATTGGAGTCTATACGTCTACTGTGGTGGGAATACCGTCTTTCACTTCTCCTTGATTTTTCGGAGAACTACTTTCACTTTCTCCTCTCGCTTTTTCATCCGAATTTCGAGTTGTAAGTCTTTTGCTTCTAGTACCGTAGGCCAGGGTAGTGAAGTACCCTTTATCTACCCCTTTGTCACCTTTGTCACCGTCTGAAATAAAAAAACCCGAGGTTTTAGTGACGTCTACCACTGACGTCGGTACATTAATTTTCTGCGATGAGGAACCTTCTTTTCAATACTGGTTGGATCTATCACATAAGTTTTCGTCTCTGTAATGAAACGGCTGATTCCAGGCAGCCGTTCCGATACCGAAAAGGTCACCAGTACATACCTACACTCTCAACCTGACACTTCTTCCGACTCGCGGCTTCTTAACTACGAAAACTTGACACCACAACCTCTTCTGAGAACTCTCAGGGAACCTGACGTTCCTCTAGGTTGGTCAGGTAAGACTTCCTCTAGTCGGGACCCTAAAGAAACCTTCCTTACTACGATTTCGTCTTTGAGGTCATGAAACCGGTGGAGAACGCTTCTCAACTGAGTAACCTTTTCTGAGACTACGACCCTCCCTAACCCCCGTCCTCCTCTTCCCCTGCTGTCTCCTACTCTACCGACCTACCGTAGTGACTGAGCTACCTACACTCAGACTAACTTGAGGCCCTCAACCACTACCTGTCCCTCCGGACCGCACGACGTTAAGTACCCCAGCGTTCCTCAACCTGTGCTGACTCGCTGACTTGACTTGACTTAACTTGACTGGGTGTTCCTCGAATTCAGAGTTCCACCGTTCTATGCTGGTATGCCGTCTTTCTCTCGTCAGTCGTCTTATGTGTCGGTACAGTTTTATTACTAGACTTGTAACACGTCATTCTTTCTGCTTTCACTACTGGTGTGTAAAAATTCTTAGATAAATGTACTCTGCAGGTCCTTTCCGTTTAAACACCAATGTACCTCGACCATAACCGTTCGTCCTCCCCCAACCCTACCCCTTTCGTCCCTCACTGATATTTACTCGGTCTCCCGAAAAAAAAAAAAACTACCTCTAACAGAAGTCTAACCTAATACCACTGTAGATGCGTCGAGACATTTGTAAAATTTTTAGTGACCTAGGGATGTGATCTTTAATCACTGGAGATACCACATGTTCTCGACGGGACCACCGACTCGGACATTTCTGAAGTGGACGTCACGTCCTCTGGGTCCGAAGGGTCCACCGTGATCACCATTTCTTGGATGGACAGTCACGTCCGATCTGTATTCTCTGCCCACACTAGGGACCCTACCCTTCCAGGGGGACCTCGTCCCTTACCGTTGGGTGCGGTCATAAGAACAGACCTTTTAGGGTACCTGTCGCCTCAGACCGCTCGATACCAAGTACCCCAGCGTTTCTCAGTCTGTGTGGACTTCGACCAGGTAGTTAAATAGTGCGTACCACGTATTTAATATAGAATTGTCTTCGACAGAAATTATTCACCATGTTTCTCTGAATTTTGACGGACATCCGTGGTCCTGAGTCCCGGTCGGAGGTAGGAAGCAGTCATATATCGTCTGTAGCACGACGACACTTGGTCCTAGGTCCATCACGTCCCGGTTTTACTGAAACTTCAACCTCTAGGTAGTCTGTAACTGGTGGAACTCGACCTGTTCAATGAGTCAGAGAGACCCAAAGAAGAAGTAACGCATCTGACACGACCCACAAAAGATTTCTAGTGTCCTTATGAATCGTGGAATTTTCGACTATTATAACCTAAACAATGGACCCCGGTAATCCCTACTGAAGAACCGTAACATTCCGTATTTATGTCATTACCCTATCGACAGGTTTGTTTTCACTAAACCTCTTTGTAGGATCGAGGTCCTGTGTATGTTTTACTTGCCCTGAAAATTGTACTTATTACATTGTCACCATTGTTTCTCGTTGGGTCCCATCCCGATTCCTTTTGCGTAGTCCCTTCTTTCACGGTCACTTATCGGAAGACCCCCGCTCCGAAAATTGTTAAATATGTCAACCATCTTTTAGACCGAAGTCCTTTGGAGATTGAGTCGAACTGCTTCTTACTTTCTTTAAAGGTAATCAATGAGGTCGAGGATAAGCCAGGAAGACTACTGTCTTCTTTTAACTTTGGTAACTTGGTACGAAACAGACTGGTTCTAATAACTAAACTAAACTCGTCCATTATTTGAACCGACCTTACGACGCATAGTAACCAGTTTAGTCCGGCATGTCAGCAGTCAAAATCAGTTTGAGAGAAAATTTGTGGTCAGCTCTTGAAAGAGGACGTAATCCGTGGAGAATTGAGTCAAAAGATAGTGTTACAAGGGAGCTATGAAAACGTCAGTCGACACCAATGATCTTCACGAAACTCTACCCTGAAACAATCGACGATTGTTTTCATTCAGTTGACTAATTTCGATAAACCTCCATCCAGAGTACTTGATAATAGAATACCCGCAGACTAAAAGTCTTGCTCCGGACAGGTTTGCTCTTAAGACATACACTAGTTAGAAAGTCTACTCAAACGAAAATCTCAATAAAAGTTTACTGAGATCCCCACTAAAAGTAATAGAAAAATTAAAAAAAGACTTGAAATACTTATAATATTTTGTTTTACCGTGATAAAATAAAATTAAAATCCGTAAAATTAAACAAATTAATACGATTTGTGATGTCCTTATATAAGTAAAACATTTTCTAAGTTTGTTGGATCTTCACGAATTTATGACGATGACAATAGTAATCAGAGTTGATTAAAACGATGTTAGTTTTGTTGACACTGTTTCATTACACGTGGGACGATTATGAAATAAATGTGAATCTACATCAAAAGTACCATAATACGTACTACTAAAATGTACAACATTGAACGGAAAACACGAATTTTACCCAGACCTACTAAAAATTTACACATATACATATATATACACACACGTATAGACGCATATGTACCTGAAGGGTCCACCGAGTCACCTTTTCTTAGACGGACGGTTCGTCCTCTGGGTCCAAGTAAGGGACTCAGTCCTTCTAGGGGACCTCTTCCTTTACTGTTGCGTAAGATCAAAAGAACGGATCCCTTAGGGTACCTGTCTCCTCAGACTTCCCGATGTCAGGTACCTCAGTCTGTACTGATTCGTTGCTTGTGTGTGTAAATACATACGTAAGGATATATATATATATCATAAGGTCTCGATATGGAATAAAATGTCGAGAGTGGAACTACCTGTAGGTAAACCGAAAGGTCAAGTACTCCGTAGGAAGCATCTGAGTACAAACACGTGGACTTGTTCATAGAAATATCCTCTCTAAGGATCCTCACCTTACTTACCCAGTTTTCCATAAACGTACAAATCAAAGTCATCTATGATGCTATAACGACGAGTGTGTTGGATTTCGCACGTATGAGGGTGGTCGTCGCATCCTCACTTATCGTGAAAAGGCTTAATTGAATTTTTAAAAAACGGTTAGACGTCCGTTTTACATAGAAGAAAGGACTCTCTGTCACTGTAACCCCAATCCGGAAAAAAGTATGTAAATAACAAAGGTCTATATGGACTGGACTACAGATGATGTAGGGACGGATCTTGATAGGAACTTTTCGGTTGAGTTCTGAATGAAGGAGAAACTTTGAAAAGCTTCGTCTTACCTCACCTTTTCCACATAGCAACCTCTTAGACTATTTGGCGTACTTATCATAACGAGGGGGCATAAGTGAGGGGAATGGTCCTTCTCAGGGAGAGGCCCACGGGCCTCGGCCACCACCGGAGAGAGTCCTCCTCAACGAGAAGGACAGAGGGACAGCCGGTAGAACCGGCATACCGAGCGAAATCGGCTACCTCGTACTCGACATCACTGTCTGCGGTGTAGGTTTGCCTTCGAGAGTCTCCGTGACGTTCGGAGTCGGTGAAGACAAAAGGAAGACGCTAATGTCTTGGACAAGGGTAAAAGGAGGACCCCACTTCTTTTGTACACCTCCTCTCGACAGTCCATTACACTGACTCTTCATGACCCAACCGGTTCTTCAGGTAAGCCCGAAAAGGCAATGTAGAATGCCTTTGTGGACCTGCTTGAAAAACCCATTGGGTCACGTCGATGGCTCTAAACCTAGACACCTTTGGTTGAGCCTTGGGGACCCAACCATATTTCCAATAAAATTCGACTTCTCTAAACTTTCAGTAGTCTACTCCCTCTTTCCTTTTTCGGAGAAGAGACTGATTTCCGTCGTTGAAGACCCTTTATTCCGACGAAATAAAGGAGAAATCCCACCTAGATGAGGATCTTCGTCCTTGTACTTATTTTGGAAGCGGTTTATGTTATTTACTCAGTGTCCCCGCTTTACATATCTCACCCTTTATATCAGTTATTACGACAATATTATATACATAGACAGGGGTATATTTTAGAAATCGATAATAAAATTTCCTGAATAACATTTCCTGAGGAGTACCACCATTGATCTGAATGCTACCGCTGGTAAAACATTACGTATCTTTAAAGACTAGTGACACAACACGGGAACCTTGATTGTATCACAATCTCCAGTTAATATGAAGTTACAGTTTCGATTGTATTATTGATGACTCTTGGATGACTTCTCGTCTCCCTTGAGAGGAGTTGCGAGACACGACTGGATTTACCCTTCCTTCAGACTTTTTCTTATACATATGTGTCTCGACTAAGTGAAACGACATGTCGTCTTTGGTAACATTTCGTTGATATGAGGTTATTTTTCATCACTTATTTTGGCTTTTTTTCAAGGGGTTTAGGGAAATGGTTCCCTCAAAATACCGGGACTTCCTCTACCTTTCTAGTGAGTATGGACATATCTCCTTGTAATGGTGTTTATAAAATAGGGGGTACACAAGAGGACCTTTGGAAATAGAAATTTTTCAGTAGTCAAAAGGGTATTCACGTAGCGAAGGGGAGAGAAAATGGATAAGTCTACCATATATTCGGGACTTAAGACTGGTCGGGAAACACAATGAGTAGTGGTACAAGAGGGTACACGCACATGTAATGCAAATACATTCACTTGATAAAAAAAGGGAGGATACTCAGATAGGAAACTATCAAATTAAGTGTACGGTGTCTCTGTCTTGAATCTCCCATCTTTTTAGGCTCGAAAAGAAGGGGATACCCTCGGTAAACAATGATATCGTTTCGACTTACTATGTCTCTCTCTTACCCATGGAAGTAAAGGTTAACACAAAGAAGGTGAATGAACGACTCACTTCGAATACAAGATCTTCTGGAAACCAGTTTACGAGGAAATATTCGAGGAAATATTTAATTTATATCGATTACTAAAAAAAGGAAGAACACTTCTTGTTTATTCTACTTGTTTAACAACGCACAACCATAATTCAGTATCATTATGTAGAAAAAGTCTTCTGTTTAATATGTATAAGGTCATTCTTTTCTCTAACCTATTATGAGTGGTTTAAGGATACGGTTCAATACAAATTTTTAATGAAAGAATGGTAAACCACCAAGACAATTTCTTATTTATTCCTTCCCAGGTGGGTTTCACGAACTTTATGAGTAACTCTTAATGCTGACCGACAGTGTACGGGGCACCAACGACGGTACACTACCGTACCCACACTCTCTCCAGTGGTCCCCCTTGACTCAAGAAGGGGAAAAACTTCAACCGTGGAACGGGAGGGGTGTCTTGAACCGACACCCAGTGTTCTTCGTAAAGACACAGACGGGGATTCTAGTTTATTCGTTCGTCTCAGGGACTTCACGAATCTGAAAAAAAAAAAAAACCGTCGTGATGTTTCGTATGCCCTAGAAGTAAGGGACTGGTACCTACTTTGGTGTGGGAGACGTTGTCTTCGTTCCTCAGGATTGGTGGTCTGACGGTTCCTTAAGAGTCACGAATCTGTAAACTTTTTAAGTAGAGTACTGTTCCTCGACCTCTTAATATATTTATAATGTATACATATGTAAAAACAACTCGTTTGACAAACTCTATCTTTTGTTTTCCGTATTATGTGTGGGTAGACAGACCAGCGATGAATGGCAACACGTCTGTAAAGGAGTTCAAGGATGTTCACAATCTTCCTTAGTATCAACTTTGTTCGCTATAGTAGTCACTAATTGACAACGGGGACCCACTACCCATGGACCTCCAAAGTAGATGAAAGAAGGTTAAATACACATTAAACTTAAAAGGTAGTCTTTTTCAAATCCTCTCTGTCTCCCTTAGTTCCATACGGATAAGGTACCGTCCCTCAGTAGACTTGAATCGTTCGCAAATCTTGTCAACTCATTCACGGAATTGAAAGACTAAAAGTCAAAGAAGTAGACATTACAGGTGAGTCAGTGCAGACTCAGAAACCCTGGGACACCTGACACATCGGGTGGTCCGAGGAGACAGGTACCCTGAGAGGTCCGTTGTTATGACCTCACCCAACGGTGAAGGATGAGGTCCCTTAGAAGGGTCGGGTCCCTAGCTTGGGTGCAGAGAAGGCAGAGGACGTAACTACCCGCCTAAAAGAATGGTGATCGCGGTGGACCCCTCGGGAAGTAGACATTATTCCCTAATTATTATCGAGTGAGAACCATAGCACCTCTTCTGTTACCGTTGGGTGAGGTCACGAGAACGGACCTTTTGGGGTACCTGCC
Source organism: Capra ibex (assembly GCA_006410555.1). Taxonomy (NCBI): domain Eukaryota; kingdom Metazoa; phylum Chordata; class Mammalia; order Artiodactyla; family Bovidae; genus Capra; species Capra ibex. The sequence goes on along the minus strand of SJYO01048061.1, from coordinate 4,993,637 downwards.
TCCTCGGACCATCCGACGTCAGGTACCCCAGCGATTCTCAGCCCGTGCTGAACTCGCTGAAGTGAAAGTGAAAAGTGAAAGTACGTGACTTCTTCCTTTACCGTCGGGTGAGGTCATAAGAACGGACCTCTTAGGGTCCCTGCCACCTCGGACCACCCGACGGCAGATACCCCAGTGTGTCTCAGCCTGTGCTGACTTCGCTGAATCGTCATCGTCGTACCATAGCCCGAATCATTCCCCAAGGTTCCTTCAATGAAAAGACGTACGTTTTACTTGTGGACAAATATTACTCTTAAAGGGGGCAAAGGGGGTCGTGGGGAATTGACAGACTAATGACCCTTTCCATCTTGGGAACACTACCCCAATAACGGGAACATTCTTTTCCTTCTCTGTGACCTCAACAGAGAGAGAGGTGTACGTCCATTTCTTCTTTCCGGAACACTCGTGCGTCCTTTTTAGGTCAACAGACATCTGTCCTTTCTCTGCAGTGTTTCCTGGTATAGACGGTGGTGGAACTAGGGCCTCAAAAGTGGGAGGTCTTAGTACAGCGTATTTACCGACAACAAACTCGGAGGGTCAGATTCTATGAAGGAATACCGTTGGGCTCGACTGTTTCTGTCGGAGACGGATACTCATATACGGAAGTAGATTCAGATTTACGTAAACACAAACGAAAACAGAACACGAACATAAATACACAAATAGGAAGAAGACTTACACCAAAATAGTTTTCTCGGCTTTATGAAATCCGTAAAGATATTTGGTCCCGGTTACTATCGTGAGTAGAGTATTCTAACAATCCACAGTTCATAGCAATAAAATGAAATATTAAATAACCAAGGATCTAAACCTCTTCAATCTTAAATAGAATGGTAGTAAATATTTCCGTTAAAATTACCAATTCTTACCCAAACCTGGAGCACAAATGGGTGGCAGACAGGTAGGAAGGTAGGTAGGTAGGTACCGGAGTGAAAGGGGTGGACGTTGACCTGTATCCTTTTTGTAGAAAGATTAGCCTAGCCTACTTCATTAGGTACATTGGACGAATCACGTTCCGGACGTGTACCATTTGTGTGTGATTTACAGTCGGTGATCTTTGTCGTGTCGCAAGACAACCTTTACTGTCACGAACCCGGAGGATCCACCGCAATCACCATTTCTTGGGTGGACGGTTGCGTCCTCTGTGTTCTCTACACCCAAGCTAGGGACCTCCTCCCGTGCCGTTGGGTGAGGTCATAAGAACGGACCTCTTAGGGTACCTGTCTCCTCGGACCGCCCGATATCAGGTGTCCCAACTTTCTCAGTCCGTGCTGAGTTCGCTGAAGTGTGCGAACGTACATCCCTCTTTTGTGTCTACACTCACTCCGACTCCAATATCACGATATTGAGACATCCGTAGAAGTGATACGAGGAAAAGGACCCTTCTTCCCCTTCTACCCGGTGCCACCCAAACATTACCTTTTGAGAGACCTGCTACCCACTCTACCTACGAGTTCCGATTGTCCACAACCGAAGGAGGTGGTCTTCCCTTACCCGAACAGCATCGACCTCTCCCAGGGATCCGACGGACAAAGGGAATTCTTGAACAACCTTGTGATTAGTAAAACACGTGATACATACTGTCGGAACAATTAGAAAAAAACACGAAAAGTTGACACAAAGAATTGGGTAAGAACCATGGGTCTTCGTCCATAGACAAAATATTTCATTCTACTTGAGCAACAAACAACAAGTCAGTAAGACAGCACAGACTGAGACGTTGGGACACCTCACGTCGTACGGTCCGAAGGGACAGGAAGTGGTAGAGGGTCTCAAACGAGCTTCTGGGTCTGTGTGTTTTCTACGTGAATAGCTTTTTTCCATTGAATAGTGCAACTCCTTCCATGAATAAGAGAACCTCGAATTCAACAGAGCACAGATTTTATTCTTCAAATCTTCTAGTCGACATCGTGAGAACAGACGAAAAGACCCCACAGGTACCGTAGGAACGAACCCAAGGAATTGAGAACCAGAGACATTCGTCTGGATAAAAGCACTTATAACAAACCTTCCTAGTACGATCGTACCTTACCGCTAACCCTTGGTAGAGGGTACAAGTTCACGGAACGACAAGGAAGAAGAGACAGGAGTAAAGGTGTGGTTTTTGGTCTCCCGACGGTCCGTTATGGACCGACCGTCTAGACCCCTTTTCTCTGTCCCTTTGATTCACTATTATTCGGAGAAAGTCCTGGTTTCTCCGAAGGGATTATCGAGTCAACCATTTCTTAGACGGACGTTACGTCCTCTAGGGTCAAACTAAGGATCCACTCCTTCTGCACGACCTCTTCCCTATCCGATGGGTGAGGTCATAAGAACCCGAAGGGAGCACCGAATCGACCATTTCTTAGGCGGACATTACACCCTTTGGACCCGAGCTAGGGACCCAACCCTTCTAGGACACCTCTTCCCTTTCCGATGCGTGAGGTCATAAGACCGGACTTCTTAAGGTCCCTGTCATATGAGGTACGCCAGTGTTTCTCAGCCTGTCCTGACTCACTGAAAGTGAAATGAAGTCATGGACTTTTCTTTTTTTACACTACCAATGTGGGATGAAGGTACCAGAGGACCTCTTTGAAGGTCCGACACACGAAAAAAAACGAAGAATTAGTCTTATGTTAGTCTTTAGCCCTTCCGTCGTGACAATGTTGTCAGCTACGTATACCTTATACATGGTCCATGGTCCGTGACATCAGTCGTTCCCGAAATGTTCTCGGAGAGTAAAGGAGTCCCGAAGGACCCACTCAGGCTGTCATTTCTTAGACGGACGTTGCGTCCTCTGGGAGAAAGTCCTACCAAGAATTAGTCTTATGAGATAGTCGAGCGCGCCCGCGATAATGTCGACATGGTCAACAATTTCACACCCTTGTGACGTCACGACCAACCAATGGTCCACTGCGACCTCAGGTGATTCACGAAGGGTGGGTGTGGTGGGTGGCGAGACCGACGTCCATTCCGTGGCACCCCCCGTAGATCGGTCGTCGAAGGACGACCCCGTCGTTGTTGAAGGTTGACGGTCTGGCACCCCTTACGGGTCACGTTGGACCGAAAAACTTCGACACAAATCGGTGGTGGTAGACTGAGGGCGACAGTAATGCCGTCGACGGACAACCTCGTCGGAGGCACGATATATTATGGACGATAAGTCGTAAAAAACTTATTAAAATAAATAAAAACAAAAATTACTACAAATCCACCACGACCCAGAAGTACCGACACACCCGAAATAGAGATCCACAGTCCTCGTCCCCGAGGAGAGGTCATCCCCACTCGTCCGAAGAGTAGGCCCCGAGAGAACATCGTCTCATGTCCGAGATCTCCAGTGTTCGAAGTCATCAACACCGAACACCCGGGGCATCGACTTCAAGGGGCCGAGATGTCGTGTCCGAGTCATCAACACCGCGTACCCGAGTAAACGTATACCTTAGAAGGGTCTGGCCCTAGCTTGGGCACAGAGGACGTAACTGTCCACCTAAGAAGTGGTGATCCGGTGGTCCCTTCGGTCAATAAGTCGTAAAAATTAGAGTGAGACGGAAAAGAAAAGAAAAAAAAAAAAAAAAACGTGGTTTACGTCGTTCTAATGTAATCAATTAATTTTCTAAGTTTCTAGAAAATTTTTAGAGGGGTCTGTAGTCTACAAAAAGTAAAACGGGACGACAGAATCTCTGGTACAAGTATACATAGGTATTGATAATGTGACAACATTAGTGTCGTTTCAAGTCAAAACACAGAACGGAGAGAACGCACTGTACTACAGTATCCGTAAAAGAGTTTAAAGATGTATCAAACCTTTTAATAATAAAATTACTAAATAGTCGAGAACGAACCTAAATTCGGTCTACTGATCCGATATTTTTAATACGCGCCACCCACACCCTCCTTCTCTCTTTGCTTTTCGTTACTTATAGGAGAGAGCACGTAGGACATCCAAAGGGAGTCGTCCACAGTCTATCAATCTGTTTCACACACCGAGTCTCAAGAGGATGACTCGACTTAAGTATCGGGACCTCTTCCTTAAAGACTTCTTGAAGTGTCAGTATTAGCGTTGAACCGGGTCTATTGGGTCAAGTTGCAGTGAACAAAGGACCGAGAAAAGAACCCCTCCAAGTTAGGGGGCTACCGAGTTTCGGGAAGTATCTTCATGAATACTGAGGTTACTTTCACCCCGTTGATCTTGGTTACCGACGAAAACTTTTGTCAGACAGGTCATTCTAGATCTTTTTGCAGTGATTAGAGAGTCTTTGTAGGGAACTAGTGTTTCACTGATTGAAGAAATAAATACTTGTAAACTTTTCCACCCCGGTAAGAGGGGGTACGGGACTTAGTTAACAAAGATATTAAGAGATACAGAAAAAAGTCTAACCTTTTCATTATTTCTTTTTGTTCTCTCTGAACTATTGTGATCTATAAGCTGTGTAAAAGAACAACGATTCCGAATTTTCACAAAAAAGACACACAGCTTGTGTCATAATAGGACACGAAACGAACGACATCCATTAAATCGTTACCCTAAATGGATTATCTTGTCAAAAACGAACAAGAAAACGAACTAGATTAAAATTCATTAATGAAAAGAAAAGGGACCACCGAGTCTGCCATTTCGCAGACGGATATTACACCCTCTGGACCCAAGCTAGGGATCCAGCCCTTAAAGGGGACCTCTTCCTTTACCTTTGGGTGAGGTCATGACAATGGACCTTTTAGGGTACCTGCCTCCTCGGACCATCCGATGTCAGGTACCCTAGCGTTTCTCAACCTGTACTGACTCGTTGAACTGAAGTGAAGAGAAAAGTTTCGAACAAAAGGATCATGAAGATGACCGGGACCAAAGGGTGTATCGTTATAAATGGGGTCCTATTGGACGGGTATTCCGTGATCTTTCTTGTCGAGTTAAAGGAAGTAGTTTATAGTTCGTACTTTACATTAAATTTGCCCATTTTACTCCTTAAGGTGTGGTCAGTATTTTTAGATGGGTATTTGTCCACCTCTTACTTTTTTGTTTTGGATTTGGTCTTGCGGGTTCAGTTATTTTCTAAAGTACGTACGTACGTACGATTCAACAAAGTCAGTACAGGTTCTGAACACTGGGGTACCTGACATCGGGCGGTCCAAGGAGACAGGCACCCTAAGAGGTCCGTTCTTATCCCGTCGTCCAACGGCAAAGGAAGTGTTTCCTTAGAAGGACTGGGTCTCTAGGTTGGACTGAGAGGACACTGAGGACGTAACGGTCGCCTGAGAAATGGTAACTCGGTGGTGGTCGTTTCGGGTCTTCTGAAGTATTTTGGTTAGTTTACGATTCTAATGACTGTTGACCTAAAGAATTAGACTCAGTAATAGGTTTCTCTCACGGAAGAGGTTGCAAGTGGTTTATGGACAATAAAGTAAGTTTTGCGGCACGGAAGGACCATCTTGTCATCTTGGGACACCGTGAAGGGCGGTTCAGGAGACCGACGGAAAACAGATGCCTTTTGAGTTCAGTTTCGCGTTCAAATTAGTCTCTTTACGTTTGTACGTTTTTGTTTCCTTTTGTCAGTCTCCTCTGGTTTACTATTATTATATTGGTAATTCGTCTCAGTTCCCGGAAATCAAGGAAGAGTTCCCGATATCTATAATAAGACTCGGTATAGGACACCCGACAGAATATCCTTGACTTTCGGGGTGGTCCACCTTCTTTACTCGAACTACTGGCCTGACATCCATGCTGTATTCGACGGTGTTAAGACTCTTGTCCAGAGTTTCTTTATCTTTGTTTTATTGGGACCTTGACTTCTAATTGACATGGATCTTGTTGGTTCTACTGCGATCAGTCTGGTGACTACTGGATAAAGTTCTACTGACAGTCTCGACTGACAGACAAAGAGAACCTCGGGGGAGGAAGACAGATATGTTCGAGAACGGAATGACCAGCGGTCATTCGCCCTTAACCGGAAACTTGTCTGTAGGCGGGAGGGGAAACACCAAATCAGTGATCCAGCACAGGTCGAGAAACACTGGGGTACCTAACACCGGACGGTCCGAGGAGACAGGTACCCTAAGAGGTCCGTTCTTATGACGTCACCCAATGGTAAAGGAAGAGGTCCCCTAGAAGGACTAGATCCCCAATTTGGGTCCATAATACGTGAGGTCCCTCTAAGAACTGGTTGACTCGGTGGTCCCTACGGGAGGGGTGATCTACGATCGTAGGTTTTCTTTCGTTGGAAAGGAAAGGTGGTTGGACCGAACAAATAACCGAAAACTCGTCGTTCGTCGACCTGGGGTGGAAAACCATTGGTTGTTACCCTGACCCACACAATTACGGAATTATTTCAATCAGGGACCTTTATTTCTTTCGTCAGTCAGTCGAGACGTCGTAGGAGAGTAAAAAACTTTTTTGAAAAGAGAAAATCTCAGAGCTAGAAAAACAAATTCGTGTAAAATTTTACGAAATGTAGTTTATTCTTTCTTTTCCTTTCACAATCAGCAAGTCAGGACAGGCTGAGGAACGGTGGGGTACCTGACATCGGGTGGTCCGAGGAGACAGGTACCTTAAGAGGTCCGTTCTTATGACCTCACCCAACGGTAAGGGAAGGGATGCGTCTCAACTTGGGTCCAGAGGACGTAACGCCCGTCTAAGAAATGGCAGACTCGGTGGTCCCTTTCACTTTCACTTCAGTGAGTCAGTACAGGCTGAGAAACACTGGGGTACCTGACATCGGATGGTCCGAGACTCCTCGGAGAGTCAGGTACCTTAAAAGGTCCGTTCTCATGACCTCACCCAACGGTAAAAGAAGAGGTCCCGTAGAAGGGTTGGGTCCCTAGCTTGGGCCCAGAGGGCGTGACGTCCGTCTGCGAAATGGTAGACTCGGTGGACCCTTCGGGTTGGAGTTTATCTTCATGTAAAAGGTCATAAAATATCCCATGTCTCCTTTTTTTGTATTAAAGAAATCCTGGAGACTCGGTCCGTGACTCATCCACGGAAAACTACAAAAGAGTACCTTTGATATCAGACCTTCGACAGAGTGACTGTGACTCGTCCTAGATATTATCGAAGGAACGAACACAGTGGGTTTTTTAAAAAACACTCCTGGTATATTTACTCCCATCGACCCCCACCCCTCCTAAAGTTTGAAGATTCTCTTCAGTGGACACACCCCGTCCCTCGGTGGAAATTAAAATCTGTAAAAATTGTAATGCGTTATGGAAACTCCGATAATTGAAAAAGTAACATTGAAAAGGAATGTATCGGACGATTTCCATAGAAGTACAGACATTGTGTAATATAATTCCAATATAATTTATATTGGAATCATCATATGTGAAGTTTACATTACTAAGACAAGTTTGTATTGCTTTTTTACCTTTCTTCTTAGACTTTTAAGTTAAAATTTTATTTATCTGATAAGGTCTCGTTAAAATCCAATCCAAGTGTCTTCTCTTAATCGTCTTTTATTTCTCTGAGGGATAAGGGTGGGAGAAGTGACACGTAGAAAAGGGATAATAAGTGTAATAATAAGTACGATTATTATAATTGTTTTATAATAAGTATAAAAGGGTGTAATAAGTACACCATGTGAACAATGTTACCTACTCGGTTACATCTATGTAATTGATTTCGGATATCAAACGTAAGTTCGAGAGAGAACGACAACATGTAAGGTACTCAAAACTGTCTCACATTGCTGTACGCAGGTGGTACCGTCGTAGTGTGTCTTCTTAAAGTGCCGGGACTTTCGGGGGCCCTGGGTGGTAGGAAGATCACCAGTGTCTGCCATTAAGAGGGTCGCAGATGGGTCCGAGGAGTCTCGGGTCCGAAGTGGTCCGGAGTTGAAGCCGGGTCTTTTTGAGCTTATTTACAATCGTATCACAGACTGGAGGGGTCCAGCACAGGGATCCCACTGACATCGAGGGGCATTTCACGGACGGACTCTTTTGAGTTCCGAAGGGGGTTTGACGGACAAGGTCGGTGTTGACTTCTATTCCCGGGACGAGGGTCGGAGACACTCTTTCTTACTCGCGTTGAATCGTTTGGGTTTGCCAAAGGGTGCCTGGGTGAAAAATATTAAAAAGTGAAGGGTATGAGAAGAGTTCGGCGACAAAAGGCGTAGGGTGGGACGGGGGGGGTAGACAGTAGTGGAGGTGTGGCTAGTCCTAACTTAAGTCAGGTGTTGCCTAAGAAAAGGACTACCGTCAAGTCAAGTCAAGTCAAGTCAAGTCAGTGAGTCATCACAGGTTGAGAAACGTTGAGGTACTTAGCGTCGTGCGGTCCGGAGGGACAGGTAGTGGTAGAGGGCCTCAAGTGAGTCTGAGTACAGGTAGTTCAGGCACTACGGTAGGTCGGTAGAGTAGGAGACAGCAGGGGAAGAGGAGGACGGGAGTTAGGGAGGGTCGTAGTCTCAGAAAAGGTTACTCAGTTGAGAAGCGTACTCCACCGGTTTCATGACCTCGAAGTCGAAGTCGTAGTAAGGAAGGTTTCTTTAGGGTCTCAACTAGAGGAAGTCTTACCTGACCAACCTAGAGGAACGTCAGGTTCCCTGAAAGTTCTCAGAAGAGGTTGTCGTGTCAAGTTTTCGTAGTTAAGAAGTCGTGAGTCGGAAGAAGTGTCAGGTTGAGAGTGTAGGTATGACTGGTGTCCTTTTTGGTATCGGAACTGATCTACCTGGAATCAGCCGTTTCATTACAGAGACGAAAACTTATACGACAGATCCAACCAGTATTGAAAAGAAGGTTCCTCATTCACAGAAAATTAAAGTACCGA